>OX419718.1:66753526-67353526 GCA_948474765.1 Patella depressa | reverse complement strand
CAGACACATCTAGAATCATTTTGTACTTTATATAATCAATATAGTTCTTGAAATTATTTTTTTAAATAAAAAAGGAATAAATTAATACTTACATCTTACGCCACCACAAATTCTGGAGAAGCATCCTTTAGATTGAGGTTTAGAAGCTCGGCTCAGGGCCCTGGTATCACTTTGACTACCATTCCAATTTTTGTTTTCCATTGGTGAATCTGGAATTCCGGGCTCGGATCCGTAGTTGTCAATGCCGTCTCCCCAAGCAGTTCTGGACTGGGCACTCAGTGGTCGGCGATTTGTACCCGACATAATGAAGTTAACCTCGACTTCACACGGAATTAATCGAATTAATAAATAAAAATCTAGCCACCAAACTTAATTAAAAGTTTTCTCTAACCTGGCCGCTAGCGTCTAACTTCCAACAAGACTGTCGCTAATGTGAAGTTATTAGCAGGGAAAGCTAGAGCTCCGTGAAAAAAGTTTGATCGATTTTTTCTTAACCAGTCTTAGATCAATCATGGCTGAAAGTCTGCAATGACGTCACGCGATAAACAAGAAATGGTCGGCTTTGTTCTATTATCCGTTTTCCCTTGATTTTATCGATCCGGGTGTTGAAACAGATTGCAAGCTAATTAGTTATGTAGGTATATGCATAAATTATTGATAATTAACGTCATTGTCGCTTAGAGATGTACATATAATTCATAGACATAGATATTAGATCTATAGAAGTTGCCTGATAACCACCACTAGATGGCGCTTCCAACCAGCATGGTGCCAAACTAAAAGAAGTTAAATTTAAACCGGTTGTAGTTATAAAGTGCAATACCTGATAAGCAAGGTGCGCTGCAATAAACGCAATTTCTGGAACAAACTAATCAGTTCCAGATACTAGGTAACCTGGTATATATTTTTATTTTAAACAAAGAACACACACACACTCACACACAAAAAAAAAAAAAAAAAAAATGAAATATTTAGAAATTAAATAAACAAATAAAAGGCTACAATGAAAAATTTAGAAATTAAATAAACAAATAAAAAAGAACAGGATAGGCTAAAACAAAAAATCATTAATCCAGTCTCACAATACCTCCGAGTTGAACAATTAGAAAAGATAGTTTTCAATATAGAAGATTTGTTAATTTTTATAGCATAACTATAAACCAATTGCAACGTGAATGAAAAACATACGAATAAATTTATTTATTTATTTATTTATTTATATACTTATTCATTATAAGAAGGTCCTGGAGAATTATTATTTTAGTAATAAAATCAGTAAAATCGAATTTTTTAATTTTCACATCTTTATTTAGGTATTATTTATTTATGTATAAAATTTATTTATTTAATTATATTCTTTTTTGTTAATTTATAAAATTTATTTATTGATAAAGAAAGGCCTGACGTAATATTATTATTTTTGTAATACAATCAGTAATATCGGATTTATTATTTTTCACATCTTTATTTAGGTATTAGTATATTGTCTGTCAGTCTCGGTATCTGTCTCTCTTTAACTATAAATAGTCTGTTACCAAAACAAAGCGATTTTGCGTTCATCCAGAATTAATATTGTTATTATAAAGTGAAAAAATCTCATTGACGTCAGATAAAGATCAGCATTAAACCAAGGGTTTTATCTTTAGATTGGATCATTTTCTGTAAGTACCACAAAAAAAAAAAAAAAAAAAAAAAAAACCCAACAAATTATAACATTTATTCTTATTATTTTATCCCACTCGAAGGACTAGAAGCCTTCTCTTCCCAGGTCCATCATCCTGCACAACAGACAAACCGCGCCCGAAAAATGAACCTATAATTTTACCATTAAATAACCGTATAGTAAAAAATAAGGGAATCAGCAACTGTCGGATGGAATAATTTTCATATTTATTCCTTTATATCCACTCAAGTTTTATTTTTTTCCATCATTTTACCAATGCCCGAAATATTTGATCACCATAGCCCTTCCAAATCAGAGAGGTTGGGTGGTAGAATGGTTAGCGCGAGCGCGTTTTATCATACGGCTTGTCATTGAGTCAACTTGGATCGCCTGTCCAACCTGTGGGTTTTCTACAGGTCTTTCGGTTTGCTCCCTCTGCTAAAGACCCCTACACACAAACGAATTGTTGAAATAAGGTTGAATCATGTGATAGTCCCGAAATGATCTATTTTGTGTCGAGTGGACGTTAAACCCCATTTTCTCGCTTTCTCTCCCCCCCCCTCTCTCTCCTACAATATTTTATTCAAGATTATCTGATGGTGAGACACTCGCAATTTCTGTTCTTCTTCAGCCAGAACGGGTGTTCTCCATTGAACCATATATAGATTGAAATATTTATGTAAATGCAAACATTATAAACATTATCCATGTAAATAATTGTTCAAAAGATGTTCTGTGTGTTGATATCGATCGAATTTTTGTTTTGAAAAGATGAACAACACAGATAGATATTTATAGTTTACAGAATGGCCTTTTGTTCTGAAATATTTAAAAAAATACCCAACACACTTTTTTTTAAGGGCATTACGTAAAGGGTAAATCTGCTTTAGGCCTTAAGTGTACAGCACATCGTGTCAAACTACATAACGTCTCTCAAAAATAAAGTAATCTGAATGAAATTTTCAATACATTCACTTTGCATCATCTATTTTTGAAATATAGCCAGAACGGACAGTTCTTTAGTTGAATCTTACACAACGCCCCTTTAATAAAACATTGTTCCTGATTGGCGAAGAAAAGTGAGACGTTAAACGCCATGTTTTTTTTCTGAGTAGAATTTTTTGAATGGATTCCATGGGTGGAGAATGATTCTGGCTGTGACTATCTATCTTACAATTTGAAACAACTAAACTGGAAACACTGCCTGATATTTTAAATTTAAAATAATCCGCTTGCGCGATGTGAACCATCTTCAGTATGCCCGGGGAAAACCTACGAGATAATATAGGAAACCTGTACTAAATTAAAACTACATGTACTGCTACAGGGTCATCGGAACTAAGGAGGGATGGGTGGGGTCTTCAACTGTACCCCCCCCCCCCCAACTCCCCGGACCTCATTTTGGCTCACCGCGCTGACAGCCCCCCACCACCCCTTGATAATCAGGACTCACACTGGCTTTCTTTTTTTCCCCGCCAAAATGGATGATAATTTTTATGTAAAGAAATGTTCATATATTTTTTACACGTTCTCCATTTACAGGTATGTAATTTTACCTTGGATATAAAATAGCTGGAGGTAAATTTACATTACAGACTATTATCAATGATAATACCAATTTAACCCCACTGGGATGTACCGGTACTATTATTTTGAAAGTTATAAGGCATACACTGTTAAAAGTATTATGTATTTTTACCCTTTTTTAACTTGCAGAAATAATATTGCCATCATTATAACTGTATTTTAACATTGCATGTTATTTCACAGTCTGTAATGTAAATTTACCTCCAGCTATTTTATATCCAAGGTAAAATTACATAACTGTAAATGGAGAACGTGTAAAATTACCATGATGTTAATTTAATTTCTCTAAAATTGACTAAACTGATTTACAGAACAGTAAACATTTGGCCCAAAATTCGGTATGAGGTCAAAGGGGAATAACCGATGTGACCACTATTTGACAGTAAATTTACAATTTCTGTAAAAATAATATTTCATGTAAACTGACATATGGGCGTATTACTACATTTTATTTGATGTAATTTTACATAAGCCTTGTATTCATATGCATCTATATCGTTTTAAATGTAAGTTAACAAACCATGTGATCTGACAAATCCTGCACTGTATTTTTTACTATACTTATAACTGTAAATATACATATAATTTTAGGAGTGTACAGTTTGCCTGTGGTGAAGTCAGGTAGTTGTTGTATAAGAGAAATAAGAAAGCGTGACAGGTAGAAATTATTATAAATTATTAATAAGAATGTCTTTGTGTGGTCTGATTACCGATTGATTAGATTTTCTGGTAGATGTCAGATCGATACAGGTACCTATATCAAATCAATATCATCTATGATGTTTTAGTCTTGTTGTTCATTTAAAAACATGTAACTGTATTTAATACTTGTATATTGTATGTCGTCCACAAAGGACGTGCCGCTGCAATAAAATTCTACTTTATAAAACGGTATTAATAACACAGACCGCCGTTGTGTTCGTCTGATCAAATCTCCAAACAATCAACTTTTTCACCATTAATTTATCATCTTATCAGATCTACTTTTGTTTCATTCTTGAAAATGCGCCTGCCTTTGTTTTTTTTTTTGTGGTTTTTTTTTTACAAATAACACATATTGTTATTTATGACAAATTGATATGTTTAAATTATATAATGCTGTTCTCAATTTGATGTTTCCATATAATAAAAATCAATCTGTCTGTCGATCTGTCTGTACGTCTGTCCGTCCGTCCGTCCGCCTGCCCACCCGCCTGCCCGCCTGCCTGCCTGTCTGTCTGTCTGTCTGTCTTGTAATAAAACTGTAAAATGTATTTAAAGCGGGAATTTCATATTTATTTCTTTGTATTTTGTTTGTATGAAATTGCAGCTTTAGAGAAGCATTAGGTAAGATTACTTCACTCGGAGCTGGGAAACCCACATTTTAAAAACACCGTTGCCATTGTTACCCAAGGGCGGATCCAGGGCGGGGGGATCCACCCCCACCCCCCGCCCCCCTGCTCAGATACATAAAAAAAAATAATGCCTTGCATCAATGAAATTACATCACAAAGTGACCCTACATCAGTATAAAAATGATTTCTCTGTTTAAAAAGCTCAAATTGTATGTATGCCTATGTAATTTAGAGACGATGATGGCAGGTTTCCGTAACTGAAACCTGGCAAACCCCCTCCTGCAAAAATTCGTGGATCCGCCTCTGGTTACCACTGTAACGATAAAACTGTTGAACTATATTAACGTAAATATGTATACATATATACATATTATGAAATGGGGTTAAACGCCCTGCTGTTCTGCTCCGACTGGGCTAAAGAAGACTGGTATACGCCATACAGTGTGCTATAAGGAAATTTTGCCCGGACAGCGGCACTATGGCCCACTCTTCCATCAAATTCCATCTGCTATGGGATCTATTACGTATACGCCAATGTATACACCGGGCCTCGTTTTTTGTTCCACCCGAACAACTAGACAGCTATGTCTTTGTTAGGCATATGTATATATAGAAGTTGTTGATATATATTCATTGTATTATTGTTTATTCACATATATCCATATTTATTCTTGTATTTAGGAGAAAGGTCACCTGAGCTGTTCCTGTTCAAATTCTGAATAAAATAATGTTGTTATTTTTTAAAATAAATCTATTTATAATGCCATCTCATTGTATCAAATCTGTTGATAAAAAACGCCCGATGTTTAATTTCAATACATGGTGTTAATTCACCGCACGTTCTCTACAATTGTGATTAATTCAACTTGGACAGTAAATCAACAATTTAGTATTCACTTCCTCGCCATGTTTACTGCTACGTCATCGTATTGGTTTACACTCGGTCTGGTCAGGGGTCGTGAAATTTGTCAAAATGGTAAAAATGCACGGAGATGAGGTCATGGTTTGTATGGGACGAGTAATGTATTGACTAGAGTAGTTACATCAGTCCCTATGAGCATGCTCATGTCACTGATTATTTGTAACCCCGACTTCTCATCGATTACGATGTATCGCCCGAGAAGGTTCATCTCGTGATTTTTCCGACATGATTTCCTCTTGTCAATGATGCAGGACGGGGGGAGGGGGCTAACAAGGACAGCTTTTTAGTCGTTCGGATGGAGCCAAAAATCAAGGTCCCGTGTATGCATTGGCATGTAGGTAAAAAGATTCATTGATGTTGGAATTCGATGTAAGAGTGGGTCGTACCATTCAAACACCAAGGAACAGTTAGATCTACACGTACTTCACATGTCCACCTACTGACTTCCTCATCAGGGGCGGATCCAGAGGGGGGTTTGGGGGGTCCCCCCCCCCTGCTCAGCTTCATAAAAAAAATAATGCCTTGCATCAATGAAATTACATCACAAAGTGATCCTACATCAGTATAAAAATGATTTCTCTGTTTAAAAAGCTCAATTTGTATGTATGCCTATGTAATTTAGAGACGATGATGGCAGATTTCCGTAACAGAAACCTGGCAAACCCCCTCCTGCAAAAATTCCTGGATCCATCCCTGCTCATGGCCTTACTCATCGAGTCAACGCCTAGCTCACTGACTCAACTCCTTACTCACCGAGTGAACGCCTGACTCACTGAGTCGCCTTGGATTATCTCGTCAGTTGCAATCTGTCGAAGCAGTGTCGGTCCCCGTTCGCGCGTGTGAATGGGCGCAAATTTTTATCTGACCTACAATACCCGTTAATTAATAATTATACTTGTGATTAAGACGCTGGCTCGCTAGTCTGGTGGTCGCGAATTCGCCCCGATGTTGGCCGAGATAGGTCCTCCGCCTAGTTTCCACTTGTCAGTGGTGTTGGACGGAGGGCCTGGTAAGGAACTGTCATCGGATGGCACGAACAACCGAAGTCCCGTGTGCACATTGCCGTACACGTAAAAGACCCTTACCAGTTGAATTTGTTACATGAGTAGTCTACAGCACCGCTGTCTGGGCAAACTTTCCCCCAAAGCACACTGGATGATGTCTTAGATTTGGGGGATCTGTTAACTGTCAAATTCCTGTAACAGGAATCTGCCCCCCCCCCCCCCAGCAAAAAATCCTGGATCCGACCCGGCATGACGATATACCAGACCTTAAGATCTAAGATGCACGTGCTAGACCATCAAGACCCCCCCCCCCCCCCG
Source organism: Patella depressa (assembly GCA_948474765.1). NCBI lineage: Eukaryota > Metazoa > Mollusca > Gastropoda > Patellidae > Patella > Patella depressa. Next base: position 67,346,698 of record OX419718.1, on the reverse strand, counting down.
CGCCCATTCTCGTTAGAACAAACATGGACAAGAATCCAACTTAGCTGTAAACTTTATTATATCACATGAATAACCTACATAAAATACTAAAAATTATACACAGTAAATTGATCAATATAAAACAACAATTCTTCTTTACACGAACTTTCAGCAGACGTCAACGAAAAAAAATACCTCCTAAGCCCCCCACCCCCCTGAAATAGTCGTTTGGATTTTATTTCTATTTTATATTTTTCCATTGGGTTTGTGGGGTAAGATTGGATAGAAGTAACTTATATAACTTAAACTTCATCCTTTTAAGACTTTTAAGAGAGAAAGAGAGAGAGAGAGAGAGCGAGAGAGGTGGACAGCGGAGGGGGGGGGGGGTAGCGTCAAGTCGACACAAAACAAAAGACCAATCTGTCAACCGTAAATGTATATATTCAACGAGTATCCCACAATTTGCATTACACTGTTAACAATAAATCTGTGTAATACGTGAATAGCCCACAATGTCATATCTAATACAAAATTTAATTTTAAAAAGATTAATAAAAAGGATACATTATGCATTATAAACAGAAAGTAAAAAAGCTAAAAAAAATACAGCGAGTATTTCTGTATTCTGTAAAACAGTTTTTAAACAAATTATATCCCCTTCCCCATTCAATCTGATTAAAACACAGATCCAATTTCGTTTCGTTTTTATAGTTCAAAATTTCGTTTTTACTTGTCTTTACTACTCTTGGGTGTGGAGGACTTGTTATTTAACTCTTGTTCTGCCTGAAATGAGGGGTCAGCCAATCAAATGGTCTGTCGAATCGACCGTGGACGTTAAACCCCATTTCTCTCTCTAGCCCATCATGCTATTTTGGACACCAGCACGTACAATAGTCTTTTCATTGACGTTTCATATACCAGTATATTACCAACGTTTTCAAGTTAATTAACGCTGAGGGAATACCATTCGATGCATGAGCTATGTGGCTGGTTTCCGTAAGTATAGTTATCGTCAATTGGCTTGTTAGTACGCCCATTCGTCTGACGTTAATAAATTCTAACCCATCAAGAGCCGCCCATTCCATCAAACACTTGATTATGTTTCATTTACATATGTAAAACATATATAGATAGACGTGTGTAGTACTTTTAATAAGTAATAAATAATCGCCTACTCCCAATAAACATTCTACGGGAATATGAATTGAGTAAAATAAAGTCAGAGCGTCTCCGTGTTCAGTCTAACTTCCGATAGTGCCGTGAAAAGTTGTTTTTTCTACGTCACATTCCGTGTCGGTCTTGCTCAAAATAATAACCCACGTCCGTTGGTCTCTTACCAAATAGGATCTCTATGAGAATTTTAATAAGATGAACACTATTAAAGGGCTTAATGCTAAATTTATGTGTGCAGAATTGCGTAATGAATAAAATATGCACTGATTTTGTTCAAGGAAAAACTAATGAAAAACTGTGTTTAAACATATAAAATGTACAACTTCTGACGGGTCTTTGAACTACACGCACAGCGCAAACACCGTGGGAGACCGGAAGTAATGAGACTGCACAAACTCTGTAGGGAATCGGAAGTAACAGTCATAGAGACTGCCTGAGTAGGCGCACATCACAAGCGATATTTGACTAGACATTAATGGAAATTTAAGCATTGTTTTTAATATTTCCAATTGACAAGTTTAATTTGATAACATCGTGGCAAGTTTGATAAATGTATACAATTATTCACCAGCATTGTTCACTTTATAGCCCGAAAAGACAAGACGGAGGATTTGGTTGGTGATCGACTTGCGGTATAGGAATTATCAGAGCGACTGTGACTTAGGGTACTCGCACGCTCACGTGCTAAGCCGATAACTTTATGCGTGCAGACGAACGATACAAAAATAAAAACGCCTTGCAATGTGTTGAGAATTATAAACAGGTACCACGTGACCGGGTGATTAATGACTGGCGCCAAAAATCCGAATAAATACGTCAGACCCATGACGCAAGTCAGACGGACATAGATTCCCAGCATCCCTTTATCTTCCTTCCCCAGCAGACGGGCAGAATTCCTCTGGGCGACGTAAATTGTCTTGGCAGCAACGACGAAGAGCACGACGTTGCTAAGTATTACAAGCAGAGACGGTAATCCAAAGAAGACCATGAGTGCGTTCTTCCGGTTGATCCAACAGACGCCTTCCCCGTAATGGGGAGCGAACCCTTCACCAATTTCCGTTTCATTTAAAATGATTGCCAGACTGACGGGTGTGGTAGCCATTATGAATACATACACCATGTAGAACTTAAACCGGTTTGTCTTGTGGGCCTGCGTACCAGCTTGGTAGTAGGCCTTAGAGAATGTGTACCATACGTCAATAGCCATTACGTTCATCCAAAAGAAAGCCAAAAGGAAAGAGTAATGCATTAGAATGGCAAAAGTTTTGCATCCACTGTAAGAGTTCTCCATTGCGGGCCCGATCATCATCGCCAGGTAGCCCATGATCAAGGTAATGCACAATGCTATGACGATTTTTCCTGGGATGTTCCGCAAGGATTTGAAACACAGATAAACTGCAATTGTTATCAGACAACCGATGATGGATAGAGCGATGCCGACCACGGTGAGAATTCCTTGTACTTTATCAAAAGAATATTCCACTTCTGACGAGGTCGAATTTCTGGTAAAATTAGTACAAACGAGGGCACCGGTTCCATTGTCGGTTAGTTCATAATCACCCAAATCAAAAACATAATTGGAGTTCAAAACAGTCAACACACCGTTCTCTGATATTTTGAATTCTGATTGATCCAGGGCGATTCGTGGGCAGTTTTTATAACCTCCAGTCCCATTTAACTGTCGGTCACTGAGTGCTGCCGGGGAAACACACTCCCCATTTTGGAATATCTGGTTCTCCCCGCAATACGCATCACGACAAACGTCACTGAAAGGATCAAATACCTGGTGTTTTTCGCAGACGACGTTAGTTTCAGAGTTATCGCCCTTTTCCAAATCATTGATGTTAAAAAGAATTGTGAATGGGTAAACCCCTCCGAACCGCTTTATTTCATTTGGTTTAGGACACTCGTATTGTGAGACATCGCGTGTTCCACAATATCCGCAATATATATTTTTCATTTTCGTCTCTCCGATATAATAAACGGGCCGAATACCGTCGGTTTCCTCGCACAGATTCTTTATCTCGGCATGCTGATTGAAAGATGGCGGGCAACTATCCACAATACCGCGGTGTTTCTTGGCAGAGCATCTTCTAATTGTGTATCCATCAGGGGGAATAACTTTGTCTATCGCACAGTTTCCTTTCCTTACAAGCTCAGACATGGTGGGTTTCTCATCAGGGTTTTCGCGTGAAATGAAAGGTTCTGAACAACCAAAGTACGGTTTCCAAAATTCGAATTTTTCGCGGTGACACCTGGCGCAGTATTGGTTTTTGTAGACTAATCCACTTAACACACCGCTCACGGGAATAGTCTGAAAATCGGCACTGTCTATTTTACCGTATTCACACAGGTCTCGAATTATCTCCCCTTTCCAATCATCAGGACACGTGTACACCATCAGGACATCGTAAGCGGCGTCTGCTAGTGGGTTGTCTAAGCACCGGAAGTTACTTGACTTGAAAGTTGATGTGGTGAAAATAGTTTTTTCTTTTTGTTGGTAACCCTGGCAACAGTCACGTACGCCTACGAGTTCACAAAATTCATCACACGAACAAAACCTGTCCGTGCTGTTAGTCCTATCGGACGGACACTCCCAATCAGCGCCACACGAAAAGTTCCCCAAAATCTCAAGGATATTCTCCGGGATCTCAGGGAGTTCGAAACCAAATCCAGCCACACCGAAAACTGTCAGTACCGACGACAATGTAAGCAATGAAACGGCGAACTTCATAGCGCCAACCGCAGTAAATTGACCCATCACTGAGCGTTAATTTGATACCCTAAAAACAAAACGTCAATTCGGAAATTTTAGAAATTATTTGTTCACTGCTTTCCGTAATATCAGTTCTATAAATCTTCATCTGTGGTAGCCTCGTTAAAACATTCTTGAGTGATAAATCTAAAGTAAACAAAAAGAAAATAAAATGTTAAAGTGGAATTATGTGAGATAAGAGTTGGCAGTTCTTTTATAATAATTACAAAATAGATAACGTAAATAGAATGATTCAGTCAAATTGCCCCACTCGGAACAGGGATATTAGCTTTTGAATTTTAGGCTAGTCTTTATAGTATACTTAAGTCGGTATGATAAAAAAACAAATTCTCGATCATCCAGTTTTGCGTTTAATCATTTTTCAAAAAAATGTATCCATATCCGCTAAAAATCGGATAATGATGGCATCAAGAGTTGATTATGGTCTGGATAAGTTAGTTAATGTCTAATTAATAATTTAGAAAACATTTCAGGCCTAAAGAAAGGCCTGTCATAGGCAGATTTAACGTTGGCATAATGTATGTTTAAGAGTAATAAAACAATGAAAATATTGAATATTGTAATGAAAATGGATTATCAGAATTTGACAATATAGAATTCCATTCAAAATTTGAGAATATAAAATTCCATTCAAATTTTGACAATATATAATTCCATTCAAAATTTGACAATATAAAATTCCATTCAAAATTTGAAAAATATAAAATTCCATTCAAATATTATAATGTTTCAAAATATTAATCCTGTTCGAACTGGGCTAATAAAGCCGGGCTTGTGTCGAGGGAAATTTTCCGCGTACAGCGGCGCTGCGACCTACTCCCATCTCGAATTCCAATTCTCTCTGCCAACACTTTAATTATATAATCCAGGGCCATATTTCTCGAAATCTTAACAAAAGATAAAATCCAAATTTGAGTAGATATTTCAATTTTTATTGGCTAAGCACTAAAATAAATATAATATTATCCAATCAAATTACTAAAATTTGGATTTTACCCTTGTTAAAATTTCGTGATACAGACCACAGGTTGTATATAGTCCAATTAGTAAATGCGATAGCACCTCTTCACAAATCGTTCTCAGACTTAAGTTAAGGCTACACTCTAAATTTTATAGCTCTTTATAAAACTTTTGTTGTTTTAATGTATCAAATATATCAATGAGAAACTGTGTACAAAGTTTTGTGTTTCTAGATCAAAGATATTTCTCATAAACAGTAATTAAAAGTTGAGTAAATTCTTAACTCTGAGAATGCTTCGAGGAAACCCGAGCCCTGTCTTTTATAGAAGTTTCACAATTGTCACTGTACCGTTGTATGTTTGGTGATCCGAGTGTCCATCCTCAGAAACGCCTGGTGGCTAGTCATCAGTGGAATCACAATTATCAAATGAGAGGGGAAGAGGAAACAGACTATTATTATTATATTTATAAAAATAAATAGCGTTAATGTATTATGTGTCGTAAAATGATTTATCTACACTGTAAAAAGAAATGAAATGAAATCGGGTTTAACTCCCACCGTTCTGCTCCGACTGGGCTACGCGGACAATATAGATGAAAACTTTGCCCAGTGAGCGGCGCTGTGGCCTACTCTTATATCGAATTCCAACTGTCAAAGGGATCTTTTAGGTGCACGCCAATGTGTACATGGGACCTCGGGATTTCGTCTCATTCGAACGACTGCTGTCCCCTGCCAGACCCTCGGTCCTGCATCACTGACAATGAGGAACCACGCTGAAAAACTCGATGAACTTTCTCGGCCAAAGCAGGAATGGAACACGGGACCTCCGGACTATCGAGCCAAGGGTTTACTCACTGATCTACCAGACGCTGGTTCCAGACGCTGTCAAAATGGCGAGACGTCATTGATTTGTATCATTTAATAAGAAAAGGTTTTCCCCTCTGATTAAAATACAGATCCTTATTTCGTTTCGTTTTTTATAGTTCAAAAATTTGTTTTATTGGTCTGTCACTGTATTTGAGTTCGATAGAATTCAATTCCGGTCCAGTCAATCAAGCATCCCCACTGAGATAACGTGGCTCCTTTCTTTAAAATCAAAATGATAAATTTAATGTTTGAGCCCCCCCCCCCCTAATTTTCGACAGTGCCCTTTTTTACTGCTGAATGTGCCTTTTCTCATACCCAAATACGTTCCGAACGTTTGCTTAGACGAAAATATCAGCCAAATAGCTCATGGAATGGCTACAATAACGAATAATTGTCTTGGGGGGGGGGGGCGGAGGGATTAGCAGCGTACCCCGTCTCCGCGGTAAGTGCCCTCATTTTGCGCTCCCCCACCTTTTCAAAATTCCTAGATCCGCCCTTGTGATATTTTGCGAACTATTTTTTTTTTTACAGTGTTTCAGAGTTTTGGGCACAATTATAACTCTTATCACCGACCGATCTTCACGAGCAAGCTATAAATCAGTAAGTAGATACATAAACTGTCCGACGAGATGTTTAACATTAAACCCCGCCATTCCGGAAACATGCCCGTTGATATGATGTTAAAACGTTTATAATGTTCAGTTGTTTAGTAGGTAAATACTAACACAAAAGGTGGGCGTGTCACACACGTGGTCAAGTCATTTGTTGATTACACGTATAACCATGCTTTTATCGTTATTGTTTTGTTTATATCTACGACAATAAATTTGAAACAATGGCCACATGTCTATGAGTGATTTTGATCTTAAATATAAAGATAAAATTGAACAATGGACAGTTGGTAATCGGGAATTACAATCTTTTGTTAGATAATAAAATATTACGAAATAGATTTGTTTTCCGATCCCGTTTTATTGGCATGGAAACAATCTGATTAAAACAGAGAATTTGCGTCTTTGTTTCATAATGACCATTGTTAATCTCTCTATGGCGTCATTTACTGTAAACACATATTTATTAGGTAGTACGTGACAAGGAGTAGGATCGCCTGTCCAAACTCGTGGGTTTTCTCCAAGTCATCCGGTTTCCTCCCACTGCTAAGGACCCCTACGCACTAGCGAATTATTAAAATGAAATGAAACCATATGTTAGTCCCGAAATGACCTAGTTTTTGTCGAGTTGACGTTAAACTCCATTTCTCCCCCTCTCTCACTTTTTTAGGTAGCCAAACAATTTAAAGTAGCTAAGTCTCTGTAACTCGGTACCATCACAGTTTTCGACATAGAAAACACGAATTATTTGTCAATTTAAATCAATATTAATGTTGTGATCTTAGCGGGAAAAGGTGGGCTTTTGATATCCAATATTTAAGGCAGAATAAACAATTTTACTATTGGTACACGAATCGTGTACCATGATGCATTCCAGCGCCATGTGTAACAAGGGACTCGGAGAACAAGGCTAGACATATTCCACGAGTCATGTAAACGGTGCTGCCATATTCATATCTGGAGAGGATGCGCAATAAATACTATCAGTGTTGACTGGAATAACCAGACGCTAGAGATTGCCATTCGATTGACACTACTGGCGTATTTCGCGGAACATAACTGATTAGAAATTACAGTAAAACAGAAACAATTGAATGTAAATCGGTTTATATATAATCCGAATACATTTTTATATGCATTGCGACCCATTTGTGTCAATGTCTGGGTCCCAAATATTAGCGACTTGGCTCCTTTAACTCCGTCTACTATCAACGGATAACCACATAATCCCTTGACTAACGGATACCATGAAAACCATATTCGTTGCCATGATTTTTCCACTTTCCAAAACAGTCTTTAAAAATATATTTCACATTTCCAGCTAGGGCCTATCTGACAATGTTATTTATTTTTGTAGATTTCTGAAAATATTATAGAAGCCTAAACTAAATCTCGGAAAAACAGAGATTTAGATCTGTGCTTTTTCCTGGTTATCAAACGTACAGTTATTCAAGTTTTTATTTATTTCTTGAAAAGAAAAAACCCTCTAACAAAACAATCTAAAACATTTTAGCCTGTTACATTTTAACATAATTAATCCTTTTTATATTGGAAAAGTGGTCTGTGGGATTTCGTTTTCGGCACGAGTAAAAATACACAGTAAGAAATAGAAAATAAAAACCTACCCAAAGATAAAAAGAAAAAACAAATACATCAAAATCAAAATTCAAAGGAATTTAGAAATTTTTATACGAGGTTAAAAAGCTTACATTGACTCACCTTGTTGGAATAATTGTGTGACTTTTGTCGGCTAACATCCTCTAGAGTTTTACACCCTGCTCATCTTTCAGACACAAAAACATTGAACCCGTTGTAACCGTGTAGACAAAGTTACATTCAAATCTCGACAAACAAAAGATTCATAGTTGATCTCTTCCCCACAGAATAACTTTTACTAAATTAGCAAAATAAACGGAAATAGACGAAAAAAATAATTTGTAATGTAAATCTTGACATTTCATTCAGCCAATTAAAATGGTGGTTATAGCGCGAGGTGACACCGTGACGACATTCTTTATTTGTTCTTCAACCCACGTGCTCAGCTTCTCGCCGTCTGATCTGAACAACTCGGTATTCAAGTCAATCCTATACATGTACACATGGCCTTAAACCAGTTTTTAATGTGAATTTTGTTTAAAATGGCAACACGGTTTGTTAGTGTTTGGTAAGTAAATTATTGAAAAGATTAGGTAATTTAACAGAAAATTAATGTAAACAAACCACGAAAGAACGTTGAACGGCATGTATAAAGGACATTCCAATCTGAAATACTGTGTTAAACTGTTTTTGCCGATAAACCGCGAATCATCAGCGCTAATCCGGAATTTTATTTTAATATTTAGAATAGTCCAGAATAGCACACAGAATGGGCACCAATTTGACCAAAATATGGATTGATTGACAATCAGAAATAAAAAAATATAAAACGTCAAACACGTTCGGGCAAATTTTTTTTTTTTTTGGGGGGGGGGGCTTTAAAGATACATTCCCACGATAGTGACGTGTCAAAACATTCCCGCGATGTGACGTGTCAAGGGGGTCTTCTCTATTTGTCGTTAGGCTAATAACGATGTGCTTGTAGCTAAGTTAAAGATACATTCTCACGAAACTACATTCTGCACACAGAGATTTATCTACTTCATACTTTGAGAGTAGACCTCTCTCCTAACTGGCCGCCATTCATATGACGAAAATATCCTATCGGCCTACAAAATTCCCCGAAGCAACCTTTGAGCCCGCACGGGTCGCTGCTTATTATTTTAAACTAATGATATACGGTTATGAGGACATTGAGAGAATTAAACGCCCAGCAGACCAAGCTATTAAATGACGGGAAATTAGTCTTCGATGTTTATGGCAAATGAGTGGAATTAGTTTGAGTATGTTTTAGTCTCAATATAGGCCTATCATCAAATCACCCTGTTTGTACGCGGGAAAGCATCTTTAATGTACACTGAATCGTACGAGTTTTTAATCGTTGTCGACATTTGTTGTTGCTCAATATTTAATCCAGAAAATTAGTGGTTACGCAATTTGGATTAAAAATACAAATTAGTAGTTTTAAAGCCAGTTGCATGTTTATTTATAAGATCCACTCTAATCTTAAATTTACACAAATAAAGTAAAGTTTAATGTCCTACTTTTTGCACTAGTCGGGTTCATGGCGATGGGTATAGGCTATACGCGCATGCAGTGTGCTGGGAGAGAAATGTTTCTCAGATAGTGGCCAATGAGGCCTTTGGGGTTGCGGTCTTCACCCCATTCCAGCATACGCCCCACACTGTTCCCTTTGATTAGAGGTAATCCCAGAGAGAGACTTCTCGGGTCATTGCTTCAGAAATATGCATTCCAGGGGAGTGGCTTATGATTTTGCACGAGGAACAAGATCCCCCCCCCCACACACACATAAAAATATATTTATATGTGCGTGCGAGGAAGGGGTGGAGTGGTAGATCCTCCTCCTAGTGCCACCGGGTAGTATTGGGCTTTGTGGAACATGCTAGAGTCGATTTGTAGCATATCTGACCCCTCGTATATGTTTGATACTGGTATTATGATTATGTTGGAAACCGAAAACCCGATTAAAACTGCTTGATTTTTGCCATTCGCGAGGGTGCGCAAAAACTCAAGGGGAGGGGGCGCAAAAACTCAAACCCATGGCACAAAGCGCGTCATTGCGTTCCTTAACATCCTTGTCTGGTGAGGACATTGTTAACAATATTGTTAAAAAAGCAAACTCAAGATTAATATTTCTGTTTCGCTACAATAAATGCCTAAGCAAAAAAAACAAAAATTTACTTTGTTCTGCACTTATTCAGTGCCACTTTGATTATGCCTGTTCAGCCTGGTATTCTGGCGTGAATCAATCACTTAAAAATAAACTACAAGTTGTTCAAAATAAGGTTCTTAGATTTATACATGAGCTTGGACGTAGAGATCAAGTACTAAATGTCGAAAACCGAGTTAAACAGTTAAAACTAAACCATGTACATAAGATTTTTCATAATAATTGTCCATCATACCTTAAATCAAAATTCAAATGTGTTAGAGATACTCATCAATACGGTACAAGATCTAGTTTATTCAATTTTTCTGTTCCAAAATGCGCGGGTAGAGATCAGTTCACATCATTTTATTACACAGCCATAAGTATCTGGAACGATTTACCGAATGATATTAAGTCTTTAGAATCACTATACAGCTTTAAAGCTGCAACCAAGAAGTATTTATTGTTAACCCAAAATTAATCTGTGATAGGCCTACATGCTTGATTATCTACTAAAATTGGTTGATGTATAACATGTAGACTTAACTATTTTTAATTATTTATGATACATTGCTGTGATGGCTTAGTTATTAAATTTTGTCTCCTAATGATGACCTGACGCGACCTTGACAACCCTGGACCCCAATGGAAATAAGCAATTGATGTTATTTACGTCCAGCTTTTTGGGCTATCCTAAGTAAAGGTCTCTTCATGACATCATACCTATCATACTTCTCATTTCTCATTCCTAATCATATAATGCTCCAGAACGTCCTTTATTTTATATGCACAACTTAATATATTATATTGTTGCCTCTTTCCAGATCATACAATGCAGCTCATGTACTTTAATTTATTGTTGTCATGTTGTAACCTTTACTTGAAGAATAAATAAATAAATAATAAATAAATAGGCGCTTTTGCTTGCTAGTGCCAAGTCGATCTTGCACCATTGACGTGGGAAATCCTTCCTGAAAATCCCAAGATACTTTCTTTGCCAAAATCCTCCAAAATTCTACATAGCCCAAAATTAATCGGCTCAGTTTGTACCCCCCCCCCCGCCCCCTCTACGTCTCTAAAGATACATCCGCTTGAAATATCAGTGGCGGATCCAGGGGTTTTGCAGGAGGGTGTTTGTCAGGTTTCTGTCACGGAAATCTGCCATCATCGTCTCTAAATTACATAGGCATACATACAAATTGAGCTTTTTAAACAGAGAAATCACCCCCCCCCCCCCAAACGCCCTTCTGGATCCGCCCCTGAGTATGTGAATAAAATAATTATGTAATAAATGCTAGGATTGTCGGGCTCTTCTCATCATCACTGCTGCAAATTATACCATGACAATTTGTTTATTTAACCGCCATTTCAAGCACGTAATGATTCCCTCCAAAATTCCGCCTCAACAACAGAAGAGATCTCTTGACACTGCAGATGAGGTGAACGTGGACAAAAGCGCCATAAATGTTGCGCCTTTTGCATGAGTCATTTCAAGCCTCCAGCAGATAATAATAAGACTCGTGAACCCACTTCTTGGTGCATTTTGGGACTACGTGATCGACTGGAAAGTAAGCAGGAAATAAGCTTAATTGATACTTTGTATTGTTTCAAACACACATGATTCATGTAGTCTGTTGAGGATTGGGGCCGCGGTGATCAAGGGAGTAAGACGTTGACTCGCTAACCTGAAGGTGCCGTGTTCGAAGTTCGATCCCGGTATTGACCGAGAAAGTTCATTGAGATTTCACGGAGAGGTTTCCATTGTCAGTGATGCAGCCCCGTTTGGGTGGGAGAAAAACCCGAGGCCCTGTGTACACATTGGTTTGTAGAACCCATGGCAGTTGGAATTCGAAATAAGAGAAGACCATATTGTGTCAATATCCGGGCACAATTTACCTCATAGAACACTGTATGGCGTATGCCCGTCTTCTTGGCTGCTCGGTCAGTAAAAGGGGCCGCTCCGACACGACAGCCCGGGCCGGTTCCCGTCCCCAATCCGCCCCTGGGCTACACCCATGCCATGAGGAAGTGCGGCTGCCGGTTTATTAACAAAACTTGAGACCCTTAGAAAGAATTTCTCAAAAGTGCCAAAGTTGTCCTTTATTTAAAGAAAAATCGGATAAACTTGAAAGAAAAACAGCTCCAGTCATTGAAAGCTTTGTATGATGGTCATGGTTGGTTTTATCCAGCTTCATTGGAGCCGCCATTTTTAATCCGGGAACTTGAAGGTAGTTCCAATTTGAGGGAATATGTCAAGTTTTTCTTGGCGTGATTGTGTTTTGACAATTTCTAACACAGAGAGTTCCGTATTATTTTCAAGGACCCCATTCAGCAATTAAAGATACATTATGGGAGATTTTGACAAGGAGTTAGCCATTCTAGCTATAAAAGTTCAAATATAGATGTTGAAACAAGAATATATTGAAAATTGCAGTCAAATTACTTTATCCTGAACAAAGTTGTTACCACTATAATTTTTTACTAGAAATGGTATCGACACCCTTTTCCACTATGGCCGATTGTTGATTGACAGGCGTTAACTCCACCTACATAGTCTCGATCATCAAGTAATGTTTAAACGGTATCTAGTGAAGCTTGTGTATAGCCTCGGTCATCACTGTCTTTTATGAATAATTCCCGGAAGTATGATGACGTCAACGTCACGGAGAAACCCCACCCACGACGCCATAGTGATTAAATCAGTCGACGAAATCCTGTTTTAATCCGAGCCCAATCCAAGCCATCCGTGGGTCTACAGAGTTCATTTTGGGCTTGTTGTTTAAATAAAGATCTAATTTATAATTTCTATGACATCTGAGGCTCAAATGAAGACCGACAAAAGTCAGTTTTTGCTCTTCCATAATGTATGTTTAAGCTAGAAAATAGATGATACCCCCATCACCACCCCCACCCCGCCACCGAGAAAAAATTTAAAAGATTTTCCATCCGACCGACACTATTTTTATACATACATGTAAACATGAGTAATTTGTTGTTTTGGGGATCTCTGCAAGTTTGATGTAATAGGAAAATTGGAAGAATTCATGACTGGCAAGTTACAACATTGTTTCGAAAAGTTATGCGACGTGACGTGAACATTGTTGAAAAACTATATCTCTAATTCACGTTCTCAGCAGCGGGGCCGGGTGTAGAAAATGCGAATCCAATTTGGGAGGCCCAAAGTTACAGAATATAATGAATACTTTGTAGGATATGAATAACTTTGATTAGGCCTATATTCATTTCTATTTTAGACGAACTAGGCTTTACTTCGCAATATTCAAACCTGGCAGCCCTGTTGCCAGCTCTGGGAAATGTTTTTAAGGGTTGGTAACATGGGCCCCTTTGGTCAAAAGTGGCAAATAAATGTACTTAGAGGAATTGTTAACATGTTGAAAGCGAGAAGGGTGGGGTGTCTTCGAGTGCGTTTTTGATGATAAAACCTGTCAATAAATTAACAAATGGGGTTTAACGTCCTACTCTTTTGCACCTAACCTGGGCTAATGGAATTCGGGCATACGCCATACATAGTGTGCTATGAGGGAAATTTTGCCCGGGCAGTGGCGCTACGGCTACGGCCTACTCTTATATCGAACTCTTACTGCCAAGGGATATTTTACGTGCACTCCAATGTGTACACGGGACCTCGGTTTTTCGTCCCACCCGAACGACTAGGCATCTGTCCTTGTCAGGCCCTCCTGTGTCACTGACAATTGGAAATCACCTGTCAATAAATTAACGGTTTTCGTTCAACACGTAGGCCTATATATTATGTGAGAGAAGGTGGGATCGTCTGGCTAACCCCCGGATTTTCCCACGCGCGAGTGGACTATTGGAATAAAACATTACTGTTCTAGTCCAGAAATAACCTAGTTTGTGTTGGGCCCGACAGGGTACTGTGTCTTTACGGTAAATGCACGCACATCATACAAAATTTATCTTTCATTATTTTTTGCTTGTATTTTCCCACGAGCATTTTTCTAGCTGCAACTAGCAGTCCAAATCACAGACAAAACCGTTTGGTCGGAGACGTAGGGTTGTGGACGTTGACGGTGGCAGTTTCCCGTTTATCCCCGCTTTTTGGACTCGGGAACAAAGTTCTTTCATTTAATGACAATGTTTCATTTTTGATAACCGAGGCAAAATTATTCCCGCGGCTTGTGTAAAGGGAGATAAGCAGCATCCGGGCTCTTCAAGCAGAACTCTTCATCGCTTCTGGCAATGTCTCGGTTATGGTCTTACGAAAAAAAAGTTATATTTTGAAGATATCGAGTATCCTGAGAGACGAATTCATGTATTTTTAGGTGTAGTATTGTACATTTTATATTTTCGTTCTCGCCATGTATTCAATTTGCTTCTAAAGCTTCTCAGTTCTACTTGAATTTTGAGTTAGTCGTGCACTTGCCTGAAATTTTTACCCCAAGCAAACTGAAAGTGCTGCCAGCAGCTGAACGTCAGAAGGAGTCGCGGGAAAGTTCGTAATGTATGATGAGCACATGGGGTGGTCACCAATTTATTTCTGAGAGCCTGTTGCAGACGCCGTATTAATGCCATCTGTATCCACTTATCCAGGTAGATTTCACGTGGTATATATTCAAAGTTTATTTTTCATAAGTTTTTTTGTTTTTTTTTACCGTAGTGTTATTTTAAACCGCCCCCCCCCCCCTCCAGGACATGCCATTCACTCACACCACAGCATTGTTTGTATGTCAGTAGCAGACTTGTCAAAACTGACCCAGACATCTCCACCTAGAGAGAGTAGGAAATTGTTTTTCTCAGTACCGGTGTCACAGTTTCAGTTGGTCGCTGGTGTGTGTTGGCTCCTGGTGCATGCGCAGTTGTAGGAGTCATCTCACACTGTTATAGACACAGTGTGTGTTGACTCCCCGTGATAGGATTACCCCTACGATTTTCTTACGGTCAGATCGGTTTCTACTATTATCTACCAATATATAGTATTACTACTGACAGTAGCCGAGGATGTTGAGTTTCTATTGTTTGTTTATTTCATTAAAAAGGAGAAATACAAATTAACGATCTTATAAAAATTGAAAAATTCCCGTCCACATGCAGAAACAGAAAAAATAATTGCCCCTTGTATAAATGCAGAATTTGGGTGATTCATGTTCAAGAAATAGTGGTATTTTCAGATTTAGTTTCAGATGTAGATCCCTAGTTACTATAAAAACTGATGTTACCGGTTTTCGGATAGAGGCCAAAGCCGATAGATATCCGATACTTATAGTAACTAGTATAGTAGAACCCATGGTTTGCATGATAAAGTATTTGTATTTGACAAATAAAACACATAGGCAAATGAAGCCACGAGAATATCAAAGGCCTTAATCTGCTTTTGGAGGTGAATTAATTGACAGTTTCAAGCCAATCATCAATGTGTATGGTTTCCAGTTCCACTGATTGTACGCGTGTATTGACTAATCACTAAAAACAACGGCAACAAATCACAAACGATAGAACAATTAATCTCAAGCCAATTAACTTAAATCTGTTGATCGTGTAACTACTGATCACTAAAAAAACAGCTAATCACGATAACAAGTATGTTTATTAATGACGAAACTCTAACGAAGAACATAACACATTTTACTGAAGTGATCAGTTATTTGAGTTATGAGGAACCAACCCACAATGGCGGAAGTGGATAAAGCTCAGTGTTGTCCGTGTTGCTAACACAAACATCCGTCTGGGACATGCGCAAGTGCCCAGGAACCAACACACACCAGCGACCAACAGAAACTGTGACACCGGGTATTTCAATCCAGTCTAGCAAAAAATTTTGCTTTGCCAAATCTACCTCTGATTGCATGGATCAGAAATATAAATGGCTTCTGGGAATAGATCTGAGGATCTCTTGTATTGCACATGCCACATGTACTGACAAAATTGTATTCAAAAATAGCACAGGTGTCGACGGGCCTGCATGCATGCATGTGAAAGATCCCTTGACAGTTGGAATTCGATATATGAGTAGGCTGTAGTGCCACTGTCCAGGCAAAATTTCCTATTATAGCACACTGTATGGCATATGCCCGTTTTTGTTAGCTCAGTCTGAGCAGAACAGTAGGATGTTAAATCCCATTTGATTTCAATAATAAACAATGGACCTGGAAAAAATACCCTTCATTGTACTGTTAATTATAGGAAGTAGCTACATGACCAGATCTGGCTACTTACGAAAATTTACTACGAAACCGTATCTCAACATTTCTCCACTACAAAACAGGATATTTGACCAATACTAACCTGCATTATCTCTTTGCCAATATGTCACTTTACTCTTAAATTCGAATTGTTTCATCGCCTCTAAAAGTGAATTAAGGGACGTAAATTCCGCACCAACAAGGATGCCTTTGTAGAGGCCGCCATATTGGAAAAGACTGTTAATAACCACGTGATAGAATTGGCCATCAGAGACGATAACTGGTTTCGTAGTAAATTTTCGCCAGGAACTGTAACCGGTCGTTTAGACACTTTCTTAATTATATCTTTATCAAGGCCTGGAAATAACAGTTTTAGATGTACCTGGCAAAATGTCAGGCTCTAATGACATAGTATCTGACATTTTCAACTTAGTGCCGGACATGTATTAATGATATCATTAAGAAAAGAGAAATCAGTGCCTGACCTGACAAAATGACAGGCACCAGAGATTTAGTGCCTGACAAAGCCTGAATTGAGCCTGACATTGTCAGTGACAGGTGCCTTATTTCCAGGCTTTTGTACATGTATCTAATTCAGGTTAAAATATTGTGTTTTATTTGAACAGAAAGTGAAAGTAGCTGTACATTATTAGTTCGAGTGAATCAAGATGGCGAGTGGTGGAAGAGGAGGAAGGGGAGCAGCTTTATTAAAAGCTTTAAGTCAACAAGCAAGAAAACCAGGACAGCTAGAAGAAGAGGTAGGTCAACATTGTAATAGATATAAGAATACAATTATCGTTAATTCTAGAAATGGTTGCTAAATAACTAAGGTGGTGATGCGCGATCCTACTGTCGAGTCACTTATCGTCAATTAGTTACGTTATGAAAATACGTCACTTCTTCTGCTCAGCGACAATTTGTTTGCATGGGACCAGTGAGAGTATATCAGAAATTGAATAAAGATAGATCCTGACTATGTTTGAAACACACTTTCCTTCATAGCACTCTGCATGGCAGGAAGGTTGTTGCAGTAAAATGATGCATCCAAATTAAATGTCGTCATTTTCAATAATCATATTTATTTATTTGTTTTTAAAAATTTCAGAAAACTTCTGGTCAGCCAGTCGTACAACCAGGTGCAGCAGGTGTACCATTCCGTCCGGTGGGTCGAGGGGCGTTCCTTTTACAAAGTTTAAAAGAAAGTTTGCCAACTGTGGGACATCCGCCCGTTTTACCATCGCCACAGACAATCTCAGAAACAGCACCAGCAGGTCAGTTGTCACATCTTAACTTAATCTTTATTTCCAACTTAGAGATGCCATAACATTTAAAGAGACTTAGTCAGAATTTTAAAGCAATAAATGAAATCAAAATATTTTAGGTGTAAAAGGACTGCTATGATATACTTAACATAAATTAAATCACTATTTTTTAGGTGTACAAGGCGTGTCATTACCAGAAAGACGAGGTCGAGGTTTGGCCGATTTTCAGTCATTGATCAGAGGGTAAGTAAAGTGAAAATGTTCTTGATGGAATTTTCAAATGAATCCCAATTTATGCGTAATTTGTATCTACCAAGGCAGGAGCCGTGGTGGCTAAGTGAGCAAGAGAGTCTTCATGTAGGCTGTGCCTGTTCCTAAATCCCTTTGAATTTCTGAATAAAATATTGTTTTAAAAAAAACAAAAAATTTGAAATTTGACCAAAGTTGTTGTTTGCAAGTGATTCAAAATCTAGGATTCGAAGTTGTAAGGGTTTCTTGGATGGCTGAATGGTTTGCACCTGCACTCTTGATCATAGAGTCTCTCATGGAGTCAACTGGCGTGGTTTTGATTCCCCACTTGTATGTGACAAGGAGTAGGGTTGCCTGTCCAACCTCGTGGGTTTTCTCTGGGTCCTCTGGTTAACTCCAAGTGCTAAAGACCCCTACGTGCCACGAATTATTGAATTAAAATTGAACCATATGTTAGTCCCAAAATGACCTGGTTTGTCTTGAGTGGACGTTAAACCCCATTTCTCTCTCTAGAAGTTGTGATATATTTTCTGGGGTATTTTTTTTTAGGAGAACTCCTGTTCCATTGGGAAGAAGTACCCATTTACCAACATCATTACAAGGTAGTCTATCACCTCCTAAACCAGGAACTCCTTTATCAGGTTCACAGGGTTCGTTGGTAGAACGACCAGAATCTCCGGGATCTGGCTCCGGTGATGGATCCCTTCCTAAATCACCTCCGCCTTCTACAGCCCCAAAATCACGCCTTGATGCTGGTGAACGAACAGCTACCGTCCATAAAGCAGGAAATGATGGAAAAGTGTAAGTATCGCTTTTGTTCTATAATAGATAGGGGAAAGATATGTACTTACAATTTAAGTCACACATGTCATTTTGATATTGGATAATTAAGACTCAAAGTGTAATGTGCCACAGAGATTGGTGCAGACATGGCAAAAAAGCTCCTCACAGTGCACTTCATGGCAGATAATGTTGAAAAATAGGACATTTCATTTCTTGCAGGAAAAACAGAAAATATACTGTAATGAATTATATACTGAGCACCATAGAAAACGCATCACTTGGTGCGTAAGAGCCAGTGGGTGACACACGCGCTACTGACAAATGACATCTTTGTCGTACTTTTGATTTTGACCCCTCTGACTTTGATCCGTTGATTACAGATTAAACATCCATAAGTGTACAAATGTGTTGTTATTTATGTGTTCATATTGTTCACACAATCTAATTGTCCCCCGCCTTTCGAAGAAAGTTGGGGGACTATTAAAATGGGTTCGTCCGTCTGTCTGTCCGTCACACTTTTTGGGACACAATAACTCTCTTCCTAATTGAGCTAGAATGTTCAAACTTGGTGTATGTGTTTATTAGGTCAATGCCTTGATGGAGTTCGAAGATGAGCATTTTCCGCTTAGGGTAAGCAGAGATAAGCAATTTGATTGGTTGATGCTTTGGGACACGATAACTTTAGTTTTACTTAAGTGAGATTGATGAAACTTGGTGTATAGTTTCATTATAGTAATACCTTGACTAAGTTCGATAATGAGCATTTTCTGCTCAGGGTAAGCAGAGCTATACGCAATTTGATTGGTCGAGAATTTGGAACACAATAACTCTCCTTCTAATTGAGTTAAAATGTTCAAACTTGGTGTATATGTTTATTAGGTCAATGCCTTGATGGAGTTTGAAGATGAGCATTTTCCGCTTAGGGTAAGCAGAGATAAGCAATTTGATTGGTTGATGCTTTGGGACACGATAACTTTAGTTCTAATTAAGTGAGAGTGATGAAACTTGGTGTATAGTTTCATTATAGTAATACCTTGACTAAGTTCGATAATGAGCATTTTCTGCTCAGGGTAAGCAGAGCTATACGCAATTTGATTGGTCGAGAATTTGGAACACAATAACTCTCCTTCTAATTGAGTTAAAATGTTCAAACTTGGTGTATATGTTTATTAGGTCAATGCCTTGATGGAGTTTGAAGATGAGCATTTTCCGCTTAGGGTAAGCAGAGATAAGCAATTTGATTGGTTGATGCTTTGGGACACGATAACTTTAGTTCTAATTAAGTGAGAGTGATGAAACTTGGTGTATAGTTTCATTATAGTAATACCTTGACTAAGTTCGATAATGAGCATTTTCTGCTCAGGGTAAGCAGAGCGATACGCAATTTGATTGGTCGAGACTTTGGAACACAATAACTCTCCTTCTAATTGAGTTAAAATGTTCAAACTTGGTGTATATGCTTATTAGGTCAATGCCTTGATGGAGTTCGAAGATGAGCATTTTCCGCTTAGGGTAGGCAGAGATAAGCAATTTGATTGGTTGATGCTTTGAGACACGATAACTTTAGTTCTAATTAAGTGAGAGTGATGAAACTTGTATAGTTTCATTACAGTAATACCTTGACTAAGATCGATAATGAGCATTTTCTGCTCAGGGTAAGCAGAGCGATAAGCAATTTGATTTGCCGAGACTTTGAAACACAATAACTCTCCTTCGAATTGAGTTAAAATGTTCAAAATTGGTGTGTATGCTTATTAGGTCAATGCCTTGATGGAGTTCGAAGATGAGCATTTTCTTCTTACGGTAGGCAGAGATAAGCAATTTTTGGATGACACTTCGTGTTCAGTTTGATTGGTCGATACTGATTGGTCGATACGTTTGAAAAAAATAAATGTGTGATTAATTAATATGTGTCATCTATTTATTTTGGGATTTCGGCGGGGGACATCAGCCTCACTGTTGGCTTGTTAAAATATAGATCTATATTTCGTTTTGGTTTTTATACTTTCGATGGCCTACACTCATGTAGATCTAACAAGTTATAGTGGGAGCTCATGTTCTATGACGTCAGGTATCAAGCACGGGACAATCGACCTGATAACGTCAGTCATTCGATTAACCAATTAGCGACCGCGATGCTTTTTAAAATCTACTTTTGTTTTGTTGTGATATCTATCCGCTGGTAATATCTACCCACAGTTCCACGCATGAAAAGGTCAAACGGTGGATTCGACAGACCATTTGATTGGCTGACCCCTCATTTCAGACAGAACACGAGTTAAATAACAAGTCCTCCAGATCCAAGAGTAGTAAAGACAAGTAAAAACAAAATTTTGAACTATAAAAAACGAAACGAAATTGGATCTGTGTTTTGATCAGATTGATTGTTCACAATAAGAAGCAAAATAAATAAGATATGTTTACAGGATCATTTTGTTATACGAAAAACTAAGTGATGTGTTTTCTATGGGGCTCAGTATATTACGAATGTCTTAATGTGAAAATTGAATGTGCCATCGGAATAGTTGATTGAGTCACCGGGAATTGTGCCACTTGGGATGATCCACTGTGAGACATCTGCCCCAAGTTAGTCATTCATGTAATCGAGATGGAACCATTTTTATTTCATATGCCATATGTGTAACTATATTTTTTTTACATGTATATTTTAATTTCAGATGCCGTATGTCTGCTAACTATATTCGTGTTAAATGTAAAAATGAAGGAGTGTATCAATATCATGTATCGTACAATCCCCAAGTCGACAGTAAATTCGTCCGTATTCGTATGGTTTACGAACACAAAGAAGTTTTAGGTGAAACAAAAGCCTTTGACGGAGCCTTACTTTTCTTACCTAAAAAACTACCTCAAGAGGTAAGATAAACAATACAATATGACAACCCAACAATTAATATCGGTTTTCATCGTGAAATATACTCTGCATTGCTTTATGTTGAACATTAAACACTTTCATCTCCAAACTGGGCTAATGAAGACGAGCATACACCATACAGTATGCTATGAGGGAAATTTTGTCGCGTCAGCGGCACTACTGCCTACTCTTATTTCGAATTCTGACTGTCAAGAGATCTTTTATGTGCACGCCAATGTCTATAAAGGACCTCGGTTTTTTGTACAATCGGAATGACTAGCCAGCTGTTCTCGTTGGGAACCACATCGGAAAATCTCGGTCAATGCACCCGATCTCCAGACTGGCGAGCCAGCGCCTTAGCCACGGTGACCCCAATCTTGAGTGAAAGTTACATTCATGTAATTAACGCCATTTGTGAGTAGCAAGGAGGGTTCGATCAAGGAGATGGCAGAGAAAGATCAACAGTTTCCTCAGTGATGCGGGACAGAAGGACTAGTAAGGAACTGCATCCAGTCATTTGGTGGGACGAAAAGCCGAGGTAATATCGTGCATGTTGACATGTGTAAGAGTAGGCAGAAACACACCTGTTTACTCAAAATTACCTTCATATGCCTGTCTTTATTATCCCAGTTAATGCAGCATAGTAGGACTTCAAACCCCATTCCTTTCTAACATAATTTTATATCGTCACGCTGGCAAGGGACATAACTCTATTTAACAGTTTTACCTTGAAATATTTCCAAATTCCATACTTTAAGGTAAGACGCGGCAGGAAAATGTCTAAAAATATATCAATTTTATCAGTTTTGACATTTTATCATTTTCGGAACATTTATTATGTCTAATTATGTCATCATCAAAAATTACATTGAAAAAATAATTTTTTTTTACCTAATTTCATGTTTTAAAAATGTGTACGTCAATTAAAATCAATAATTTTGACACGCGAACCGCTATATATTCCTCAATTTTCGGCTTCCGTGCCGTTGGCTGTAGTGTTTTGATTGCCATGTTCCACATATCGATGGAAAGAGGAAGTTTCGCTACGCATTATGGTCTAAATATAATTTATTTATAACTGTTACATATTTGGCAATTGTCGCTTACATCCGTTAAAAAAATGTCATGGAAATTGCCTTTTATGGATTTTTGGATACATAATAAGGGGCAATCGGTCATGACCTATTACGGCGCATGCGCAGTTACTTATTTTCCCACGGACCCTAGTTACGGAAATACGCGATCATACACGACTTCCCTGCTTCCTATGACTGCTTATAAATGACAATCGCGACTACATTTACTATTAGTCCTAGTAGTAAATTCCACATGTGTTTCACCGGGCTTTTTTTTAAAGAAAATAATTACTTAATTTCGATTAATAAACATTTGACATTATGGCTGCAAGTAAAAGTTCCACTAAGAAAAGATATAGAGGCTCTAAAAGACGTGCTTTGAAAAAAAATCTAGTGAAATGTAGATCTAAAAATACTCTAAAGAAAACCTCAGTGCCAATAGACATAGATGTAGGCCTAGCAGACGAATTTTCTAATAATGTAGCAGACGATTTTTCTATGCCTTCATGTTCCACAGATTCTTGTGGATCACTTGAAAGAAACGAATCTACCTCACAAACCATTATTAATGATCATAACACAAATGCAGGTCATGAGGAATTTAATTCTGACTATGAGGACCGCAGGCCTTCTATGTCATATGAAGGTCATTCTTCAGCAAGTGTTAGAAAAATGACCCTTCATCAGTTATTAAAAAACAATGATACAAATATAAATTATAAAAAAAATGTAGATATGGAAAATGACAATAATAATAATACAAGTGGTTTTATATTGATGCATACAGAAATTTTACAGTCCCTCATATCAGATTTTTTGTGTCCAGAATGCCACAGTAAGGGTGTTTTCCGTCTGTAAACGGTACATAGGTTTACGCTACCAAGATTCTTTTAAAATGCCCAAATTGCCTGTATGTAAATAACTTTTGGTCTAGTCCAAAATTAACAGAAAAGCCAGTTGACGATAAAAATGCGTTTGTTGTTAATCATCAAGTTGTTTTCGGTTGTAAAGATATTGGAATTGGCTGTACTGCGCTGAATAAATTTACATCCGATTGTGGTGTTTTAGGTACATTGCATCATAAGACGTACAACAAAATTTCAACAATATTACACGATAAACTGTCAACTAATAATATTTTAAGTGATGCACATGAAATAATTGACAAATGTGAAAGCCATTTCCACGATGATACTGGTAACCCAAAAGACATACTCGTCAGTTACGACGGTTCTTGGCACACCCGTGGGCATTCATCGTTACATGGCATAGGTTTTGTTGTACATGTCGACACTGGGCTCATAATTGACTATGAAATTTTGATTAAGTATTGCCATGCGTGTGAAGTATATGGCAGCAAACTTGGTGATGCTGAAAAGGCAAAATGGCAAACAGATCATAAATGCGAAAAAAATTTTGAGGGTTCATCTGGCTCCATGGAAACTGCCATCGCAAAAATATTGTGGGCACGTTCGGAACAATTGGGATTCAGATACACTACAGTTTTAAGCGATGGGGAATCTAAGACAATTGATGCATTAAACGAATTAAGCCCTTACGGAGAGACTACCCCTATTATTAAAGAGGAGTGCATTAACCATGTGTCAAAACGTATGTACAAAGGCCTCGAGCTTATTAGTAGAAATGCGATGGCAGCAGCCAGGGCTGAAGGGAAAACCAGAAACCCTGTCAGCGGCCAAGGTAAAATGACAAAACTGCGAATGAAAAGCTGGTCATCATACTACAGAAAGGCAATTATTGAAAATTCAGAATCAGTTGATGACATGAAAAGTGCCATATGGGCTATATTTTTTCATAGTATGTCTGACAATAATAACCCACATCATGATAGATGTTCTGTAGCTTGGTGCTTTTTCAAACAAGCTACAGAACAGGGTATTGATCCAGAGGAGTTTCGTGCTCGAAAAAAACACGATACCCCACTAAGCAAAGAGGTTGCCCACTACTTCATTGACCTATTTAAACATTTAACAAATGAAGAACTATTGAAAAGATGTCAGAAAAAACTAACACAAAACGCTAATGAAGGATTGCATTCCCTTGTTTGGAAATACATCAGTAAAACTGTGTTTGTTTCAAAAAAAAATTATCGAGACAGGGGTTATAATGGCCGTTGCAAACTGGAATCGAGGACGGGTTTCAGTTTGCGAAATGCTAACAATGACGGGTATTCAGCCAAATAACCAATTGATACAAAACTGTAAAAAATCAGACCAATTAAGCTGCAAAAAATCAGACAAAGCCTCTGAAATTTTGATAAAGCAAGAAAGAAAGTCGAAGTCGATTTCAAAGATCGCTGATGAGGAGGCCTGTGTAGTTCGAGAGGGTGGGCCAATGTATGGTGCAGGCATAGAGACAACATCAGCCCTATAATATGAAAACAAAGCCTGCAATTATTACTATTAACTTATTTTTTAATCCTGTAAGTGTTCAACACTATCTTGGCCTGTTCTCAGTCCATTGCATGTGTGTATATATTGTTTTTATTTGAAGATTGCGTTAAATTCAGCATTTTCTCAAAACGCATATTTTGCACCTTAGGGAAGCCATAAAATAAAAACTATTACACCTAGAACAATGAAATTTGGCATGATATTAGCCCTATACTTACTGCACAGGAATATCTATAAATCATTGATATATGTTATTTACCTAATTTATGATCAGTCTTTGGAAAATGGAAAAAAGTTAAAATTGTGCAGTGATGAAGTTAACTAGCATTTATTTTCTAAAATGACTGTCATCATTAACTTTATATAGATAATCCTGTACAATGGTTCTTTTGGAATTCAGAAATATGTTGTTCTATGATATATATTATATTTTCTGGCCAAACTACTTTCCCTAAAAAATGTATAATTTTCCACCGTTTGCCTCCAATAAAATTGTCCATAACTTAGTACCTAATATACCTAGGCATTTGCACATAAAATCATAATAACCATATCCAAACACCTGCCAAATTTCAATAAAATCCATACAGTAGTTTAGAAAATAAATTTTTCCTGTCACGTCTTACCTTAACACATCCCTTGTCGCTTGGTGGTTAAAATTACGTAAATTTTATTTGTGATATTTCAGACGACAATTCTCCATTCCAAGCGTAGAAGTGATGGTGCCGACATAATACTTACAGTTAAACTGGTTAAAGTGGTTCCACCAGAATGCTGTACACAAGTCTATAATATATTACTTAGAAAGTAAGTCTTTAGTAGCTATCAAACCAACTCCTTTTCCCTTCCTCCCTCCCTGGTTATAGTTGTTACAGAATGCTGTACACAAGTTTATAATATATTACTTAGAAAGTAAGTCTTATAAGATATTTAACCATGTTCCCTCCCTCCTACCTTCCCTTAAGTTGTTCCACTAGAATGCTGTACGTAAGTCTATGATATATTACTCAGAAAGTAAGTCTACAATAGCTATCGAAGCATCTCTTTCTTCCTTCTTCCTTGGTTAAAGTAGTTCCACCAGAATGTTGTTTACACTCTTTCTTCCTTCCTCCTTGGTTAGAATTGTGATGACTTATTAACGAGAAAGTAAATCTAATAGCTATTGATCCATGCCCTTTCCATGTTTACAGGGGATTGGATGGCCGAATGGTTAGCGTAGGAGCGCTTTATCATGAAGTCTGTCATAGAGTCAACTGGCATGGTTTAGATTACCCAGTTGTACTTGGCAAGGAGTAGGGTTGCCAGTCCTCCGGTTTCCTTCCACTGCTAAAGACTTCTACGGGCAAGCGAATTATTGAAATGAAATTAAACCATACGTTAGTCCCGAAATGACCTAGTTTGTGTCAAGTAGACATTTAACCCCATTTCTCTCCCTCTCTCCCCAATGCTTGCACGTGACAGAGATGATGCCTGTCGAGACTTAACAAGTTGTACGGAAAGATCCTGAATGAAATGATGGTAAAAGGCCCTTTGGAATAGGACAAAGATTTGACAGGGGACAACCACTTTTACCTCTTTGTAAAAATGTCTCAATATTAAGTGATTAGTTAATATGTTTATTTTGTTAGAGTTATGAGTATATTGGAGTTGTGTCAAGTTGGAAGATATTACTACAATCCTCACACACCCTCATCAGTTCCACAACACAAGTAAGTACAATATATCATTTTTCGGACAATAGACGATTTTTCAATGGTTAATTATTTAGCATTTAATTAAGAAAACAAAACCAAAATATCAACGATCAATCGTCTTGAGGCTTGCACTCTCTTGTATTTAAAGAAGGCCCCCCTCATTAAAGATAGATATTATCTGAAAGATAGTACCAGACATTGAAGGTTCTGTCCAATTTCATGTCGTTTTTTAATTTTGTATATTTGTAAATACCAAAAGAAATTATGACTTTTTGAGGATAAAATCCCTTTTAAAGATTCAGCATGCACAGTATTGTACAGATTCAAATTATTTCAAATGACTCTCAGTGACTGTAAATAAAACAAAAAGACATGCATGTATTTATTTTGATATTTTTCTAGGTTAGAAGTTTGGCCAGGTTATATAACAGCTATCCAAGAACAAGAAGGGGGTCTAATGTTATTATTAGATGCCTCTCATCGTGTATTAAGAACAGAAACTGTTCTAGATGTCATGTAAGTATTTTAAGTCACCTTGCATCATGTATTTCCAATGAAATGGGGTTTAACGTCCTACTCTTCTGTACCTAACTTGGTGCTAATGGAAGACGGGCATAGGCCATACAGTGTGTTATGATGGAAATTTTGCCCAGGCAGCGGTGCTATGGCCTACTCTTATATCAAATTCCAACTGCCAAGGGATCTTTTACGTACACATCAACTAGAACGCCTGTTAATATATGATATGATATGAAATGGGGTTTAACGTCCTACTCTTCTGTGCCTAACTTGGTGCTAATGGAAGACGGGCATAGGCCATACAGTGTGTTATGATGGAAATTTTGCCCGGGCAGCGGTGCTATGGCCTACTCTTATATCAAATTCCAACTGCCAAGTGATCTTTTACATTCACGCCCATATGTGTACAGTTTTTCGTTCCATCCAAGCGACTAGACAGCTGTCCTTGACAAGCCCTCTTTCTGCATCACTGACAAGGGGAAACCACACCAAAAATCGAGATAAACTTTCTCGACCAATGCAAGGATCATCGCCCTACATCATGTATTTAGATGTTATGTTAGTATTATTGGATGCCAAATGTCATTTACATAAGCATGTACCTTTAAATTGTTTATTTACATTGGGCCCTGAACATGTACACTTCTCGTGTAATCTTGCAAAGTTATCTTGCCACTTTTAGTTTTCACTGGAGGACATACGAGTAGGTTTTCATTTTGTGAGTGAAGTGAACGGAAAGGAGTGTAAGGTGTAATAATTTCTTGGAGTTAGTCCCAATATAACTTAGTTTGTGTGGAATGGAAGTTAGGCCCCATTTTCTCTCCTGTAAAATTTTAATTTGATTTGATTTTTAGGCAAGCCATTGTGAGAAACAACCAAAGAGGATTCAAAGATGAAATAACGAAATTAGTACTGGGTAACATTGTCTTGACTAGATACAACAACAAGACATATAAAATTGATGATATTATGTGGGATATGTCACCTCAGAAGACATTCCCAACCAGTAGAACAGGACAAGAAATAACTTTCATCAACTATTACAGGTCAGTGGTTAAATTATTGAATACTCTGTAATTCATAACTTTATTACACCACAATACAAACATGAACCATGTGGTCAAACCCCACAGTCGTTTCCTGTTACAGACCATTCTGGAGCAATAAGCGAGACAGAGTTATGTCCCATGAATTACTTCACAGATACAGAGTTAACAGTTGCAACTAATCTATCTACAATATCACCCCGGTGGAAGTGTACGTTAAACTCCAGACACAAACGGATGAACTAATCAATAGGGTTTAACGTCCTGTCAGGGTTCTTTATACATTTTGAAACCAACCAACCAGAATTGGGTTCAGGCTTCCCAATTTAAAGTCAGGGTTGGGGCCATTACATTGCCAATGTAATTAATTACATTACCATTACTTTTTAAATGTAATCATTACAATTACTTTCTCATTTCTAGCAATGTAATTAATTACCATTACCCATTACATTGAAAGTAATTAATTACCATTACCCATTACTTTCTGGCTATAAAAATAAAAAAAACATTTTTCGAAAGGAAATTAAAAACACAACGTTATTTCCTACCATGAAGAGCCAAGAAAACCAAACTCAAAATAATTCTTGATTCAGTTTAATAGATATTTGTGAATGAATTGTTATTGTCCCCCGCCTTTCGAAGAAAGCAGGGGACTATTAAAATGGGTTCGTCCGTCTGTCTGTCCGTCTGTCTGTCCGTCACACTTTTTGGGACACAATAACTCTCTTCCTAATTGAGCTAGTTTCTATAAATTATAACATCAAAGCAAATTTTCACGGGACAGGCAGATTTCCATAAAAACAACTGGGACTTGGTAAATGTATGTTTTTTACAGGACCAATTACAACTTGTTGTTGATAGATGTTTGTGTTTATATTATTTTACAGGACCAATTACAATTTGAATATCGTGGATATAGATCAACCTATGTTGCTACACAGACCTAAAGTCAAACGTATGGCAGGGGTAAGATAATAATAATACTCTATTTATAATGCACTGTTTCCAGGACTAAGCATGCTCAAAGCGTAGTAATACTCAAAACTTGTGTTGTTCCCTGAATATCACATTTTGTTACATCTTAAAGTTCCAATTTCACTTTTTCTAAGAAAGTCAAAATATAATTATTTCTATGTTTTTTACTCAAAAGGTTGTCAACTCACTATTATACGACCATGGACAAAATTTTGGGGGGTTAGAAAGGGTGACACTGGTTGATTGAGGAAATAGTTACTCAATTACCTCCCTTGTTTCCTATTCTTCTCCATGGACGGCCATTTTCAAATGTTTGAATTTGAAGTTGAAAATGATATTTTTGCCAATTTCACAACTGGCAATAGTGAATTATAGGATTAATAGGATTATTCTTTAACAAGGTAGGACTGTTTATAGGTTCAATCTATTTTGGGGCTTTATTTTAATAAATTTTAAAAATATAACTTAAAAAAATGCTATTGGAACTTTAATGTACCCAGATTCATTATGTAACATTTCATAAGGAAAACAAAATCTAAATATCATTGTGGATTTTTTCCAACTTATCTGGTCATCGTCGCATATTTACACCACAACATTATACTACTAGTGGTCACAGTTGCATATTTGCGACCACAGCAAGGACCTTTTTTTATAAGCCGCATTTGAGTTTTAAGTTTCGTATTAAAGTTGCATTTTGAAACGAGGTGAAACAAATAGTGCAAATTATAGATCAACTTATCCTCCTCAACTTTTTTTTATTGGTCAAAAGTCTATCACTTATAATTATCCGGCAGTAGACGTTTGAAAATAGGCATATAAATATTTCACCTTTAGCGTGACCAGTTCAGGTCATGACGTCAAAATGAAGTTGACCGGTTAAGGGTTAATCAACTTAAATCAGATTAAACAGAGTCCCATGAAAATCAGAAATGATGCTGGCTGATGTTGACTATTCTAGTATATCTTGGCTATTCTATATCTTGGCAACACTGTGGTTGCTGAATGTGGACTTATCTTGCATGGTAACTGCTGGTTTTAAGAAAAAAGGAAAATAAATATAAAAAGAATATGTTGTTGGAGACCTTCATGTTTAAGGGGAGCTTTTTCTCCTGCTCCTCTTAACGCACATCGGCTTTCTCACAGGATCATTAAAGACTCCTGCAAATTAGCTAAATCAATCTCCTAAATATTGAGATTAATAAACTACTTTCAGTTTTTGTTTACTTTTAAACTGCATACATTCATTGTACCAGGAGCTTTTTATGGCTCCTGCACAACTTTATAAACCTGAAGGACTGTTGTTTGATTTGATTGTGATTTTGTAGGAAGCTGAACCTAAACAAGAGTTTATTTGTCTGGTACCAGAACTGTGTTATATGACAGGATTATCAGATGCCATGAGATCCGATTACAGATTAATGAAGGTATGTCCAAATTAAACAATTGTTGTCGTCTTGAGTATATTATATCCCCGCTTTTCGTAAATACAGGCCTGAAAATAACGGTTTCAGATGTACCCGACAAAATGTCAGGCACTAATGAAATAGTACCGGACATTTTCAACTTCGTGCCGGACATGTATTAATAATACCAATAAAAAAGACAAATCAGTGCCAGACAAAATGACAGGCACCAGAGGTTTTGTGCCTGACAAAGGCTGAATCTGTGTCTTATTTCCAGGCTTGCGGAGATAGCAGGTAAAATGTTTTCTGTCTTTCTGTCCATCGCACCTTTAGGACATGATATATCTGCTTCTAATTTAGGTATAATGTTCTAACTTAAAGCGGGGGAGTGGGGGGGGAGTGGCCGAATGGTTAGCACATGCATGCTGTATCATAAAGCCTGTCATTGAGTCAACGGGTGTGGTTTCGAATCCCTGGTTGTATGTGACAAGGAGTACGGTCGCCTGTCCAACCTCATGAATTTTTTCTGGGTACTCCGGTTTCCTCCCATTGCTAAAGACCCCTACGTGCAAGCGAATTATTGAAATAGAATTAAACCATATGTTAGTCTCGAAATGATGTAGTTTGTGTTGAGTGGATGTTAAACCCCACAGGAGTCGTCTGTCCAACCTCGTGTGTTTTTTTTCCGGAACCTCCGGTTTCCTCCCACTGCTCAAGTCCCCTACACGCAAGCGAATTATTGAAATATAGCTGAACCATGTGTTAATCCTGATACAACCTAGTTTGGGTCCTGTGTACTTTAAACCCTGTTTCTCTCTCTCACTCTGAGCAGAACAGTAGGGTGTTAAATTTCATTTGTATTTTTTTGTATGTGTTTGTATATGTTTTATTTTTAGGATATAGCATCACACACACGTGTAACACCAGCACAAAGACAAATGGCTATGAAGAAATTCCTCGATGCTGTTAGAAATAACAAGGATGCCAATGCTCAGTTTGTCAACTGGGGACTGGAACTCGACACAAACACCATCGATGTAAGTATATAATATTGACTGGTTCCAGTTTAATGGTGGGGGGGTGGATGGCTGAATGGTTATCATAAAGCCTGTCATTGAGTCAACTGGCATGGTTTCTATTCCCGGTTGTAGGCGACAAGCAGTATGTACGCTTGTCTAACCTTGTTTGTTGCAAGTGCATGTAAAACCCCATTTCTCTCTCCATTTCTGGGGGGTTTGGACGGCCAAATGGTTAGCATGTGCGTACTTTATCATAAAGCCTGTCATTGAGTCAACTGGCATGGTTTGATTTTCGCTTGTCCAACCTCATGGGTTTTGTCCGAGTCCTCCGGTTTTCTCCCATTGCTAAAGACCCCTACGTGCAAGCGAATTATTGAAATAGACTTAAACTATATTAGTCCTGAAATGACCTAGTTTGTGTTGATTGGATGTTAAACCCCATTTCTCTCTCTCTTTTTCAGATGGATGGCCGTGTCCTGAATCCTGAAAACATTCTCTTTAAACATGGACCAGCTCAAGGCGTCCGAGATGCAGACTGGGGTCGAGCTTGTACCGATAATAAGGTACTTGTGGCTGTTGATCTTAAGAACTGGGTTGTCATGACAACAGATAGAGACGTAACCAAGGCTGTTGGATTTATAGACTGCATGTCCCAAGTATGTCCGAAGATGGGAATCCGTATCCAGCCACCACAGAAGTGTAAATTAAATGATGATAAAACTGAGACGTTTGTACGGACTTTGAGGGAAGTTATTACGCCGCAGGTAAGCCTGGTTTTCGACATATATAAATAAGAAATTGATCTTAAAAAATATTAATGTTGACACATATTAACAACAAAATAATTCTGAAGTCACATTGTAAAAGATTTTGCTGTAACGAGTTCCTTAAAATTCACTGAAAATCGTTAGTTTTCTGTCAGTCAAAACACCCTTGATCGTTTGATTGAAGAACTTTTCATTTTGTGTTATATTTTAGACCCAAATGATAATTTATGATTGGTGGTAATGGTAATTTATTTTAGACTCAGAAAGTTGTAATGATAATTTATGTTATATTTTAGACTCAGATGGTTGTAATTATTTGTTATATTTTAGACTCAGATGGTTGTAATTATTTGTCCTACGAGTAGAGATGATCGATATTCAGCTATTAAAAAACTCTGCTGTGTAGAACAACCAGTCCCTTCTCAGGTACGCAACTTTCCCTTTCTAGAACAACCAGTACTTTCTCAGGATGGTGACTATCTAGAACAACCAGTCCTTTCTCAGGATGGTTATTATCGAGAATGTTGACTACATAGACAACCAGTCCCTTATCAGAACGTTAACTATCAAGAACAATAAGAACGTTGTTGAGTAAATTTATCTTTCTCTTGACTTGGGCATGACAGACTTAGAGACTGTTTGATTAAAAGGTTGCTTTTGATGAACTTCATTCTAATGAATGGTTAAATTATGTTGTACGTTTGTGAAGTAGTTAGAAAAGTTAAATTAAAACTTTGTAATTCATTCTTTCTTTCTTTATCTTTTGTAATGAATGGTTTAAGATTATTTTGTATGTTGTTTATTTACAAGGTTATTATTGGCAAGACGATCTCTCAGCCCCAGAAGTTACGCAGTGTAACCGTGAAGATTGCTCTACAGATCAACTGTAAATTGGGAGGAGAATTGTGGAGTGTTGAAATACCAATGGTAAGTGATAGAAAGACGTTGAATCGCTAACTGGCAGGTCCTGTGCAGTCATTGTTTTTTGAGGCTCGCAAGTGCCTGCCGCGCACCTGAATGTCGGCCGAGGGGAGGTTTTTCTCCCTCGCCTTAAAATTGAAAATCGCTCTCCATATTTGTAAATCATGGACATGTATTCGATCTCCGCCATGCTGTCATTGTGAAATTAAATTATTTGGTGTATTCGATTGGTATGTGATCGCACATGGTAATAAAATTCCGATGAATATGTTGCTAAAAATAGATGGCGCCAATGCGCCATTGGTTAATTTAACTGAAATGAAAAGTAGAACTCTCGCGAGACGTGAGAAATTACGAGAGATGGCAAGTAAAGTTTTCCAATGCGAATAATTTCGGAAGAAATAGATTGTATTTTGATGGAATTTTCAAACCTTTATGATTATATTTTGAATGGGGGTTATGTTTTTTTAAAAATTATTATACAAGCTAAATATATTTACAAATTTCGACAAGTAATGGGAATACCGTAAGTAGTTATAGACGATAGCAGAAGTTTTACTTGACCGTACGACTACGAACGAATGCTATTATTTAGCAGACTATGTATATTATCAATTATGTAACCAGGAATGACCCCGTGCACCAAGTTAGTGATCTTCAGAACCATTTCCATATACAGAAAACTAATCACTCTTCTTAATATCAGATCACTCTCCTTAACTTCTAAATTACTCTTCTTATCGAAACTAGGAGAGCTTTTTTAGGAGAGCGATTTTTTAAATTTCTTCATTAAGGGGAGCTTTTTTCGGCTCTCCTCTAAAATACAAAAAACAACGACTGCCTGTGTTAGTTCCCTGTGTTGATCGAGAAAGTTCATCGGGAATCCTCGGTGTGGGTCCTCTTTGTCAGTGGTGCAAAAAAGGGCCTGGAAAAAGACAACCCATGGTCGGATAGGACAGAAAACGGATGTCCTGTGTACACATTGATGTTCACCTAACAAAGTCCCTTGACAGTAGGAATTTGATATAGGAGTAGGCTATAGCGCCTACACAAGGTTTGTCTTGTGTAATTGTATATATGTGATGCTGTCCACCTTCATGTGCTATTTCATGATGCCTATAATAACTCCCATTGTTCTCCTGATGCCCTTAATATCTCTCATCGTTGGTTTCATAATGCCCATGATAAGTAATGCATGTTCCTGAAGCAATGACTGCAACTTGATTGTCATAGGTTATATTTTAGCTGGAAAGCGTGAGACTTAGTGGATATTGGCGACGATCGATGAATCTGATAGGTTCACAACCTGGGCTTGTACCCAATGAATTTCAGGGTATTACGTGAAGGCCTTGATAAGAACTATGGAGCGAGATCAAGCCTTCTATTAAAGATTAATGTAGCTTGAACGGGATTTGTCTATCCATCGACCCAAACTAGATTTATAATTCTGAAAACATGTTTTATTGTAGAAAAGTTTGATGATTGTTGGTATTGATGTATATCATGATGTCGCTAAAGGAAAGAGATCCATCGCTGGGTTCGTAGCCAGTATGAACAAATCCTGTACCAGATATTACAGTCGATGTTACTTCCAGGGACCACAACAAGAACTTATCGATGGTTTAAAGACTTGTCTTATCAGTGCCTTACGTAAATATCACGAGGTAAGTTTATGTCGCAGACCTACGTAATTATCACCAGTAGGACAGGAAATCGATCACCGATCAATAATATCAGCAAATTATTTTGACTTAAATTGTTTGGAAAACAATCATAATTTCTACATGAATATCGAATTACATGCAAGTTTATGTTGTAATATTCTGCATGCATATAGAATTTGATAAATTCATTTGGTAATAAAGCAATAGCATTCCATTTGGCAATAAAGCAATAGCATTCCATACCAAAACCAAGGGTGGGTGGGTGGGATGGCCTAGTGGTCTAGAGTGCCGCGCTTCGACCTCTAGCTGGCCGGTCACCTCTGGCTTGCGGCTGTGGTTTCGAGCCCTGGTGTGAGCATATGTGGCATGGATATAGGGGCGCCTTATGAACCTCCGCTTTCCTCCCACTGCTAAAGACCCCTACGCGAATTATTGAAATAAAAGTAAACCATATGTTAGTCCCAAAATGACCTAGTGGTGTCGAGTGGATTTGAAACCCCATTTCTATCTCTCTCTCTCTCTCTCTCCAAAACCAAGGTGTAGAAACTCAATCTTATTATGAGGATGGTGGGATGTCAGTCCCCATCTCTATCTCTTTTTATTTAGAATTTAATCTCTTGTATTTAGCACAGAGTTCTTTCACATTAATTCAATATCAAATCTTTGTTTAAAAATCTGTAAAGGTCATTTAAAATCACCAAATGTAAAAAATCATCTTATTTGTAGTATGTTAAAAAACCTTATTTGTCTTTGTAGATAAATCATAGTTTACCTGATAAGATTATCGTGTATCGTGACGGTGTGGGTGATGGACAGCTCAGGGCCGTCGCAGATTACGAAGTTAAACAGCTTTACACTTGCTTCGCTCACTTCAATAATTACGAACCCAAGATGGCCGTAGTTATTGTACAGAAGAGAATCAACACGAGAATATTTATAAACGTAAGTTTTGTCGTTTTTTTTAAGACAGTGGTAAGTATAAATAAACACTTTTGAACTATTCTTAGAAACTCGTTTATACTGATAACTCATTGCCTGACCACTAAAATCATAGTAACAATGTTCATTTTATGGCCAATAGGTGTGGGGGGGGTCATACAAATGGCTTTTGACCCTGTAAAATCAGACCTGTGATCAACTAGTCTGCATTGATATGTTTAGTAGTTTTAACTACAGTTCCGTGCATTTCACGCTGAAAACTCGCAGTAACAGACTATCTCGCTGGCTAATCCTTTGCGTCAACCAGAAGGCGCGTTAGTGTTGTAAAGACAAGTAAAACTTCTGTTTATTATATTGAAATGTTGTCGTGTATCAAATAGATTTGTTTGTATATTATAGAGAGGTAATTCGATGGATAATCCTCCACCTGGATCTGTTATAGATCATGATATCACCAGGAGAGATTGGTAAGTTGATAAATATACATGGCTATTTACTCTATCACCTTGTTCATACCTTGTGGGTTTTCTCTGAGTACTCCGGTTTCCTCCCACTGCTAAAGACCCCTACGTGCAAGCGAATTATTGAAATAAAATTAAACCATATGTTAGTCCCGTCTTCAATAGCCCAGTCGGATCAGAACAGTAGGATGTTAAACCCATCTCTGGCTGCTATATGAGGAAGAATAAGCTAAAAAAATTGGCTTGTTGGTTTCGTTACATCAATGCCTGACTAAGTTCGATAATGATTATTTTCTGTATTAGTTAAGCAGAGTTTGGCAGTTTTATTTGTCAATACTTTGCAAAAAAGAGAGAGAGAAATGGGGGTTTAACATCTACTCAACATAAACTAGTTCATTTTGGGACTAACATGTGTATTATATTGTTATTGCAGGTATGATTTTTTCCTGGTAAGTCAGCATGTACGACAGGGTACAGTGAGTCCAACACATTATATTGTAGTCCATGATGTTACAGGATTAACAGTGGACAGGATGCAAAGATTGACCTACAAGATGACACATCTCTATTATAACTGGCCTGGTACAGTCAGAGTTCCTGCCCCGTGTCAGGTAATGTACTATCTTAATCTTCAGTCAACACAGTGGCTAGGACATTGTCTCCTTAACTTCGTGGTCCGGTCTTCCATCCCTGCGTTGGCCCAGAAAGTTCGTCAGGATTTTCCGCCCTGTGTCCCCTTGTAATGTACTATCGTAACCTTGTGGTCTGGTCTTCCATCCCTGCGTTGGCCCAATCTGTTTCACAGAGAATTACTTACGAATTATCTCTGTAACAGATGACTGTCCACATGCATTGACTTCACATGGCTTCAGTCATTGGCTCAACGGTTTGTGCAATGTTTACTTAACACCTAACTGCTTCGGGCAAAATGATGCATTTTACTCATTTTAATACCCATTTACACTAAATAGGAAATATTTTTGAACTACAAATACTTCAAATGTCTTTATTTATTTTTCTTTTACCTCAAAAAATGTTTGAGAATTTAATTTGTCGGAGTAAAAAAGTTAATATGCCGTACTCATTAAGCCTTGTCGATGTTATGCTTATCAGTGATTGTAGCGGCCAAACGAATATTCACTGCGGGATCAGTTTGGCATTGGCCCAGAAAGTTCGTCGGAATTTTCCAGCCTGTGTCCCCTTGTGATGAAAAACAAGGGACAACGTATAGTTGTTTGGATGGGATAAAAAAAAAACTGAGGTCCTGTGTACACATTGCCGTGCATGTAAAAGATCCCTTGACAATTTGAATCCGATAAAAGAGTAGGCTTTAGCACTGCTGTTTCGGGCAAAATTTTCCTCACAGCACACTGCATGGCGTATGCCCGTCTTCATTAGCCGAATAGGAACTGAACAGTAGGAAGTTAAACCACCTTTCATTTTATTTCAGCACTACTTGTTCAATAATAAAATTTTCAGGCTGTTGAATTGTTTAGCGTGTGCTCTAGATTGTAATGTTTTGTAATTTCATGCCCACAAAGAGTAGGGACGTTTGCCCAACCTCTTCGGTTATCGCCAAGACAATCAGTTTCCTCCTACTGCTAAAAGATCCCTACACGCATGCGAATTATTGAAATTAAATTGAACCATATGTTAGTCCCGAAATGACCTAGTTTTTTCTTTGTTTATATTTTCAGTACGCTCACAAGTTGGCCTACTTGGTTGGACAGAGTATCCATAAAGAAGTTTCTGAAGCGTTATCTGATCGTTTGTTCTTCCTGTAAACGTTGAAAAGAAACAGTCGAAAATCGTGAAATTTTGAATATGACGGCAGAATTACTTATAACTACGCAACATGTCTGCCTGGTGCTAATGAGGTTATTGGCTACACTTAAACAACGTATTGGGTCAAATGTTTGAATTGATATCGCCTTGGGTGAGTTAAAATATGGAGACACTAGACATTAAAGTACATAGAATTAATATGTATGCTATTCCTCTCCTACATTGTGTCTTAAAGACGAAAAGATGCTAGGCTGAAAGTATTAATTAAATATCCCAAGTGAAAATTGTGGTTCAAATATTTTCATTGTGCTACGCAGGAGAAATGGTTGTGCTTTGTCAGAAGTACATTTTACAAATTCATTGTAAATAACAAAAGAATATGCCAGACAATGAACAAAAGATTACCGTAGTTCAGAAGTACATTTCAAGTCCTCGTGAACAATGACTAAAAAGAATATGTGTCGTTCAGCAATAAAATCATTTGTGTTTAAAATCTGATAATATAGCAAACCATAAACAAAGTATTAACGGACTATTCCAAAAAAGGTTGTTGTAGTCAAACGTATATTTATATGCTACACAATATGAAGAAAATATGTGCCGTTCAAATGTTTTTGTCGGAAACAGTTATGGTAAATAGACTCATACATTTCACTTTATGACAACATATCAGTATTTTCCCTTCATTTAAAGACGTTTGTTAAAGACAAATTGGAACAGTAATTACATGTATGTCATGGAAGTGAAAATATCGTCATTGGCAACAAGAAGTAGAAAGTATTCTGGAGTGAAATTCATGAAAGAAGATCGTGACAAGAAATAATTTGTTATGTTTTATTCCATTGTTTGATATGTTTCACATGTAATATGTTGCAATAATTTTTATTATCTGATTCGTTTTGTCTTTTCTGACAAAAACTTTCCCTCCTTCCAAACATTTAGTCGATAGTTGAAAAATTCAAATCTAGAATAGTTATCTACCTTGCTATGGTTCTGAATTAGTCTGATAGTCACTTGTATACAGCTTTAGGTCATTAGCAACCTTAAATTAGAAACTGGCTTATTTCTGTGATTCAAATACTTTAGTTGATTCAAAATTGTCAGCAGCACTCAAGAGTTAAAGGTAATGCTATCTTAATAAACTTTTATTTCATTTTAAAACTAATTGAACAATCTGAAGTTGTCTTTCAACTTCTGTTTATTGAGTAGAAACTCAGAAAATCTCCCAAATAATTTAAGTTATTCTTCCACTTGCAGAAAGTTCTGACGAGTACGATGAATGAACCAGATATTTTATGTCTCGATTCTGAGATTATTTTATGTTATAGTGAGAATCTCAGGGACAGATTCCTCCTGCCTTTTCATTATTACGTTAAATTATTGTTTTAAATAATTTTTTTTTTCACCAGCAGAGAAATGTGTTTCTACTGTCTGGGCCATGAAGAAAGGTTATTTCTTATTTTGTTTCGAATTGATTAGAAATATTATTTGTGATGTATCAATAGTACATGAGAATGACCTTTTTGAATTCAGACAGTAGAAATCATCCATATTATGTGTAAACATAAAGAGTGGCGGCCAGTCATTCCATATTCCTCCCATAAAGCTGTTACTTTCATTCTTATGCAAACTCTTTGCACTTGATAGAAATATGAGAATTTATAAAGCGGCAATTCCACACTTAATGCATGCTCTATGTGCCTGGTACATACAATTTTAAATTTGAATAAGTATGCCTTAAACTGGATTTAAAACACTCAATAGAGGGTGCATTTTAATGGTGTAAGAAAACTAAAAGCTCTTGCACCAAATGTTTTCATTCTCGACCTTACTCTTGATATCGTTGAGAGTATCATCGATTAATAAACCAGAAATCCTTACTCCCTAATTATTTTGTAGTGTGTTCACTGCTCAATTAGCAAATATTACTTAAGAACCGTAACCCAATTCTATATTTTAAATGTTCGAGCAGCTGGCCGTAGATATTTATGAAAAATATTAAACATACTTATTGAAACTGCTACTTAATTATTTTGGAGGATGTTTCGAAAAGTATTCTCTCAAAATTTATCATGTAATTTAGCAATGGGTGTCCTTGTTAGTAAAACATTGTTCCACGTGACCTTATTCACGACAAAAACAAATGTTTGTCAACACACCGTAATGAATTTACACTACTACACTACCTGGTGTTTTAACGTCAGCTTCCACAGAAGTGATATCGCAGACAAAACATAGGAGAGCCGAGGCTTCTTCCTGTTTTTAGAATATGATTTTGCAATCTTTCCATTTGCGGCCTTGGGCCATGGAGTGGGTTTAGTGGGAAGTTCTTCCCTTAATTTAATAAAAAAAAACATGCGTCTCGTCTCTGGATTGGTAAAAGTCCTCTTTGTGGGTTTAGTGTTTAGGTGCCAGGCCCGTCTTATCGTGGCCTCCCCTTAAT
The DNA here is from genome assembly GCA_948474765.1 of Patella depressa. NCBI lineage: Eukaryota > Metazoa > Mollusca > Gastropoda > Patellidae > Patella > Patella depressa. Next base: position 67,306,106 of record OX419718.1, on the reverse strand, counting down.
CCACTTCGCAGCGTTAGTGTCTTTGTAGCGGATTAGTGTTTAGATGCCGAGCCTGTCTCACCGTGACCCTCCCTTACTCCACTATCCTGCTACTTTGGTGTATCTCCCCTATGTAGTTTAGATGCCAAGCTCGTCTTATCGTAGCCCCCTCTTACTTCACTATTCTACTTAATCCAACAATGTTCATTAAATCGTGAATTAGTTCGAAGATTTGCAGCTTCAGATCGGATAATGAATGTACAGGAAAACATTGCTATATAAGGTAAACAATGAGGTCGCATGGAACTCCCTGTATGTGGTGTCACCTATAAATTATGCCCCCTTTATCTCTAACGAGGACACCCATTGCTTCCTTAGAATGATTTCATCTATGGCTTTTATATTTATGTTTTATACAGCTAACCCTAACCCTAACCCTAACTCAACCTGTAGGTAGGTCACAATTTCATAATAATTGTTGTCAGCGTGGATTTTGTGTGATTTAATTTTTTCTTAATTATAAGGAAGCAAGGTAGACAACTCTTGTTATGTTGATATGTTAGTCAATTAAGAATATTTAAATTATTTTAGTTAGTTGATTAGAATTTTAGTGATTTATTGATTTTTGAATAATTAGAACCTGTGGCTGATGTCCACCAAGTGTCTCAACAACTCTGATATCAATCGTGTAGTTACATGTATGCTGTTTTAGCAGTAGTTTCTGTATTTTATGTTTATTTCAAACCATTGTTGGTAAATTTATCAAATTCGTTGAGATGCCCGGTTGTACGTGACATGGAGTAGGGTCGCCTGTCTAACCTTGTGGGTTTTCTCCAGGTCCTCCGGTTTCCTCCCACTACTAAAGACCCATACGTTATACCCCCTCTTTCCTGTATGCATCATGCCTTGATTGTGATTTGACACTGTCTAAAAGAAATTTAAACTGTTTACTATGTTTTGTAAATTTATGAGTACAAACTCCTTCTCGAAGTCATTAAGCATAATGGATATTTGGTACAGCTGCTGCTATGAGCTTGGTGGACATCGGCATTTAGTAATATGTATATTTAAGTTATGGTGGTTGCTCTATAAGAAAATGAAGTAATTAAATATAAATATTAAATCACTTAATGAATAAATTGGAAGAAGTTTTTGTTAATTTATGATTATGTTTGTAGCACATTTAAATGCTAGGTTTGTGTGAAATAGCTTAGAAAAACGTTCTGCCGCAATATAGCCCAGTTGGTGCTGACATGCCATAAAATCACATTTCATTTCATTTCATGTAACGTCCGTTTCAACCGACTTGATATGTGATGGTTTCAAGTTTTAAGTCAGTTTTAAACTAGAAACGGGTTTCATACACTTCGTAATCTTGATGTTGTTAAAGGCAACGACTCTTTATGAAAGCCTAAGGCTATACCAAATTTTGTACACTCTACGTGAAGCTTAACCGTACTTGTTCTTTGGTATGACATCACAATTCCAACATGGCTGTGACTCTATAAAAAAAAAGGCCTAAGGCTCTACCAATTTAAGTACGCTCATGCTCATCACTAAAACATGGCATGTTTCATCCTCAGTATCGCCAGATATCTGCAGATAATTTGAGTATATGTCTTCCCCATGGATGAACCCAAGGTTTTGTGGAGCGGAACAGAATGTGACTACTCCGGAGACTGAGGATGGACATGTCTCTTCTTTGGCCTATAACAATTCGACTACAAAAGAATGCCTAAATCAATGCAAGTTAAAAATTTAATGCTTCGTTAAGGAAAGTTTTAGAGGTAGTTTTTATCAAATTCATGAAATGATTTCCTTTGATTACATAAAATCGAAATCTTCCATTTATTTTAAGTTTTTTTTCTTGCACATTTATTTAGCACCAGCACGATTCATTATTTTTTTAACCCTTGACTCATTTATCAGGTGTGTTCGAAAAAGTTGGATATGAAAAAGTTAAAATTTGGTTTCTATTCAAAATACTTTTTAAATTTTTTCCCAAAAATATAATTGTTTTAAAGAATTATGGGAATTTTATGATTTGTCAGCTCTGTCTTATTGTCTGTTTTATGGTATATGACATGGTCGTATTTAAAACAGAATAGATCAGTTTTCATCAGACTTCATGACCCTTCCTGTTTAAGACTCAAATTATTAGCTGACAATGCCTGACAATCTTAATATCCGCACTATGTTACCATCGGTAACAACAGTGAAGGACCAACAATAAAAAATAAAAACTTTTTTACTATTGGCAACTACAATACAATTAGAACTTTTTTACCATTGGCAACTGTAGACCCTTGTTTATTATTGGTGACCATGATAAGCTGCCACCAGTAATTTGCTTCCATGTCTGCAATATCACGATTGTAAAAGCAGACTTTAAATAACCAGGCATGATTACCTGTACTGTTAAGCTGCCATGGTGCTGTTAGTACATGGTTACCTGTTGCCATTGGTAACTATATTAAGCTGCCATTACTGTACACTAAGCTCTTTTTTTAGGGGCATGCATTCTGTACTGTCTATAGGGATGAGTATTGGAGCATTTAAAAGTTGTAGGCAAAGTTTGTTTAAAATTGATCACCGATTATTTCATAGTTTTGTTATGCATCAAGGGCAGGTTGTTCCTTTTAGTCCTGTAAATAATTTTTATAAAAAATAAATGTTTTGTTATTGTACTTGCCCTCTTTGCTGTCTCCCTTCCTGCTTTAGATACCTGTCAATGACCAGGCCTCTCATTATGGACATGCTTGCTAGTTTTGTCCGATTGACAGTGAAATTGACCGGGAGATCTGTTTACCCGTGGGTCAATTTACATGAGGAAATTGTTTAGACCAACTAATTTTAGTCTTTTTAAATCCCCTTAGAATTTAACCTTAGTTTACAATTTTACAATTGGCTTACTTTATTATTGTAACTTTTAACACAAGAAATGCATTTACATTAAACAAGTTTATTCGTGATTATAGTCGAACCTTTAACAACTGGACTGACTTAGTAGCGGGACTGACTTAGTAGCATTTGGACCTTTAACAAGCGACTGACTTAGTAGCGTTTGGACCTTTAACAATGGGACCGACTTAGTAGTGTTTGGAGACAGCCTAAGTGATGTTTACTGACAAAAATGTAGGAATATTGATCAGACTGTGTACATATACGTTATGTAGTTTATAACAGTAGTTATAGTCAGGGGCGGATTGGGGCCGGAAACCGGCCCGGGCTCCCGTATCGAAGCGGCCCCTTTTACTGACCGCAGTTTCCGGACCGGGGGGGGGGGGTTCTCCCTCTAGAAATTTTTGAAAAATCAACCCCAAATATTGACCATTTGAATAACCAGTTAGGAAAATTCAATAAGTAGAATTATTTCCATTGAAAAATTCCCACTTTTGTTGCCCGAAGCGCTGATTGATTCCTCTTGTGGTGGAAGGCCACGAGACACATTGGTACAGAGTGACGAAAGTGAAATTCATAAAAGCTTCTTTTTGAATTTTGGATTCTGGCGTTTCCCCACCAACAGGATGCAGGTGACTTTATAATAAGTGAATTTGTGGGCGACAGTGTCGGATGAAATTCGTAATCCCCATTGCAGGATTCTGAATTCTGGCCCACACCAAGTACACTCGGCCCAGAAAGTCCATTATACCAGGCCATTTTAGACTCCAGTGATGGCGTGACAGCCTGTTAAAGACTCCGGCGACATACAACATGATCATCATAGTTCCGTGGCCGATCCAATACCCCCTCCCCCATATAGTGTTCAGTAGAAAAAGTTTTTTTTAGACGAATTGGACAAAATTATTTTTTTCATTTTTTGTCCGACCGGCCCTTCAGGCGCTCGTCCGACCGGCAATTCGCCCGACGGCCCAATCCGCCCCTGGTTATAGTACTTGAAAGTAGGACGTTAAACCCCATTTCATTTCATTTTATAGCACTTGGTACATATGAATATTGACTACACAAGTTTCCCCCAAGCCATTAGAGAAAAGTGATATTGTTTTTATTGAGGTTTGTTGCCCATTTTCGAAACCGGCTGAAATTACTGCGATCTCTATCACCCCAAACCACCCGAGTCGCCGAAATAGTTTACGGTCCTTACATAGTTCACAGCAGGTGCCTTATAAAGGTAATGTCAGGCCTCTCATCTAAATCTAGCACCCCTTGTTCAATAGATAAGGTCCCATTTTTGTCAGGTGACGTATGAATGTTGGAATGATTGAGTTTTTATTCGTGTAAAATAATATTAATAGAAATTCGAGAATAAATGAGGAAAAGAGACTTTTTTTTTATTTTAATGAAGAATTCATTTTGTATTTACATTTATTGGAAGTTTATATTTTATACAGTAATCATGTTTCTCATCTTTTTATTTCACAAAACTGTACACATGTAAGTTGACATGATAATAATAAAAAATAATTATATAATACATAGTTTGTTATTTATATAAACACGTCTCCTGACTGGGCGTGGGATATAACACGTGTCCTGACAGGGCGTGGTATATAAACACGTGTCCTGACAGGGCGTGGGATATAAACACGCGTCCTGTCAGGGCATGGTATATAAACACGTCTCCTGACAGGGCGTGGTATGTAAACCTGTCTTTAATGGTTGTGATAAACATGTCCGGTCAGAGCGTGTGTTATAAAGGGTGTAATATACACATATCCTGTCAGGATGTGTGACATACAAATATGTCCTGTCCGGGAGTGTGATATAAAGGGTGTAATCAGGGTGTGTGACATACACATGTGTCCTGTCCGGGCGTGTGATATAAACACGTCCTTTCAAGGTGTAGGATATATACACATGGCGTGTGATATTAACATCTCTTTAATGGGTGTCCTATAAACATGTCCTGCCAGGGCGTTTGTTTTAAAGGGTGTGTCATATAAACAAGTGTTTTGAATGGGCGTCATATATGCACGCCCTGAAGGGCGTGTCATATAAACAAGTGTCCTGAATTGACGTATTGTATAAACAAGTGTTGTCCTGAATGTGCGTCTCCTGGCAAGGCGCGTCATATTTCAAAGTATGGCGAAAGAGCGTGTCATATAAACATATCCATACGGGCCTGTCATGTATATATACCTGCCCAAAAGGGCGTGTCATATAAACACGTGTTCTGAATGGGCGTGTCCTATAAACACGTCCCTTGGCAAGGCGTGTCGTATAAAAGAAAAAAAATGTCTTAATAAGGTATCAGCACATCCGTCCTGAAAGGGCGTGTCATTTATATAAACCTGTCCTAAAAGAGGGTGTGTGTTTATATAAACAGGTCTTTACTTATCTTGTCAAAACTTCAAACACTCATAACTTTGTTCAGAATATATTCATTTCTCATTATCTAGTGCGAAATTCGTTTTACTCTTAGCACGTGTAGGGGGGCGAATGGTTAACACGTGCGCGCTGTATCATAAGGCCCGTCATTCGATTGCCCGGTTGTAATTGAAAGTATAGGGTCGTGTGTCCATCTTCTCCCACTGCTAAAGACCCCTACGCACAAGCGAATTATTGAAATAATATTGAGCCATGAGTTAGTCCAGAAATGGCCTAGTTTGTGTCGTGTGGACGTTACCTCCCCCCCCCTCCTCTTAGCACGCGTTGGAAACCCTGGGCCTCTACGGCGGATTTCATGATGTACAGCAGATCAAGTAGTTTATTCGGTAAGGGGTGGGTCTGTAACCACTGCAGTGCATCAATTAGCATAGTAACTAGGGGGGCCAAATTCGGTTGCGCTTAGGGGTCTTTAGCGGTTAGGATTTTAAGATAATCCAAAGTCTCTAGGAAATTGACGAATTGCTGTGCACGCAAACTCCCGTGACTATCTTTATTAACCCTTTGTAATACAGAACAGTCAGTTTAATTTTAAATCCCAATCGGCCACACACTGGTGTAAAAACAACTGTTGGCTTAATAAAAAATATGCACTAATTCCTTATTAATTTTCATGTAAATTGATCCATCACAGTACAGCGACAAAAGGGGATTAAAACTCGCTTAAAATAAATACTTTTGTTTTCCATTACTTTTTAAACTAGGCAATAATCACCTTTCTCAAGAGACTATACCAGCATATAATTTTATGAAAACAATTTTAAATGCGCAGATAGGTTGTTTTGTCGGCAGAAACTAAGTCATCAACTGATAAACCATTTTATATATTGTAATCAGCGATGAAATGAAATAATGTCCTCGGTTAATGAGAGAGAGAGAGATCATTTCGGGACTAACATATGGTTTAATTTTTTTATTTCAATAATTCGCTTGCGCGTATATAAGGGTCTTTAGCCGTGGGAGGAAACCTGAGTATCCGGAGAAAACCCACGAGGTTGGACAGGCGACCCTACTCCTTGCCACGTACAACCGTGGATTCAAAACCCCACCAGTTGACTCAATGGCAGGCCGTATGATACAGCGCGCTCACGCTAACCATTCGGCATCCCCCCTACCCTAAGCTAATGAAGACGGGTATACGCCATGCAGGTCTTGTCCGCACAGGGGGTCTACTCTTATATCGAATTATTTCGGTCAAATTATCTTATTCTGAGTGAAGTTATCAATGTTTGATGTTTTGATTGACATCGTTTCTTTAATGAAACTGGGCCCTGATTCACGAAATGTTAACTTGAGGTAAAATCCAAATTTTAGTAGATACGTCAGTTTTGATTGGCTAAGCACTAAAATCAATGTAATATTATCCAAACATATAACTAAAATGTGGATTTTATCTTAGTTAAAATTTCGTGAATAAGGCCCCTGATTGTTTATCCAATAAATTTAATAACGTATGAATCAAGGGGTTAAAATAACGTGCACTCAGTATATTATTGGTGTTTGGTTACTATGGTTACCATTTGAAAATGGCGATAAAACGAGAAAAACTAGTTAGTAGTCTTAGTTATTAATTTATTAAGTATGCCCTTGGTTTAAGTCTAGAAATGAACGATACAGTTCAGATTTGAAACCGTTCATTTGTAAATGGTAACGATGGTAACCGTATCCAAGGGTTAATAGGCATGTAAATATGATACATCCAATCAAATTATACATCGTGTACATTGTAATTTACACAGTTATACATATAAACAGTCGTCACACAAAATTCACGGGGGTATCCGAATGTCCTTGTCTGACGTTACACAGAACAGACAATAAAAACATAGTATATATATATATATAAAATCCCCCGAAATTGAGTAGAATTGAACATGGTGTATCACACTGTTGATTTATGAAAAATATTGAGGTTATCTAACTGTACTGGTCTGGCATTCGTTCCATACACAAAGCTGACAATTGGAAGTCCCCGCAGACCATATAATTTTACCAGTCCGGCAGTCGTTTCATACACACAGCTGACAATTGTAACTCCACGCAGACCAAACAATTGGAACACCGAGGAACATCACACAGACAAGTCAAGTTGAACCGAGTGGAACACTCCACGCAGACCAAACACTTGGAACGTGAAGTGGAACAACACACACTAGCAAGACACTTGAAAAAGAGTGGAACAACGCACAAACCAGGCACTTGGAACAGAATCGAACACTGGTCAGACGCCTGGGGCAGAGAGGTACGCTGTTTAACATATACCCTTTCGGTTTAATAAAATGGGGTTTATCGTCCTACTGCCTTGCTCGACTTGGCTAATGAAGACGGGTATACACCATGTAATATCAGGAACATTTTGCCCGGGCAGCGTCGCGACGATCTACTATTAGGCCTATATCGAATTTCAATCTATTACGTGCAGGCCATTGTGTAAACGAGGGCCTCGTATTTTTGTCCAACAAGAACTACAAAACGTTGTACTTGTCAGGCCCTCTGACCAGTAGCCTACCATTGACAAGGAGGGATCTCCCAGTTAGCTGTTGTTGTTCTTGGTGTTTAACGTCCGCTTCCACCGAAGGTGATATCGCAGACAAGTCTTATTTTTTCCATTTTCATTATCTTAGCGCAGGGGTCTTTGAGGTGGGAGGAAACCGGAGTGCCCGGAGGAAACCCACGAGGTTGAGAAGGAGCCCCTATCTCCATGCCACATACGCTCACACCAGGGCTCGAAACCACAGCCGCAAGCCAGAGGTGACCGGCCAGCTAGAGGTCGAAGCGCGAAGTCAAGCGTCCTTTGTTTCGATTTGAAAATGGCTGCCGAACCAGAATTAGCGTACGCACGTGATTAATTGACATTTACACCAATATCCTCATTCCATCAAGTGATGTTAGCAATTTAGTATGATCCACTGCAGACCAAGTTGCATTCAACACAGACCGTTACTTTCATAGCTCAAGGCAATAGGCTCAGATACCACGTTTAATTGCGGGTTTAAATGGAAACACCAAAAAAGTCCCCCCCCCCCTCCCACTAAACAATTCTTTTAACTCATTCAATCGCAATCCACGTCTGCCACCCACGTCACCAATTAGAAAAATTCCGATAAGTCCAAAACATACAATTTGACAAATTAGTCCGCCATCTTGACCAATTTAACAAATAAGTCCATCGTCGTTGAGCAATTTAACAAATTAGTCCGCCATCTTTGAGCACTTTTTTTTTTACAATTACTCCGCCATGATTGAACACTTTAACAATTTCTCCGCGATGATAGAACACTTTTTATTGAATATTATTATGGAATACGAACTGTTGTTGAAGAAAAGGCAAATTAGCGAGAATGTTTCCAAAGTAAAAGTAGCATCCTTAAATCAAGTTGTGAACTTGTAAAGCTTGTCTGTCCTTTCTCGTAAAAATACAACCACAGAGTTTCTTTAAGGCTAATCGGAACCTCTTGTTGATCAAAGCGTAGATGACTGGATTATAGGCAGTTGAAGATTTGGCGAATAATGCCGGAATTATTCCAAACAGAGGAGACACAAGGCTTGACGGATAAAAGATGGCGTAGAGATGGACAAGGGCATACGGTGACCACGTGATCATAAACATTATCACGACAACTATAGACATCTGAAAATACAAAAAAACTCATAAAATTTATAAAAGATTGACATTTTAAACTTGGAATTCAGAGGTCAAGTGTAAAAGCATGGCTATCGTATGGATATATCAAGTTCAAGTTGCAAAGAAGAGATGTCGAAACCACGCGGTTGTTCGGGTTGGTCGGCAAATGAGACAGGGGGAAATGGTTTTAATGTCCACTCGACACAAATTAGGTCATTTTGGGACTAACATATGGTTCAACAATTCTCTTGCGCGTAGGGATCTTTAGCAGTGGGAGGAAACCGGAGAACCCTGAAAAAACCCATGAGGTTTCATAGGCGACCCTATTCCTTGTCACGAACAAAAGGGGTATCGAAATGACAGACATTATGCTATAAATTGAACCATGTTTAAGTCCTGAGATGCCCCCCTCTCTCTCTATCTCTGTTGTATGGGCTGAGTTTTACCTTGTATGGAGTTGACTCAATGGCAGACCTTATGATATAAACTGAACTAAATATTAGTAACGAGAGCTCTCTCTCTCTCGTGGAGCAGAACAGTATGACGTAAACCCCATTTCTCTCTCTCTCTCTCTCTCTCTCTCTGCTGTATGGAGTAAGTCTTACCTTTGTAATTTGTTTATGGTTTGTCCATTCGATATTTTCTTGAGCTCCCCCATCGCCTATTCCCTTTATTTGTTGCCATGTTTTATAGTATGACACGCTGATGATTAAAACCGGTATCACGAAACACACGATAAAGATACACATAATATAAGCAATCAAATCTATATTAGGATTAACTAGGCCCAATAAACACGCTATGTGTGACGGATCCAACGAATACCTGAAAATAAAGATACATTGTTTAAAGCGACAATTTCATATTTTTAAGTTATATTTTTAAAATGTATTAAAATAAAGCCTTAAAATAGATGGTATCTATAAACAGTCTGTCCTTCTTAAAGAATAACCCTTACAATCCAATAATTCACTATTGCTAGTTACATTATCTAGTTTGTAACTATTATAGTGAGAACCGCCAACTCGTTATCTAATCTCCAATACTGTATCTTTAAACACGACTGACTGACTGATTCGACTTATGTTATGTATTTATGTATATTCGTGTATCCTCTACTGAAGATTTCGAATAAAGATTATTATTATTATCAAACATTAAAGATACATTATGAAAGAGCTGGAAGTTCTCACTATAATAGTTAAAAAATTGAAAAGGGAATATGCTGAAATTTTTTAAAATCAAACTGTACTACTCTGAACCGAGTATTTAGCAACTGAACAGCAAATCGGATTCAAATCCAGTGTAAGTCCAACATATAAGATGGCATCGAGGGTTGATTAAAGTCTTTTTATGTTAATTAATGTGTAATTAATAATTTACATAACATTCCAGGCCTAAAGAAAGACCTGTAATAGGCAGATTTACCTCTTACATAATGTATGTTTAAGAGCTAAGTCTTCCTGTTGTAGGCGTTTCTTTTGGCATCAAATGCTGTATAAATTATTATCTAAACATTTATTCACAGGCCTATATTCAAAACGCTAGCGCTAGATCATCGGATGACTCTGATTAAACAGTGCATGGCGCATGGTCGTCTTCATCGGTTCATTTTTAAAATATGAAACGGGGTTTAGAGAATTCTCGCCAATTTCGGCTATTTTGATAAGTGAAAACCGGGCTTGGTGATTTTTTTTCTGCGATACGAACCCAAGAAGTTCTAGTTGAGAGGCCCGTGAATTTTACACTAAATGACATCTGATATGTGATGGTTTGTCATCTCTTAATGCGCATAATCCCGGTGTTTACCGAGAAAGTCCATCGGGTGTTTCCGGCGTGCTTTCATCTTCAGTGGCAGAGGACGGAGGGACTGACAAGTCATTCGAATACGATCGAGGTCTTGTGTACACATTGACGTGCACGTAAAAGATCCATTGACAGGTGGAATTCGATATAAGAGTAGGCCATTTCACCGCTGTCCGGGAAAAGTCCCCCCCCCATAGCACTCTGCATGGTGTACGCTCGTCTTATTTAGCCGAGTCGGGGCAAAACAATAGGAAGTTAAAGCCCATTTTTTTAAATTTTATTTAATTTATTGCGCATAGCTCGGACTTGGAATTCAGAAGCTTATAATTTAAATACAATAATTATCTTACTTGCTCCAACCAATCAAAGGCATCGATGACCAAAAAAAGGAGTTAAACCAAACAATCAAACAGGATATGACGTAATGTCTCGTTTTTAAATCTAAATCTGAAATATAAAGGCAGGATATGACGTCATGTTTCGTTTTAATATATAAATCTGAAAACAAAACAACATACAATATCTAAATCTGAAAACGAAACAAATACAATAAAAAAAAATAAAAAAAATAATAATACATCGTTTCGTCTTCATCAAATAAAAATCAATCCGGTGAATACAGCTTTATGACCGAGGTCCACAATGTAGTAAAAGCAGCCTGACCGCACAGATGAATACAGCTTTAAGGTCGACGTCCAGACGGCGATAATCACTATGTACGGTTAAATCCAAATATTACTTTCATATATAATCTGATGGGAAAATATCATTTGACTATTATTACAGACGGTCGATTAGTCTGGACATGGTTCTCGATAGTTCGTTTTGATTCATTCTCTGTCTATTTTTAAAGGTGAACTTCCGCGTACATACTGTGTAATCTGATCCTATGATTATTTTGGGACAAATTCATATTCTATCAAATCTCCCTCAAAATTCATATTCTATCAAATCTCCCTCAAAACATTATAATGGGGCGGAAGAAAACTATTCTAAGCTGTAAAATTGAATTTTAAGTAGTCTCGTTTTGTCACGATATATGATTGATGGACGCGTTAGTCTGTATACGTTGTTACTTGCTGTCTTTTTATCATAAATATCAAAGCCTAACTAAAGTCTTTTTCAATTGTTTAATCTTAAGGTAGCTAAGTCTCTAACTCAAAATCATCCAAAATCATCAACATTGAAAACACGAATTATTCATCAATTTAAATCAACACTGATGCTGTTATCTTACCGGAAATAGATTGGCTTCTATTATCCAATATTTAAGACAAATAAACATTTTATCATTGGTACACGAATCGTGTACCATAATGCGTTTCAGCCCCAGCTCTAGCGAGAGACTCGAGGAATGAGGCTAGAAACATTGCACCAAATCCAACGGCGTGTGTAGACAGGATAACCAGACGCTAGAAATTTGCATCCGATTGACACTGCTGGCTTATGTTTACTTTCTATTGAGAGTGCCCGCTTATATCGCGGAACATAACTGATTTGAAATTAGAGTAAAAACGGAAACCATTGAATGTAAATCGGTTTATATACATTCATATTACAGTATTATATGCGATGCGACCCATCTAGGTCCTAAATGTTAGCGATTTAGCTCCTTTAATGTTGAAAACGCGTTTATAATTCTCTCATCGGTCTTAAACGTCTAACCAGTCGATCAACAAAACCCATAGTTATTCGTGATTTAAGTAGGCAATATATACAACACATGAACGGAAATCAGAGAGATAGAGAAATGGGGTTTAACGTCCACTCGACACAAACTTTAACTAGGTCATTTTGGGATTAACATATGGTTTCAATTTTATTTCAATAATTCGCTTGCGCGTAGGGATCTTTAGCAGTGGGAGGAAACCGGAGTGCCCGGAGGAAACCCACGAGGTTGAGAAGGCGCCCCTATCTCCATGCCATATACGCTCACACCAGGGATCGTAACCACAGCCGCAAGCCAGAGGTGACCGGCCAGCTAGAGGTCGAAGCGCGGCACTCTAGACCACTAAGCCATCTCATCCCCCTAAACGGAATTGTATTTGAAACAGAAGTTACGGTCCTCTTATTTCCTCCTACTGATTTTCTCCTCTTGTCAGCGATGCAGGGCAAATGTTATGACAAGGACAGTTGTGTAGTCGTTCCGATGAGACGAAAAACCGAGGCCCCGTGTACACATTGGCGTGCACCTAAAAAACCCTTGTCAGTTGGAATTTGATATAAGAGTAGGTCGTAGCGCCGCTGCCCGGGCAAACTTCCCTCATAACACACTGCATGGCGTTTTCATTAGCCCAGCTTAGGAGCAGAATAGTAGGACGTTAAACACAATTTCATTTCATTTTCTGTCGGAGTTCAATAATAGGAAACCAATTTCGTTAAGTATTTATTTTGCTTACATTTAATAAAATTGAACAAGTTTATTTAGTCTTTATGTGTCTGACAGTCGTGTAACGGAGTAGAACCACCTTACAAAATAGTATACTAATGTTTGGACATGGCGGCCAATCAGAACAGAGATCTATTCCCAAAATATTAAGTAGATCTCTGAATAGCAAACTCTCGTTAAAATCCCGTAGCGTGTTCCTGAATATTTTATTCACCGAGAGCTAGAATGGTTCTGTACTAGAATATTCTAGATTAAAAGTTCTCGGAGGTATAAGTAAATTGCCTTTCAACAATGGAGCGTCTGTGTTTATTCATGTTCCCGAAGAAAAGATCGCGAGTTTTACAAAATCCAGCCTTGGTATGAAATGAATTGCGGTTTATCGTCATATGGTTCTGTTCTTACTGGGCAAATATAGACGGTCATACACTATACAATTTTATTTACACGCTACTTTTTCTGACACGCACAAATGAATAAATTTAATTCTTTGGAAGAAATTTTATGTTGGCTAACGTTGTATCTCAGTGGAATACGAAAGTTGTCACACAACAGGGACCGATCCAGGAATTTTTGCAGGAGGAGGTTTGCCAGGTTTCTGTTACGGAAATCTGCCATCATCGTCTCTAAATTACATAGGCATACATATAAAAGTAAGCTTTTTAAACAGAGAAATCATTTTTATACTGATGTAGGACCACTTTGTGATGTTAATTTCGTTGATGCGAGGCACTTTTTTTTATGTAGGTGAGCAGGGGGGGGGGGGGCAGGGGGGGGGGGCGTAACCCCCTGGATCCGGCCCTGCACATACGATATCTACTGTAGAATGTGTTAGTAGGTGATAATAGTTAATTTCGTAAAACCCCGGGTTGATATTTGTAATTAGTTGGTTGAGGATTTGGGAGGCTACATTTGTTCTAAAGCGGGGGTTGTCGGGATTGACCGAACGGTTAGCGAGTGCCCGTTACGTCTTAAGTAAGACCGATTGTGTAACTTCGTGGGTTTTCCCCGGGTCAAAGTTATTGAGTCAAGTGGTGTGGTTTCGATTTCCTGCTTGTGCGTGACAAGAGGTAGGGTGGCCTGTCCAAGCTGGTGGGTTTTTTCACCGCCCCCGTCCCCTATGAGTGAATTATTTATTTATAGATACATTATGTTTTAGCGCTATGAGCACGACTATATGTGGAATTAGCGCGATATAAATGGACTTATTATTTTATTATTAAGAGTTAAATCTGCGTATTGCAGGTCGTGTCCATGGCTTTAAATGTTACAGTATACATCATGGATTAGCAACTATAACAACCTGGGCCCTGTTTCACGAAATTTTAACTTAAGATAAAATCCAATTTTAGTAGATACTTCAATTTTGATTGGCTAAGCACTAAAATCAATCTAATATTATCCAATCAAATTACTAAAATTGGGATCTTATCTTAGTTAAAATTTCGTGAAATAGGGCCCAGAACGACCAGCCCTTGTCTTATTTATACACAATGTTTCTTACAATCTGTTTACAACACAGACTTTACTTCGTTTCTTTCTTTTAGAGTTAAGAATTTTGTTTTACTTGTCTTTTCAACACTAGCCCCTGGAAGAGTTGATATATAAGCCCTGTTCTGGTTAATGTTAGGAATTAGCCAATGAAACAGTTTTATTTTGCGTGGGGTGCACGGAACTTTCGGTAAACCACTAGACACGTCAACGCTGATTGATTAATCAATTTTTGACGTTATAGGGTTAAAAGCCGCTCGTGTGACACCTGGCGCGACCTTCCGCTACAGCCGGTCAAATCTTCATATAGTGTGGGCCTGATTAATCAATGGCCAAAAGCCGCTCGTATAACCTCTGACCCCACCTATCGCTACAATCGTCCAGAATTCCATGTAGTGTGGGCAATCGAAAGTATAAAAAACGAAACGAAATATAGATCTGTATTTTAATCAGATTGGGTTTCTTAATAATATTTCTTTAGGGGCTGCAGTTGCTACGTTTGAACACGTACAATTAGACGTGGCAAAGGGTAGGGTCGCCTGTCCAACCTCGTGGGTTTCCTCCGGGTACTCCCACTGCTAAAGATCCTTACGCGCAAGCGAGTTGTTGAAATAAAATTAAAATCATATGTTAGTCTCGAAAGGACCTAGTTTGTGTCGAGTGGACGTTAAACCCAATCTCTCCCCCTCTTCCCCTTCTCTCTCTCCCTCACGTACAATTAGCCTGCGTGTACTGTGCTGAAGTTGACATATTGTTGCTATGTAGAGCAAAGCACTTAATCAGAAATTGATACAGTTATAACCGGAAGCTTGTCAAACTGTTTGGCTTTAGTCTACTTTTATTTTATACTTCCACGAGATGTCCATGTCATCTTGTTCATTAGAACTCCTTTATCAACTCAATGAATCAAGTACCATGAAAGGCCTGATAACCTTTTCCAGGACGCCATTGATGATGATGAAGAGATAAGAGTTTGTTAAACGCTCATTGAACACAAACTAGGTCGGTATGGTGCACTGGTACCTAGGGTCTTGCAAAAAAAAAAACCTTCGGTGAACCCAGGGATAAGCCGCGGAGCAAGCCAGCGGTGGTCCCAGAGAAAACCGCGAAGGAAACCGGTCGTGTAAAAAACCGGTGGCGGGCCCAGAGATAAACCGTGTAAAAACGGTGGCGAACCTCCCAAATGTCCTTCATAGCACATTATATGCATGATTATATGTCGCATGCCCTGTCTTTATTAGTTAAGTTGGAATCACATCACATTTCGTTCTATAGTTATGCTTGGAGGCGATCAGTTATTGAAAGACATATTTCCTCTAATTTAATATCCCCCTTTACCCATGTATTCTATGATTTCGTCTAGATCAGAATGAAGAAGTAAAAGTGGTTGTTAAATTTTAATTAGATATATTTATGTGTGTAATACAATCAGATTAAATTACAGATCCTATTTCGTTTCGTTTAACCAAGTATTTGGAATGAAATTTTCAATATTTTCTTTTTTTTTTATCATCTACTTTTGAATTATAGCAAGAATGACCAACTTTTTTTTTTCATTAAATTGTTAACAAATGTATCTTTAAATTAAACTATATTTCAACACACATCATTTCACTAATTGCCGCCGCGCTTCTTCGCTTCTGAGTTTATTTGTCACAAGAACAAACGGCTTATGATCGAAATTAACGAAGCTCAATGAAAACTCGTGGAACATGACGTAATCGATATTTTTTTTATCCTATTCATGATTTGAAAATAACTGGTTTCATAAATTGACAACAATAAACTTGAGTTGTTGATCAGTTTGAACTTGGTCTTGACCGCTGATAAACGTTTCATAACTGTTCTCCCACACAAGAAACCCAACAATATCACTAGAATAAATATATCGGGGCTTCACGTCTAGGAATAAAAGTAAAATTAGATTCAACACCTCCCCCCGGAATCCGAAAATAGCTCAGACAGTAATTTAAAGTTCTAAAATACAATGTTATATAAATCGAAGTCGTACAATCAAATATATTTCATTAGCAAACAACACGACCATAACGCATGACAGTGTACTATTTAATCGGGACTATTATGACGCCTAACGTTTTACGAACACCACGATCATGACACATCGTAGGCACGGGGGGGGGGGGGGAGAGCTATAGGGAGGCTTAGCCCCCCTCCCCCCAAAAAAAAACAACAACCGAATTAGCCCCCCCCCCCAAATTTCGCCAAAAATAATGATTTCTTAGGAGTGTTCTTAGCCGGCCACATCGCTACATCTTCAGCCCCTCCAAAACATTCCGTAGCCCCCCCCCCCCTTCTCCAAATTTTATGAGCTGGCTACGGGCCCGTGACACACGAGGGCTTTCTACCGAATTAGCCCCCCCCCCCAAATTTCGCCAAAAATAATGATTTCTTAGGAGTGTTCTTAGCCGGCCACATCGCTACATCTTCAGCCCCTCCAAAACATTCCGTAGCCCCCCCCCCTTCTCCAAATTTTATGAGCTGGCTACGGGCCCGTGACACACGAGGGCTTTCTATCTTTTTACGAACACTACGACCACGACACACGAGGATGTACTATTTGATCTGGACTACTGTGGCTTTTACTTTGTGGGTTTTTTTTTTTTTTTTTAAACTGAATGTGACGGTATTATTACATAAAATAATTCCCATGAGACTTAACTATTACAGCGAGAACTGCCAGCTCTTTATCTAATCTTGCCTAATTCCCCTTTTAAGTATTTTAAATTTAGCTTCTAACAAAGCAGACATTCCCTGCCCCCAAGAGAGAGAGAGAGAGAGAGAGAGAGAGAGAGGGAGAGAGAGAGAGAGAGAGTTATCACCAATAATTATTGAAATTATAATCGCTGACCTCAAACAAGCTTAACTGACACCTAACCACATGTATACCTATCTTATAATTTGTCTTACAGATAGAGAGAGAGAGAGGTGGGGTTTGACGTCCACTCGACAAAAACTAGGTCATTTCGGGACTTACATATGATTTCAAATTTTATTTCAATAATTTGCATGCGCGTAGGGGACCCTGCTCCTTGTCACGTATACAATTTATATAACATAACGTCTTGTTGTTTCCTCTTTGTGACTAATTATAAAAGTGAACAGATCAGACGGAATTGTTAATCTATTTTCAGAAATAAGCTGGGATTTTCGGCTCCGAAGAGAATCAAAACAGATTCTTCTTCTATTTGTGACAAGATATATACGTCATATTAAATACATTTATCATATACAAAAGACGAAATTTATAAAGAGAGTTAATTACCAAGTCGCCATGTTGCTAATCGCGAAACCCCAGGATACGCGTCAAGCTGGGCAATAACACAAACTAAGTTACATCTGTCCTTGACGTAGGATTACTTTAGGTACGATTCCTTCCTGGTTCCGGCACCATGACGTAAAGATCTCGGTTAAATTGTTATAGCGTAAGGTTACAATTGTTTTAAATTTAAAGGGACATTCCCGTTCTTAACAGAGTTTCCGAAATTAGACTCCGTGTGCGTATGAAATTTAAGCGCCAAAATATAGAGGAAGGGTGTATTTCTTTTAGCAATGGGTAAATGAACTGATTAATAATGGTTGAAATAACGGCTTTAGCGTGTGTGCCATTTCTCGCTTTCAACTGTGCCGTTATGCCCCCGTCAGACCAGGTTGGCGCCCTTACTGCGTTGTGCGACCGTACGGTGACCAGAAAGGGCACAGGGTCGCCGGCAAACACGACGCGTGAAAATGCCCCAAAGTATTGCAAACTTAAAAAGGTTCTCAAGGTCAGATCGGCGAACCTCGGCGTTTGTTTTGAACATGCTAAAACCAAACTCAGCAATCATTGGCGACCACGGAGACCGCCGCACGATACTTAGCCTCTCCACCGCGCTTTTACCACGCTTACGGCAATCTTGACGCGCTCTGGGGCCATTTTCCATTGCCGTAGCAGCGCAGTAAAGACGCAAATCCGGTCTGATGGACGGTTCTTTTATAGACGATATAGCAGAGTATTAAACAACTCTTCCAAATGCTCATGTAGTGAAGGACAGAAGAAAAACGAAATTTTGTAATTTAAACGAAACGAAATAGGATCTGGGATATTGCTGCGAATATCTACCCACGGTTCCGCGCACCACACACTAAGAACTAGATCCAACAGACCTATTCATTGGTTAATCCAGAGTGTAGTAAAGACAAAAAAAAAAACAACAAAATTTTGGAATTTAAACGAAACGAAATAGGTCCAATGTTTTAATATGGTTGGGAGAGAGAGAGAATGTGGTTTAACGCCCACTCGACACAAACTAGGTCATTTCGGGACTAACATATGGTTTTTAATTTTATTTCAATAATTCGCTTGCGCGTAGGGGTCTTTAGCAGTGGGAGGAAACCGGAGTGCCTGGAGAAAACCCACGAGGTTGAGAAGGCGCCCCTATATCCATGCCGCATACGCTCACACCAGGGCTTGAAACCACAGCCGCAAGCCAGAGGTGACCCGCCGGCTAGAGGTCGGAGCGCGGCACTCCAGACCACTAGGCCATCCCAACCACCCCTTTAATATGGTTGGACCTACATCAAAGGTTATTTGGTAGCGGAAAAAATGGACGTTTTGTTTGATAGTATAGGATTTACAATAGACAGCCTTTCCCTAGGGCCTAATAATATAATATTACTAGTCTGTTCCTTTTTTACGGATTAGAAAAATGACCTGTCTACACAGTTATCTCCGCTTGGGAATAGACACGAAGCTAGTTGATCGACATTTTTAATATCCATATCTACGACTTGAGTCGAAAACATTTAGTGTGCTTCGGGAATTTTGTTAAAGGGACATTATGGCAGATTAGATAAGAGCTGACAGTTTTCACTAAAACTAGATAATGTAAAGGGAATATGTTGAAAATTTCAGTCTAATTGCTCCACTCTGAACCGAGATACCAGCGTTTGAATTTTAAGCCTAGCCTCGATTATCATTACTAAGTCAGTACGATATAAACACAGTCCCGATTATCCATTTTTGGATTAAATCATCAATGGAAGTTGAGCGGCAACTCGTATTTAAATGACTGGAGAGTTGATTATAAGCTTTTCATGATGTTAATTAATGTCAAATTAATAGTTTAGAAAAAATTTCAGGCCCCAAAAAAGATCTGCATAATTCAAGTTTAAGTATTTATTCTGCTTTCATTTAATTAACTTGAAATTCGATCACTCATTTAAAGCTCCTCTCTCTCTGTCGTCTAGATATCACCCTATAATGAGGTGCATTGCGTGGGTTATCAACCAACATACGAATCAATAATTTGTCTGCGATATCAGCCTAAGAGGAAGCGGGCGTCAATCCATAAGGATCAATACATCCATGTTTGATAATCCACTGGGATTAATTAGCGACAATAACAATTCGCTTTCTTTCATCTTCAACACAATAAAATCCAATATATAACTTCCTACGATTGATAAATATTATCTAAGCCACATCAAAGGCGTCAAGACTTCTGATAATCAATAACACCAGGGGAGGTACAAGCTAGTTGTCTCCTACACAACCGACATGTCACGAGCACTCCGCGCTTTTGTCACTTCTGACTTTACAGATGCGTGCCTGTTAGAACAAAAACGGACAGCTAGAAATGTACACGATTGTAGATTCTCCCCACATGTGTCAAATAATGAATTTAATTAATCAATATTCGTTGATTTGTAATAGTTGTTTGACTTGTTTGACTTATGCCTTGTTTAAAGTGACAATAACAATAACACTCTTGCTGGCTTGGCAGCCCCAGAAATTAAATAATAGCCTTATTTTTAGTACTAGATGTTTAAGTGTCTTACCTGTTTTGTAAATTATCCATTACATCCTATTTTACTTGTCAAGAGGGTTGGAAAATATTTTAAAATCCAAGTTACATTTGAAAAAGTTTACGTTAGGCCTTTCAAATCATTTAGTTGAATTTTTCCAATGTTTTAAATTAGATGTGTTAAGATGACATTTGTATCATCAATTAATTGGAATAATGTAAAATAATACAATTTGTTGACCAGAATAACGAATGGGACAAATTATTCAGTTACAACAAGAGTGGTATAGAACCTTTAATATGATTAAGGCGCTGTATACCACAGTTTGAGTTCACAGAATAGCCAACTATCTGAAGTCAACACTTTATTCTTGCATAGAATTACCAACAGATAAACGAAGGCGTTCTCGAATAAGGATTGGTAGCTGCAGAGGCGGATTAGCCTACAGGGAATGTAGGCAGCTGCTTAGGGCCCAAGAAAAGAAAGGCCCATACAATTTTGGATGACCTTTTTAAATTTGATGTTTTACATTTGGAATGAATTCAGATGTGTGAAAATCAATTCCGATATATGAAAGGGAATTACAGCATATATTTTCCTTCTTTTAAGCAATAATAAATTAGGTTTGTTTTCATTTTACCCAATAATTGGGTATTGCTTTGCTGCTCTGGGCATCAAATGATTGATACTGGCCGAATGACATGATAATGTTTGACTAAGTGGTAGTGCTGGATATTATTCCTTCAGTATATCTTCGGAAATTTCTCTTATAGTGGTCTCACTTTTACTATTGCAAACCAGTTCCGCGAAGGGCCCAGCTGACCGAGCTGCCTAGGGACCATCAGAGCCTTGATCCGCCTCTGGGAAGCTGGACTCTTGAATGTGTCCAGCCAAGACCCATTCTTCTTTTTCTTTTCCTTCTAGTAGTGTTTAACGTCCGCTTCCCTCGAGGGTTATATCGCGAACAAGTTGTCTTATTCTTTTTATTATCTTTGTGTACGTGTAGGAGTACCCGGAGTAAACCCACGAGGTTGAGAAGGTGCCCCTATCTCCAAGCCATATACGAGCACTCCAGGGATCGAAACCACGACTAAACACCACAGGTGACTGACCAGCTAGACCACTCGACAACATTCGCGTGCCCTAAGCCTGCTTACGTCTCGTGACCTTGACTAAATCTGCAAGTGGCCTTAATATATAGATCTGACCGTATGCATGGAGAGTTAAAGATACATTATGTACGATTTAGATAAAGAACTAGCCATTCTTGCTCTAATAGTTCAAATACAGATAATGAAAAATGAAAACATTGAAAATTTCAGACAAATTACTTTATTTTAAGTAAAGTTATCACTGTTTGTAGTGCATTGATTGATTGTTTATCATCATAACCGTGGTACTGGTATATTCGAGACATATCCTCGTTTCTCCATTTTTTAAATGAAATCAGTAAATGGCCGAAAATTTCTAATCTAGTTAAATCTTGACGCATCCGATCATTATGGCCATGTCGTGTTAATAAATCTTGTTAATAATTTAAAGGGCAAAACCCGATAATATTTTGGAGAATAAAACTGCTTAATTTTGTGTTAAAAGTCTCTTAAAATTATCTACCTTAGGCCGAGCAACTAGCTCAACATATGTGATACGTTTTCAAACAACTTTACCCGTCAGCGTCCATCTCTGATAGTGGAGACCGGTGTCCCAAGTTGTATTATGCGGTGTCTGGATAAAACCAGACTTTTATCTCATAAAAAATAATGTGTAGCGGAAATTTCGTTATCAACTACAGCGCATGTGTCATTGTATAAACCGTCTAACGATTATCAGGTCACCCAACCAAAACCTTGACCCAAATTCTTAAAAGGGTTACGTGTCCGGGTAAGTAACGTTCACTTCCAAACGTCTCAATATTTTAGCCGAAGACAAGTTATGTACGCAATTCCTCAATATTTTGTCGCTTAAATTGCATACGTCATCAGACTTTTATTTTTGTGAGTCTGTAAAAATCGGGAATGTCCCTTTAAATTCCAAAAGAAAGTCCTGAAATGGGCAAATTTATGTCTTGAATAGAGTGTATCTTTGATAGTAAAACACCAAATGTTCAAAATCTGTATCGAATTTATTCTATTCACAGGGGATACGATAAACAGACGCGTAAAAAGTAAAGATATGTTTAATATTCAAAGTGTCAAACTATTATAAATATAGATCTATGTTATACATATCGAGATAGGAAATAGGTGGACTATGAACCATATATTTTACAATTTAAATAAATTTAAATAAGTGTTTTATTCATGAGAAATGATATATAAATGTTTAGGATATTAATTGACAGCTTCCACTTATTTTCTGTATTTATGTATATCTATGTATCTTATAATGAAGATGGGATAACTGGATAACGCATGCGCGTTGCATCATTGGGTATGCCCCTCTCTTTAAGGCTTAGCCTCGATCATCATTACTAAAGTCGGTACGATGAAAAAACATAGTCCCGATTATCCATTTTTGGATTTAATCAACAATGATCGTTGAGCAGCAGATATGATTTGAATCTTTTGAAAATCGAACAAATAAAATGACATCGAGGGCTGATTAAGGTCTCTTCATGTTATAAATGTCTATAACATTTCAAGCCTAAAAATAGATCTGCAATAGGCAGATTAAGCTTTTGCATAATGTATGTTTAACATAGTGTAACGACTAATAACTATTTTTGTCTAGAGTAAGATATCTTATCATGTTTGTTGTTTATTGCCCGCAGTGTCTGTGTGAATTGTCCATGGGTCTGCATTTCGCTCTTTGTATTGTCTGCGAAGGCCTAATGTTCACTAAATTCTAACTAAATGATCGACCTTTATTATTGCTCGTGTAGGCCTTACACTATAAACTGGATTCTAACTAGGTTATCGCCCTTTGTTGCTTGCTAGTGTAGGCCTACTGTAGACTGAATTTTAACTAGGTTATCGGTTTTTTGCATTGCATGTGAAGACCTACTATTGAGTGAATTCTAACTAGGTAATCGCCCTCATGATTGCTAGTGTAGGATTTACACTATAGACTGAATTTCAAGTGGGTTATCACATATACTGCTCCACTCGGCAGATTCCGGTACAGCTCAATGTAGGGTACCGGAATCTGCCGAGGTTTGCCGAGTGTTACTGCTCGTTTCGGCCCTCTGTAGACTTAGATCTAACCAGATTATCTCCTTTACTATAACGGGCGTAGGCATACTGTAGGGCCTATACCGAATTCAGACTAGGTCACTGTCCATATTATTGCTGATGTACTGAATCCCCTTAACATATTACCTAATGTGGATATCGACCTGTCTCGACCTCACTCACCCCTACTGGGGTTATCCACCCACTAACTAATTTATTTCATTTCAAGAAACTAAACTAAATCTGGCATCACCATAACAACACATAATATAATTGCACAGTAAAATCTTTTATCTTTTAATCCATGATTTGCCATTCACGAATACTCTATTATAAATCTGCCATATTTTGATTTAATAGTCCTTTGATTTCAAAAATAGATTAAAAAGTTAATGGATTAATCAATTACGACAACCAAAATGCATTGCATCCGTTTTTGTTTTTTCTTTATCAAAGACAATATTGGATACGGACGATTAGGCACCCTTTATTAATGAGGAATAAATAAATCCCACATTCCCAGTATAATTCTGGAGGAAATAAAATGTAATGAGGTTTAATCCGGACTGACTGAGAACGGGTTTTCGATCCCTGCATTGGCCGAGAAAATTCATCCAGATTTTCCGGCGTGGTTTCCCCTTGTCAGTCATGCATGACGGCGGCCTGACAAGGACAGCTGTCCACTCGTTCGGATGGGACGAAAAACCGAGGTACCGTGTACACGTCAAAGATCTTCGTTATAAGAGTAAGCCGTAGCGCCGCTGCCGTCATATGTATTGGACCGTCTCCGATCTAGTGTTCTCTCAAACATTCATGCAGTAGACACCATCAAAGATATAAAAAAACCCCTGAAATTAATTGGTGTTCGAACAAATGAAAATGATACATCGTTTAGCCAAAGCCTGATATTGCCCACGCATTCCATTTCTAACATGGCCGTGGTTTTAGCTTGTAAACGTGATACGATCATATTGCAGACATCAGAGTAACGACGAACATCCAGATGGACATTTAATGAAGTCAATCTGTTTTCATGGAGATCAGTTGTCTTAAAGATTTAGTAAAACTAACTATGGGATCATTTTACTAGACAGCGTGTTACAATACATCAAATTCGATCTCATACTAAACTTAGGCTGCCTGTGTACAGTTAGCTACGCTTGAGAAAAGACACTAAGCTAGTTGACCGACATTTTAAGTTTTAAATCGACGATTTTAGTCGAAAACATTATGTATACTTCGAGAATTTTGTTAAATATTTATTCTGCTCTTATTTTATATAATTAAAATTTTTATTTAGTTTGTTTGTTTATGACAGATGTATATACCAATTTTTTAATATGGCGGACATTTCGGGCAGAGGTCTACTCTTGAAGTATGCTGTAGATAGAACACTGTGTGCAGAATGTCCCTTTCTGATTTGATATTGACGCCAGAACAGCGCCATGACGTAGGAACATACCTGACGTCATTAGTCTCTTGGTATTACGTATAGTTTAAATACTTACATGTGTGATATCGGCACGTGAGCATGTACCGATCCAAGCTTATAATTGTTAAACAACCAATGCTTGCTAATCCAAAAAACATTCCATTAAATGCATACCATTGACATCCTGCATTACCAAACACCCAGCTAAAATACAAAAAAATAAATAAATGGAATACAGGCTATTCTTAGATCATAAAATGCAGAGAGAAAAAACGGGGCTTAGCGTCCATTCAACACATTTCGGGACTAACATATAGTTTAATTTTATTTCAATAATTTACAGTAGACGAAACCGGAAGTACCCACGCCAGTTGACTCAATGACAGACTTTATGATACATCGCGCATGCTCTAAACATTCTGTTATAATGCTGTCTCTCATTACAGGGCCCTGTTTCAAGAAATTTTAACTGAGATAAAATCCAAATTTTAGTAATTTGATTGGATAATATTAAATTGATTTAAGTGCTTAGCCAATGAAATTTGAAGTATCTACTAAAATTTGGATTTTATATTTAGTTAACCAGACCCAGGTCTTCAGGCGTGGCTTCTCCTTGTAAGTGTTGTGGGACAGATGCCCTGGATAGTCTTTCGGATGTGGCGAAAACCGAAGTCCCGTGAACACATTGACATGCACGTAAAAGAGTCCAAACCAGTGATACATATATCTGGATACCATGACTCAGACCTGTTACAAACCAACCACAGTATAGCATATTCCAGACAGCCTTAAGAGAACACTACAACGATATAAATATTGTGTTTTGAAGCCCCTACGGGACCTTGATCATCGTGTCATTGGTCCTCCTCAAATAAAAACTTCATTGTATATTGGTACTGGCGGGAATTGTGGGCAGATCACGAGATAAATAGATTGATTTGTTATTTCATTTCTTCACGTGTAATACCTCATGCATATTCATCTATGCATTAATAGACGGATCGGGGTTGTATTGTCTTGAGATTAATTCGCGGCATTTGTTTACAGATATGTCTGACAGGCTAATTATAGCTGAGAGAAAAAGTGGATTCAGACCTCTGTAGATATATAATTCGTAAGAACCTTCGCTGTAGTTCGTTGACCTCTACAAGGTCATACATTGTGATACATAAACTAGTATTGTAGTGGTTATCAACCTTTTTATGCCAGATGCACACCGTGGAACACATAAAAAAAATAGCGGCACCCCATCGCAAATTATATGAAAAATAATTGAATGTTGCAAAAAAAACCCCAAACAAACATGGCAAATCATAGACGACGTACGACCCTAGACACAGAATATATCTATAGAAGGGCTTCAAGTAAAAAAAAAAACGAAAAAAAAAAGCCAACAATGAACTTAGCTGACTTCTAAGGTGTTTTCTTAGTGTGTCTGTTCGAAATTTCGTGGCACACTTAGAAAGATCTCGCGGCACACACTGGTTGAGAATTAGTGTATTATTGTGTCCTGTACGAACTGCATCAACACATCGACGGAAAACACGGACACAGCTCATCGAATAATCCAATCTGATTATTACACAGATCCTAGTTCGTTCCGTTTTTATCCTTCAAAATTTTGTTTTACTTGTCTTTACTACACTAGGATCTGGAAGAGTTGTTATCATTGACGTGTTCCGGATGATGTGAGGGATTAGCCAATGGAACAGTTTGTTACGGCGAGTTCTTGACCTTTTGGTGTACGAAACTATGGGTAAAATACTAAAAACGCCAAAGCTGATCAATTAATCAATGTCTGACGTCATATGGTCAAAAGCCGCTCGTTTGACCCCGGACGTTACTCCCCACTATAACTTCTCAGATCTTCATGTAGTTTAGGCCATCGAAAGTATAAAAAAAACGAAACGAAATTTAGATCTATATTTTAATCAGATTGCTAATAAACCTACCCACGAATGTAGGACAAAAGTTATTTTTTATCTTTCTTTCCCTTGCCCTTTTGCCACCTTTTCAAGGCGAAGAAAGGGGTTTGAAAATATATTTTCCGTCAGGTTTTGGTGAATATTCACGACAATTCCATTTTTTTTTGTCTTTACTTTGTGTATCCCAAGTTTTCCATGGTGAGCCCCACACGCGCTTTTGAGCAAGAGGTTGTAACATGTTGCTCCATGGGTGGAATAGAAATATCAGAGCTTGCATCGATAATACTAATTAGGGTTTATACTAATTAGGGTTTCAAGTTCAAGGGTAACGTAGCGCCGATGAAGCCCGTCATTACTGCATCGCAGTTGTAGTTTCACATTAATTTGATATTAATAGACCGGAGTTGAGTGGTGCCGTTAATACCACATGTTTTAATTAACTTATAACTCATTCCCTTACAAATGCGGTGGGATTATTATTGACCCACGAATCATCCTCGGCTTTTAAAAGTTAATCACCTCACATTTCGGTCGCTCATAATATCATCTGTTTATTAATAGCTTCATTCAACCGTTCTATGAATCTTACTATTATAAACATCCCTGGAGGTTTTAAATAAGTACACAGTCTACGATTCCTTCTAATATAAAGCCCTACAGGTCTAAACCTACAAACATCATTCTATTTAACCAATTTATTTGTCTTACTGTAGTCCATAGTCTGCTATCATTACGAAACATTTACATAGCATGGTCGTTGTAGCTTCGATGCACGTCACCAGCAGAGAGAGAGGGGTGAGAGAGGTAAGAGAGAGAGATAGAATGAGAGAGAGAGTGAGAGAGAGATAGAATGAGAGAGAGAGAGAGTGAGAGAGAGAGTTTGGGTTAACGTCATATACTGTTCTGCTCCAAACTGGGCTAATGAAGACAGAGATACGCCATACAAAGAGAGAGAGAGAGAGAGAGAGAGAGAGAGAGAGTCGACACAAACTAGGTCATTTCGGGACTAACATATGGTTCTATCAGCGGGAGGAAACCAGCCGATCTAGTGAAAGCCCACAACATTTGACAGGCGGGAATCTCAATTGAAACATATGGTTCAATTCTAGTTTAATAATTCTTTGGCGTGAAGGGGTCTTTGGCGGTGGGAAGATTCCGGACGACCTGGCGAAAACCAACGTTTGGTAGGCGCTCCTAATCTTTGTCATATAGAAGGTTGGGACTGTAAGCAAACACACTGCATCACCCGATTACCAGTAAAAAAAAGGTTATGAATGCCAATTTTAAGACTGTAAAAAATAAACAGATTTTAATTCTTTCTTAAAATGATTGCAGCATTATTTAACAACATTTCGACATTTTAAAGAATATTCTCACTCATCTGGGATCTCGCCAGAGATATAAAAATCAATACTCTTATCAAAGAACTGCCAGTTTAATTACCTCGGACATTTCTCGCTTGTATAACCAACCACCAGTTCACACATCCCCGTAACATTCAGCAATGGGACGCTTAAAATCTTCTTTAATTTAAATGATGAAGCGTAA
Source organism: Patella depressa (assembly GCA_948474765.1). Taxonomy (NCBI): domain Eukaryota; kingdom Metazoa; phylum Mollusca; class Gastropoda; family Patellidae; genus Patella; species Patella depressa. Next base: position 67,277,593 of record OX419718.1, on the reverse strand, counting down.
GGTCGGGCTGCTGGTCCCAAGACAAATCTTGTTAAATAGGGTTACGTGTAAGATACGGTCACAAGACAGCGTGTACTCCTACGACAAATTATGAAATGAAATAAAATATGATTTAACATCCTACTGTTCTGCTCGCGAACTGGGTTAGGGAAGACGGGTATACATCATACAGGGTGCTATGAGGGACATTTTGCCCGGAAAGCGGCACTATAGCCTACTCTTATATTCCAACTGCAAAGGGATTTATTTTACGTGCACGCCAATGTGGACACAGTACCTTCCATCCGAACGACTAGACAGCTGTCCCTGTCAGACCCTCCGTCCTGCCACTCCGACAACCCCACCTGCAAGAATCCGAGTGTTTGTTAGGGATTACCGTCCGCGTTCCCAAGGTGACATCGCAGATCATGAGTGGTGTTAATTTACTATATTCAGCGCAGACGCTAATCTTGCCAGTCGGGGGATATGCAAGTCACATACACCCATAACCTGGGATCCAACCGGCGACCATCCGGTTTCGAATCCCTAGTTGTACGTGGGTTTACTACGGATACTCCGGTTTCCTCCCACTGCTAAAAGACCCCTACGCGCAAGCGAATTAATGAAATAAAATTAAACCATATGTTAATTGTGAAATAACCTATTTTGTGTCGAGTGGATCCCATTTCTTCCTCTCTCTCTCTGGCGACCATCCCCAGTTATACCACGGAAAGCAACACACCTTTTTGCCCCCGCTTTCCTTCTTTCGTTTTGTTCACCCTTTTCTGTCTTTCTTTATTTCACCTGGACCGCTTCGTCATCTAAACCACAAACACTGTTTGTAGAATGTAAAATGAACTGAAATCAAGTTACTGATTCGTTTCATCTCTCATTCCCATTTTCTCTTTTTGTTTTCTTTCATTCTGAAACTAATCATGTATATAGCGAACTGAATCTTTAATCGCATGCAGACATATTGTCATCTTCAGACGCCATTATGCTTTGGGACGGAATCCAATTATGTATAAGACATGATATAATGTAATCCGATCTGAATGTGCCTGGGTGTGGTCTCTCATTAGCTCCTGTTATTGCAGAAAGAAGAATCTCTAGTAATAAGGAAACGATCGCATTAAGGCCAGAAATTATTTCACAACGATCTAGTCCGGAGGTCGAGTGTTCGATCCCCGCAATGATCGAGAAAGTTAATTAAGATTTTCCGACGTGGTTTCCCCTTGCCTGTGGTTCAGAACGTAGGGCCTGACAAGGGCAGCTGTCTAGTCATTCGAATGGTACGAAAAAACGCGGAACCGTGTATACATTGGTGTGCACGTACAAGATTCATTAGCAGTTGGAACACGATACAAGTGCAGGCGATAGTACCGCTATTCGGGCAGAATTTCCCTCACTGTATGGAGCATGTCCGTCTTCATTATTCCAGTCGGAGCAGAACTTTAAGGCGGTGGAAAATACTATCGATATAGACTGGAATAACCAGACGCTGGAGATTGTCATTCAATTGAGACTTTCGGCCTATTTTGCCAAACATAACTGATTTGAAATTATAGTAAACAGAAATGGGTGAATGTAAATCAGTTTATATACATTCATAATACATTATTATATGCGTTGCGACCCACCTGTGGCAATTTCTAGGTGCCAAAGAATACATGTAGCTTCTTTAAGCTCATTAATAATCAAGCTATTAAGTGATCAGTACGAGTTGGTGAAAAACATGATATGATATTTCATCCCACTTTCTTACAGACATGTTAATAATAATTCGAACGACTTAATGAGGCAGCAACGTGTGGAAAACGCTAAACACGTCTCATATGATTCATAACTAAAATATCACGTATTATTCCCAGGGTTGTTGTCCAAGATGGAGAACAGTGGTAAACTTCTCTGTCATCATTTAAGATTTCTCTTAAAACCCACTTGTTTAATAGGGCTTTTAATTAATCATCTCTGTGATAATTATATCTATTATTTTATACATTACTTCTTTATACTCAACTTCTATGTATATTATACACCTTTTTATGTTTTTCTTTTTTAATCCTATATTTGTTTTGTCAATATTTTTTATAACATATTATGTTTATTGTAAAGCGTCATTGAGCACTTTTGTGGAAATGGCGCTATATAAACGCTTATAAATAATAACAATAATAAATAATAATAAACTTCCTCGGGACAGTTGCTCAAAAGTAAGGTGTTTTAACGATCCAGGGATCACGGTAGCCAAGTTGGTAAGGCTATGACTTGCTAGTTTGGAGGTCGGGTGTTCGATTCCTGCATTGACCGAGACAATTCATCCGGATTTTCCGGCGTGGCTTTCCCTTGTCAGTGATGCAGGGGGAGGGGGCTGACAAGGAAAGCTGTCTAATCGTTCTGTTGGATAACGATGTCTCGTGTACACATCGGAGTGCATGTAAAAGATCCCGTGGCAGTTGGAATTCGATATAAGAGTAGGCCGTGGCACACTGTATGGCGTATGCCCGTCTTCATTAGTCCAGTTTGTAGGAGAAGACGGTAGGTTGGACAGGCGACCCTACTCCTTGTCACGTACAACCGGGGCTTCGAAACCACGCCAGTTGACTCAATGCATTGCTTTATGATACAGCACGCATGCGCTATCCATTCGGTCATCCTCCCACGAATATTATAGAATTTTATCCTATAGAAAATGGAATAGCCACAGATCCCCAAGCCCATCGCCCAACCCTCTAGAAGGTTCTATAGAAAATTACACTGGTAATCTACATGTATGACTTGCTACAGCCAACTAATGCCATCGTTAAACAGATAGCGGAGTTCAACGCCGCAGTTAAATATTACGGCAAGTGAACTACACGTTAAAGTTAAAGTGGTTTCCAGCAACAACCTTTCTTAAATCGATGTTAACGGATCGTTAAAAGTTAACGGAGCTTTGAGCAACGGGCCCTGGTCTTTTTCTTTGTTGTGTCGGTGGTTCGATGACACGTTTAAGTTAAAGGGGCTTCCAGCAAGAACCTTTCTCTCCGTGAAAGACAAAGTGTTTATTATTCTCTTTACTTGCAGCTTGTGTATCTCAAGTTTTCCATCGCGAACCTCGTACATGCTTTTGAGCAAGAACTTGCCCCATCTTTGCGAAAACGTTAGAGTCGGTCTAACAGACGAAAATTAACATTCAAGTCAAAGGGGGAAACCATTAGTGGTCTGAGACCAATTGTATGTTCATGGGTTTGATTGTGTAGTTCCGGTTCAATTACCAACTGTCAGTGAAAGAAATAAAGCGATGTTAGATAATCCATTCTTGTAACGACAACAGACAAAAACAGTCACGTTGAATTTGATCTGAATCCACATGAAAAGGTCATTGCTGTCAATTTATTCTCGTGCTGTTAAAAGATAGTGTTTAGATTAGCAGAAACAAGAAAAAACCCAAACGGTGATACCACTTGTTTAGACACTTCAAATTATGAAGGTCGAAGTCGAGTGTTCTTGTATTAGATCACAGATAGCTTCAATATGGTTGCGTGATTTTATTCCATTCTAGAACAATTGACTTCATTTCGCGTGCCCTTCCAAGAAATCTATTATCCATTTTACGGTAATTTTATCCACAAACAAACGTATTCAAATCTATTAAATATCACAGGCTAGCGATGATATCGAGAGCGGATTTTGATTTGGATAAGTGAACTGTCTAATGACCTAGTCCCAAAGAGAGACCTGCAACAGGCAGATTTAGCTCTTGCACAATGCATGTTTAAATATCCATCTACCCAATCTGACTAAACCACATATTATCCTATTTCGTTTTACTTGTCTTTATGCAATGTAGGCGATCTAAAGTATAAAAACGAAACGAAATATAGATCTTTATTTTAATTTGATTGATATCTACCCCCCCCCCCCACACACAAAAAACCCAAAAAACAAAAAAACAAACCAAAAACAAAACAAAAACAAAAAAAAAAACCCCCAAAAAAACCCAACAAAAAACAGAAGCGACTACAGGAATGTTCTACGTGGGACTTTCCTCTCAATGGCGATTGGCTCTGGTAATTTTTCTTTGGAATTATTTGTCTGTGACTACTAAGATGATGTTTGTGTAACATTTGAAGCCAAAATAAAGACTTGAAATAAAGACATCGTTATGAAATACTGTAGTTAGATGGTCTCTGCGACCATATTGTATCTATTTTGTATAAAAACCATATCCCACTCACTGAAATGAAATTGAGTAATGTGTTTGTATATAAAAACTGTGAGAAGTTGTAAAAACAATGGTTTGCTCCATTCCATTGTCAAAATATCTATCAAATACTACCAGGGCCGTATGTAAACGACCGTTCCATTGGCTAATCCCTAAAACCCCCCAGGACAAGTCAATGATAACAACTTTTCCAGATCCTTGTGTAGTAAAGACAAGTAAAACGAAATTTTGAACTATAAAAACGAAACGAAATAGGATCTATTTAAATCACTTTGCATCGATATTCCTTATCCTTAATAAAGTGGGTAATCAACTAGAAACAACAATGCTGATTGGTTAATCAAATATCTGACGTCATTGGGTCAAAAGCCGCTCGTATGACCTCTGACACGACCTATCGCGCCAACCGGCCAGATCTTCAATAATGTAGGCCATCGAAAGTATAAAAAACGAAACGACATATAGATCTGTATTTTAATCTGAGACAAACTAGGTCATTTTGGGACTAACATATGGTTTGATTTTATTTCAATAATTCGCTTGCGCCTAGGGTTCCTTAGCAGTGGGAGGAAACCGAAGGACACGGAGAAAACCCCACGAGGTTGGCGGGCGACGAAGAACAAAGAAGTTCAGTATTACTGCAATATCTGAAAAGGCCTACCCGAAAGCAACTTGACAAACAAGATAATGGTTATCGAGTATTTGTTTATCCAGACATCTAATTTAACTCACTACTGAGTTCCCTCGGTACAATAGCTCTATAATAATTGTCTTTCTCTGCAAGTCAAAAACATAATTTAATAATTAAGCGAAATATTATTTAATGCTTTTCGGCAATCAACAATTTACGCCCAGACCAATTTCCGTTAAAATTACCATAAAATATAAATGGTGGAATGATTAATGGACAAATACGTATTGCAGCTCTAATGAAGTTCCGATATGTATAATTATTATGAGCTGACATGAAGCTTAAAGATACGTTCCCAGAAAAGTATTTATCGGGTGGTTATTTCCAATAAAGGTGTGGCAATTTTGGTATGTATGGAAAGTAAAAGATCAAATCATACTGGTCTCAATGAAAAACACCCATGAAACCCATACATGACCAAAATGTAAGGCTTTCCCTAATCGGCAGCCTGATGATTAGGAATATCTGTATGCGTGTCGTCAAAGGTTGCACGCGGAGATTGAGCGCTTGGTGTACACGTTAATATACTTGTGGAAGAGTTAAACATACAATACTTTCTGACATAAAAAAATCACGGAAAAAACGTGGACAGTGGATAATCCGGGAATTTAACTGGGTTTCAGTATTCATGATTAATGGATAGCGATTAAAGACAATATCGTTTTGTGTATGCAATGAATTCTCTTCTGACTTCGCACCCGTTACTAGGGATCCAGTTAAGTCACGTGACACAAACATGACCTCTTTTAATCGATTTGTTATAGCACGGGCATTCCCTTGTGTACGCAGTGTTTTGAGAGTGATTTGAAACAAATTTTTTTATACCCATATTAGTTGGAATATGTTTTTAATCCAAATACATCACCAAATCACCCAGTTTGTACACGGGAACGTATCTTTAACGTCCTACTATTCTGCTCCAGATGGGCTATTGAAGTTTGCAAGGGTCTGAGAACATTTTAATTATGGCATTTATGTACACAACGGGTAAAGTACAAGTATTAGTACGGCAATAAAAACATGTTTTTCATAAATCTGAATTATGGTATATTTATATTGATATGATTATTGGGGTACTATAATTATAGTGTTTTGAGTGGGAGATAAACTATATCCGTTTACAGAACACTTATTCTAAATGATATTTTCATTTTATTTGCCTGCCCTTCACGATAATTTGCGTGACTTGATTGAAGACTAAATCGGTATGTTTTTTTTTATTTAGTTTATTTGACGCTTATTCCAATATGGGTATTTAACGCGACTGCTTCTCGTAGTAGATACAGATTTAAGTGAATTTGAATCTGCCAGAGAGAGAGAGAGAGAGAGAGAGAGAGAGAGATGGGGTTAACGTCATACTGTTCCGAACTAGGCTAATGAAGGCAGACATACGCCATACAAAGAGAGAGAGGGAGAGAGACAGAGAGAGAGAGAGAGAGAGGGGGGGGGGTAACGCCCAATCGACCCAAACTAGGCCATTTCGGGACTAACAAATGGTTTTAAATTTTATTCCAGTAATTCGCTTGGGCGTAGAGGTCTTTAGCAATGTGGGGAAACCGTTGGACCCGCGGGAAAACCCACGAGGTTGGACAGGCGACCCAACACCTTGTCACGTACAACCGGGGATTCGAAACCACACCAGTTGACTCAATGACAGGCTTTATGATACTGCGCGTACGTGCTAATCATTCAGTCATCCAAACCCCCACCTTGTCAGCGATGTCCTCACAAGGTTTGCTGTCAAGTCGTTCAGAGGACCTGTGTATACATTGGTGCACACGTATAAAATTCCCTGGCAGTTGGAATGCGATGTAACAGTAGGCCTGGGCAAAATTTCCCTCATAGCACACTAATAATAATAATGTACATTTATATAGCGCTTAATCCATCCACGAGCATGCTCTAAGCGCTGTAAGTTAATATTTATAGAGAGAAATGGGTTTAACGTCTACTCAACACAAACTAGGTCATTTCGGGACTAACATATGGTTTAATTTTATTTTAATAATTCGCTTGCGCGTAGGGGTCTTTAGCAGTGGGAGGAAACCGGAGTGCCCGAAGAAAACCCACGAGGTTGAGAAGGCGCCCCTATCTCCATGCCACATACGCTCACACTAGGGATCGAAACCACAGCCGCAAGCCAGAGGTGACCGGCCAGCTAGAGGTTGAAGCGCGGCACTCTAGACCACTAGGCCACCCCCCCCCCCTACACTGAATATACTGACTGATGGTCGTATGCCCGTCTTCATTAGCCCAGTAGAAGCAAAGCAGTAGGACGTTAAAGCCTATTTCATTTCATTTCTATGTACAATATTGACACTTATTCACGCACATGTTCATTGATGTTTACCGCAAACAAGGCTAAAAGGATTATGACACTTCTCTTAAATACACTAAAACAATACGGCACTTTGACAATAAGTAGAGTTTAATACTACCGCTAATTGCGTTCGTCATTATAGAACATGTGGGCTATGTTTTTTTTCAAAACACGCTAAAAGGTTTCAAGGTCGTGCTGTCACGTATAATTTCATGCGAGGACCACAGGAGTAAGTATGATATACACGTAATTATTGACCAAGTCGTCAATAGTTTTATTGTGGAAGTCAGGAAGGCCGTTGTTGTAGGCTTTAATAACGAACTGTCGTCACAAACAGATCGAAATTACCCCGTTTTCACAAGACAGTTAATGGGGTATTGACCCGAAACATTTTGCACACAGTGAACTGTTTACCTTAAGAATAGATCTCTGTCCCGAATGGCCGCCATATCCACAAATTATACTTTCCCCAAATTTTTGTTGGGTATAGAGTGCCTTTTGCCACAGATGGAGCAACATGTTGCAAACTCTTGCCCCAAAAGCATGTATGAGGTTCACCATGAAAAACTTGAGATACACAAGCTGGAAGTAGAGACAAATAAACATGCAATTTTCGGTCCTCCCTTTCAACGTAACCATCCTCACAACTCTTGTATCATTCCGCCTCAAAATCATGAATATTCACTAAAACCTGACGGAAAATGTATTTTCAAACCCTTTTCCTTGATGCTACACCAAAATGTCAACAAAAATTGACATGCGAAAAGGGGGGGGGGGAGAAAAAGGGAGAGGAGGCGAAAAAATAACTCTCGCCCTACATTCGGGTGACGGCGTAGAAATATTTAGTGATTTGTGTCCATCGGGTGACGGCGTAGAAATATTTAGTGATCTTTGTCCATCTGGAAGATTTGTTATCATTGACGTGTTCTGATTGGTATTATACTAGCCAATGAATAGGTCTGATACTGAAGGCTTTAGGCGTGTTTTGCACGGAACCGTGGTTAATGGACTAGAAACATCAATGCTGTTTGGTTAATGAAATAACTGACGACATAGGGTCAAAACCCACTCGTACGACCTCTGCAGCGAGCTATCGCTACAATCGGTCAGATCGTCATGTAGTGTAGGCAATCGAAAGTATAAAAACCGAAAAGAAATACAGATCTGGGCCCTGTTTCACGAAATTTTAACTTAAGATAAAATCCGATTTTAGTAGATACTTCAATTTTGATTGGCTTAGCACTAAAATCAATCTAATATTATCCAATCAAATTACTAAAATTGGGATCTTATCTTAGTTAAAATTTCGTGAAATAGGTCCCTGTATTTTAATCAGATTGCAAATTAGTATACTCTTTTGTTATGGATTTTATTTTTTTAAAATGGAGACAGAATACAACCTTGGTAAATTATCAAAGCATATATCATATTTTTATGATACTGTGTATGGGACTAAAATCATCGATTCGAGAATTAACAATGTCGATCAGTTAGCTTGGTGTTTATTCTCAAAGGAAACTAACGGTAGACAGACAGCTTAATCTTCGTATGAACCTGGAGGTCGACTGTCCATGGTGGTAATTACACGGTATCTATAGGACATTAGCTTCTCGTAACTTGGTTATAGTGTAGGTAGTGATTAATGGAAGTACTTCCATATCTTTTTTATGAATGGGTCCGATGGCCGGTGGAATTACAGTCATATAGCAACATTGACATGCTTTCTATGGTGTTTACCTCCTGAGACACCGACTCTTTGAGGCCCTCGGGAGTTTTAGACAAGGACATTCATTTTCAGATTCTGACCTTCATTACTTTATAAACATACAGCTCAACCACACTCGGCAAATCTCGACAGATTCCGTAACCTACATCTATTCTCGGCTTCGCCATATTGGAACTACTTCGCCATATTGGAACTACTTCGCCATATTGGAACTACTTTAAAGGTCCCGGATGAATCATGGCTGCACCCATCGTGTCATGGAACTACCTTAAAGGTCCCGGATGAAACATGGCTGCGCCCATGGTGTCTTGTTTGTTTGTAATAGCGTCAAGTTTTCCTGTTAAAGAAAACCGGTAGCCGCATCGCAAATGCATGGGCGTAGGTACTGTATATCACTTACTGTCTTACAGCCGAGACTAGATGTAGGTTCCGGAATCTGTCGAGAATTGCCGAGTGAGCTCAACCAGTGGCTAACGTATTCAGTAGCAGAGATCGAAACGAGTGCGGATCCAGGATTTTTTGCAGGGGGGGGGGGGGGTCTAGGTTTGATAATTGCTTAACTAATTGCGCTCAATCGATAATTTGGTAAATTAGATTCAATTTCGTTCATTCTGACGTATTTCCGGAAGGTAAATTCCAAAATAACAGATCTAAATCACCAATAAAATCGCATAAAAAAAATTTCAAGCCTGAGCAGGGGGGGGGGGGGGGTCCGGACCCCTTGCACCCCCCTCCCTCTGGATCCGCGCCTGCGAAATGAAATAAAATGAAATGGGTTTTAATATCACTGTTCTGTGCTGTTTGATCATACACCATATTGTGTATCTGTAAATCTATTTATAAATCTATTTGTAAATCTATTTATAAATCTATTTGTAAATCTCTTGATTAAGGAAATGGAATCGAGAACATTAAAAATACATTTGTACGTCGTGGTCTATTAACTCTAACCTTTTACCCAGTAGCGGATCCTGGCGGGTGGGTGCTCTTGAGGACCGGGACACCCCATCCCCACTAAATAACATATGTTCTTATCATTTTGTTTCCATCAAACTTGAAAATGTGGGCTTTTTGTTGGTTAGGGTGAGGTGGTGTGAATGCTATAAAATGGTCAAGATGTGCGCCCCTCGTCATGACTACAAGCTTTTAGCTAGGGTGGGATGGTGAAAATGCTATATTTTCGTCTAGATATGCGCCCCTCGTCCAGTCTTCATCCCATAACTACGAGCTGTTTGTAGGGTGGGGGATTGGGGTGTGGAGAATCTTATATTCGACTTTTAATATGCGCCCTCGCCCTAATCGCATTACCATTGTGTTTTTGTTTTATAGGGTTAGGGTACCTAACCCTAGGAAGTATAATCGGGTCTAGATATGCAGCCCATACCCATGAACTTTTTGTTGGATGGGGAGGGGGGATGGTATATTTAGGTCCAAATACCCCCCACCCTCCCAATAGCCTAAGCCGGCCACTGTTTTTACCATATCATCTAGTACACTATATTGACATTAAGCATCCCGATTTTTATTTTCATCCATTTCCTTGAACATAATGTTTCCATTATGCTTGTATGATCAGATAATTAACTTTGGGGATGAGCATGTTGTCAAAATCTATAGTCACAAACACGCTGTTTATTTCAATGTCTCTAGTTTTCTGTCGAATCAGCAGTTAACAGCTTTATAGGACAATATTGGTGACAGTCATTATTACATATGTAATAGAACTGGTTAAACACATTCCAAATATAATTTTAAAACAGAGATCATTGCTACAATAAATGAGTAATAAAGGTTTCGTGAATCGGAAGTGACGAACGCGAAAGGAAAACTGACAATATAACTGACTGAAGTGACGAGTGATAACAGTTACACAACCGAATTTCTGCTCACTAATAATTCTTTCGAAGACCAAAAGTTGTTATATGGGACTGCAAGAGGATATCTGACAATTGAGCGTCATTAGATACGAGAAGAGGAAAAAATAGAAATAGTCCGCTGATTCCCTTGTTTTTATACCTTTTAACAAAATGCACGGACTTCTTCTGTTTTTCTTTCGTGTTCTCTTAACTAGTGGCAGTCAATTTTTTTTATGAATTGGCAGGTATCTTCTCACAGTCTCACATAACTACGTTTGGTCTTCGAAGGAATTATTAGTGAGCAGAAATTCGCCCCTGTATCTGTTATCACTCGTCAGTGAGTTATGAGGAATAACTGGTGTTTTCTTTTCGCATTCGTCACTTCCGATTGTTTGGACCGCCTGTCCAACCACGTGGGTTTCCTGCCACTGTTAATAACCCAAAATGACGAATTTTATGTCGTTAAACTCATCACTTATTTCAAATAATCGCAAGGGCAACTTGACAATCGTACATTATTAATACTAGCGAAATATTGGATTCGCGTGACGTATTTCACTGTAGAATCACGTGCGGCGTATCTCTATTTTAAGTTGTTTTATGGTCTCGAGCTTTTAAGATTAAAAGACATTCCGTAATATAATGTAAAAACTTTCGGGCCTACGACCCTCTTGTTACAATATGTTACTTAAGGTCTCGCTCTAGACCAATAAACAATATTTAACGTCCGCATGCCCTATATATAAAGGTGATATCGTTGACATTCAGACATTGGCGGTAAAAAAGTGTTATAAATGATAATATTTGCCACAAAGGGATCAAAGTCGTCATTCTATATGTTTAATAGTCGGATAAAACTATTAGTAATCAGACAGGAATCGGGCAGTTGTATGTATTATGTAAATATGGTGTTAAAACTGACTATTGAATGATATAATATTATTGTCCAGGTTTGTGTATTCATTAGTGATGGCTGTTCTAATTAGTCCATATTCCTGAAGCAATGGCCCGAGATTACCTCTAATCAGACGCAACACTGCGCGGAGTATGTAATTAGTCATGCTTTTACGCCAATAGTGACATCTTTTACATGTAGTGACACACCTGCTAATTAATTACTACCCCCGTCAGACTGGGGTGACGTTCTTACTGCGCTACTAGGGCGACGGAAATTGATCTTGGAGCGCGTCAAGGTCGCCATAAGCGTGGTGGAAACGCTAGATATCGTACTGAGGTCGCCATGGACGTCAATTATCGCCGAGTTATGGCATTTTCTGCGACCATGTTCAAAATAAACGCCAAGGTTCTGCGATCTGATCTGAAAAGCTGTGATAACTCGACCTTTTTAAAATATGTAATTTTTTGGGACATTTTCTTGCGTTGTGTTCACGTTTGCTGGCGACCTTGCGCATTTTGTGGTCGCCGTACTGTCGCAGCAACGCAGTAAGGGCGCCGCTCCGGTCTGAAGGAGGCATTATGTATAATTTCTAATTTTCTAAATACTAAACATTAGTTTACAGTGCTGATTACTTGTCATTACTAAAAGACGGCGGGGGGGGGGGGCGACGGTGGCTAAGTGAGGAAAAAGAGACGCTGTCTCACTGGCCTGAAAGTCGGGGCTTCGATCCATGCATTAGCCGAGAAAGTTCACCCAGATCTATTTTGTTTAGGGCCCAATTAGTCTGACATTTTTTGATATTCTAGAAAGCACCACAAACTGTCAGTTCCCCAAACAAAATTGAACGACACGGCCTTAAACATGGGGTCCTGCAGTGGACCAGACTTACCATTCTCAAATCAAATAAACGAAGTCAATTCGATTAAATTAGTATTGTTCTAATTCTACCCAACAGCCACGAAATTGTTCAAGACCTGAAACAGAAGCTTGTCACCTCAAAAATGTATTAAAGTAGCTGTCAATTCATTTCTCGCGAATAAATCATGTTATTTCCCGGTTTCAGATGTTTTAGCCTACAGGTTGTCAATCTTATGCCAATTTCAGTGTCTATAATTATTCTACTTCCGTGACATTTTTGGTTCCCATGGGCTGCCCTATATACTATAACGCCATTTACAACGAACTCAAGTGATCTGCTATAAAAATACATCGAATTAAGAGAGAGAGAAAAATAAGGTATAAATGTCCACTTGACCCAAACTAGTCCATTTCGGGACTAACATATGGTTCAATTTTATTTGAATAATTCGCTTGTTAGAAGAGGTTTTTAACCGCGGGTCCCAGAGTAAACACACGAGGTTGGATTTTTCAATGCAAAACGTCCAGTATGCAATGAGGGAAATTTTGCCCAGACAGCGGCACTGCGGTCTACTCTTATATCGAATTCCAAATGTCAGAGGATATTTAACGTGCACTCTAAGGTGTACACGGGACCTCGGATTTTCGTCCCATTCGCACGACTAGACAGCTGTCCTTGTCAGGCCCTCCATCCTGCATCACTGACAAGGGATAACCACGCTGGAAAATCTGGATCAACTTTCTCGATCAATGCATGAATCGAACACGCGACCTCCGGGATAGCGAGACAGCGTTTTACCCACTTCTCCACTGTGACTCCTATGATATTAGAGATAAAGAGAGAGAGAGAGAGAGAGGGAGAGAGAGAGAGAGAGATAGGGTTTAACGTTCACTCGACAGAAACTAGGTCATTGTGGGACTAACATATGGTTTAATTTCATTTCAATGATTCGCTTGCGCGTAGGGGTCTTTAGCAGTAGGAGTATTAAAGATAAAGGGGCCACCTACCTGCCATGAATAGCTGCTACAGTAATAAACGGGAAACCAAACACACATATACCCAGATCAGCAAAGGCCAAGTTTAATATCAGTATACTACTTCTCATTTTCAATGATTTAAAACGACAATATATCGCCCATACTGCTATATTACCAAGAATTCCAATAAAACCTGAAATATAAAAACAGGACAATTATACACATTATATAGCTGAACGTACTCTTCGAACTTCCAATGTGGTTTATACTTGTCAGCGGTGTAAAACGAAACGGGGGGGGGGGGGGGGCTAACAAGGACAGATTTATAGTGGTGCATCGGGGTCCTGTGTACACATTGTCGTGCACGTAAAATATCACCTGTCCGCTGTCCCTCACAGCAATCTGTATGGAAGATGCCCGTCTTCATTAGCGCAGTTTAGGAGCAGAATAGTAGGACGTTAAACCTCATTTCATTCCATTACTCATCAAACGAAGAGAAGTAATATGCATGCCCTGCCTCAACTGGTGTGGTTTCGATTCCCCTGTCCAGCCTCGTGGATTTTCTCCTGGTACTCCGGTTTCCTTCCACTGCTAAAGACCCCTACGCGCAAGCGAATTATTGAAATAAAACAAATAAACCACATGTTAGTCCCGAAATGACCTAGTTTGTGGCGAGTGGACGTTAAATCCCATTTCTCTCTCTCGCATACCCTGCCAAACACCCACTACTAAATGGGCGATGGAAGTTATGAAATAAAGTGAGGTTGGAGGCGATTATTTCACGAAATCAAACTATATCTGGAGACAAACTATTATTTCTTGTCGGGAGGATATGAGTGATAAGTTGACCTGTTGAAATGTTGTCAATCTCATATCCTTAAAGGCTCAATACCACTCTTCTTGTAACTAAATAATATGTCCCGATCTTTATTCTGGTCTACAATGTTCCAATTAATTGATGATACAAAATTCATCTTAACACACTTAGTTTAAAAAAATTGGAAAATTTCAAATAAATGATATGAAAAGTCTAACGTAAATATTTTCAAATGTGACGACAGGTAGAAAGGACACTTATCGTTGCCTGCAAATGTATCATTCGTTGGAGCAAGATTGTAGTTCTGGTAAATCGATGTTTGAAACACGCTGGAAGGTACGGACACCCAAAAGTGGAAATGTATCGTCCTCATCCCTACCTAAACCACGTGGTCGTGCACAACGAATGGTGCATTTCCAGCTGGAAGTTAAGAGACCTCATCACCACGCTGTTGTGTGGAGTCACTCGAAGATGAAAATCCACCGGAAAGTGATCCGGAACTGTATTGCTAGGCTAAGGATACCAAATTGAGAACATTATAACCGGCCAACTTGCTCAGAGGTCTGCCACGTGGCTCATCAGATGCGGATGCATGAGTGACAACCCAGGTAATACGCTTGCTTGTTGCTGAACTAGGGATGGCCAAGGATGTACAATATTTTGATTTTTTTTCTGTGGCAGGTTGCAGACAGAAACACGACTAAAGGATTAAACTGGATATTACCTAGTTTTGTGGTGTAATTTTTGTGTTTTGTGGGTAGAATTTGTATGGCGTATGCCCGTCTTCATTAGCCCAGAACATATGCTCCTATATCCAGTACTTTATCTCTAAATATAGTTTGGTTTGGTGAAATAATCGCCCCAACTTCCGCTAACGATTTAAAGTCCACATTGTGTGATGTTTTGAATTTTACTATCATCTAATCGCCCAACACCATAATGAATGATTCCAGTATATTCCTTGTCCCCAAACAAGTGCGATTAGACATTAAAATTAATATCGTAAACTAAATATGCCATCTTGAATTTCTCAAAATGCTCAAGGGTGACCGAGGTTCACCCGTCAGATTCCGAAGGAGGACACCCTAGGCTACTAAAACCAGTCATAAAAAATTACTTTGAATACAATTTCCAAGTTCATGCGAAATATTGGGTTTGACAACTGGACTTATATCGTTATTTGTGTCGACACAACAATCTCTAAGTGCGCATGGACTCAAAAAAGATTACACAATAATTTTAGATTGCCAAAGGCGGAACTGTCATTGAAATGGATTACAGTTTCTAATGATTCTGGTATTTATACTCGTTAACAGCTGGAAGCCTATAAATATCTTTTTTCTACAAGAAATATTACGGAAGGCCATATACATCACGAAAATGAAATTAATACTGAAAAACAATGGGAAATATCAAAGGGAATCTATGCGTTACCTTCTTTGTTTAGAACATAATCAACGGGAGGATGGGTTGTTACTTGTGTAAGTTACACGTTTACCTGTGCGTGTTACTTGTGTATTACTGGTGTAATTTACTTGTATGTGTTACCTGTGCATATTACCTTTGTATGAAACCTGCGTAAGTTACATGTGTATGTTACCAGTAGATATTTTTCGCGTAGGTTACATTGGCGTGTTACCTGTGTAATTTATCTCTTACATGTGTATTTTACCTGTTTAATTTACCTATGTAGGTTACCTACATGTAACCCGTGTAAAGTATTCATATAAGTTTCCTGTTTATGATACCGGGGTGTTTTACCTGTTTAAGTTACCTGTGTATTTTATCTGTGTATTTTACCTGTATATGTTACTTGTGTATTTTACCTGTTGACTGTAGTATGCTACATGTGTAATGTATCTGTGTATGCTATCTGTGTATGTTTACATGTGTAATGTATCTGTGTATGCTATCTGTGTATGTTTACATGTGTAATTTATCCTTGTATGTTGCTGTGTAATTTATATGTGTATGTTACCTGTGTATGTTACCTGTGTATGTTACCTGTGTAATTTATTTGTGTATGTTGACCTGTGTATGTTTACCTGTGCAATTTATCTGTGTATGTTTACCTGTGTAATTTGTATGTGTATGTAACCTGTGCATGTTTGCCTGTGTACTTTATCTGTGTATGTTACATGCTACATGTGTAATTTATCTGTGTATGTTTACCTGGCTAATTTATCTGTGTATGTTTACCTGTGTAATCTATCTGTGCAATGTTACCGTGTATGTTTACCTGTGTAATTTATCCGTGTATATTACCTTTGTATGTTTATACGTGTAATTTATCTGTGTATGTTTACGTGTGTATTTTACGTGTTTAAGTTACATGTGTATTTTACACGTATATGTTACTTGTTTATTTTTGATGTATGTTACATGTGTAGTTTATCTGTGTATGGTATCTGGGTATGTTTACCTGTTTAAGTTAAGTGTGTATTTTACTTGAGTATTTTACGTGTTTAAGTTACCTGTGTATTTTACATGTATGTGTTTCTTGTTTATTTTAGATGTATGTGTAGTTCACAGTATTTTACCTGCGTTACTTGTTCAGTTTACCTATATAAGTTAACTGTGTATTTTACCTGTATATGTTACTTGTGTAGTTTACATGTGTAATGTACCCGTGTATTTTACCTGTATATGTTACTTGTTACCTGTGTAATTTATCTCGGAGAAAAACATCTGTTGTTTCATATATGGACATAATCTTTTCGGGTGAATATCTTTGGAACGGGTTTAGACCAATGGGTATTTAATCCACTGTAAGATATCTTAAACGAAACCAAAACCAAACGAAATTACGGACACACGGGGCCCCATTTCTCTTAATTTGGTTTATCGAGAGAGAGTAATCGTTGCTTTTTTTTACGTTACAAAATTAACGAGACTCCTAGTTTTTCAAAGTTCAGGTATATTCAACGACATTGTAATTTGCGCCAATGAGCAGCCTTTTGGTTGGAATACCAGCGCCATATAACCATTTTCAGACTACAAATTTAAATATTTTTTAAAGTTCAATTACATCACGAATTACAGTCTCATCATTTTACTTTCCTCTCTTTTCTCCTTTGTTATTTTACAAATAAGCCTGCTGGACTTTAATAAATATAATTCTCAACAACAGAAGAAATCAGAAACAATTTATTGAAAATAGTTATGCCAATTTCTTATCCCTGAAACCGGTATTTAAGAAATATTAGCCTCACTATACCGAGAGATATATAGGCGAATTTATTATATTCCTTTTACTACGTACATAATTCAAGTTGTTATTGACAACAAGAATTCACGTGGTAATCCGTTAAACGGGACATTATAGGAGATTAGACAACGAGTTGGCGGTTCTATCATAGTTAACGAATAAAGACCGAAGATTCGAGTCAAATTGCTCTAATCTGAACCAAGATATTAGCTTTTGAATTTTAGAATAGCCTCGATCATCATTACTAAAATCGGCTCGATAAACATCACCTGATATCTATTTTGGCATTTAGATGTTCAATTATTGTGTATGAAATACGAGCAATGTCGATTTGTATACTTGCAAAAAATGAGAAATACACGTCACCAAACAAATTACAAAACTTTTAACTCTATACCATCTGACAAACTCTGGAAATGATTAAATATATATTTTGGCATTTGTATGAGAGTGTTTAGAGAAGACTCGTCGAAATGTCACCCAAAAAGATAAGCAATTGCTCATCTATAAGTATGTAGCTCTTTGTTCGGCATTCGCCAATACGCCCCCCCCCCACCACCACAGTATATGATACTCCGGCATTCTCATTTATGATATCTTCACTTCGTTTATGAAAATCTATGTAATCAAATGTGTTTTGGGGAGATTTTGTAGCTGTATATCCATCAAATCTGCTTTTTTGAGATTCAAATTTCAATATCGAAAAACGGATAGCCCTTTTTTCGACATCCGACAATATAAAATTAAAAAAAATGGGAGAAAGAACAGTTTTTATGTGAATCCACTGCTGTAGAGACACAGCGTAAGTTTGGAATTTTACTGCTAACACCATAAGTGTGATCAAATCGCCGCTTGCGTCCCCTTCTTTTCTGCTTGTGTCAGCCAAAAAATCTGATCATGACCTAAGCAAACTGTCCATGACCTAAATAAACCGTTCATGGTCACAATCAATCGTTCATTACTTACTTCAAACGTTCATGATTTCAACAAACCGTTTGTGACCAACATTAACCTTACATGACCTAATTCAACCGCCATGGGGATCAAATCATGACCTAAATAAACTGTCCATGACCTAAATAAACCGTTCATGACCTAAATAAACCGTTCATGACCTAAATAAACCGTTCATGACCTACATAAACCGTTCATGACCTAAATAAACCCTTTGTGATTGAAATCAACGGTTCATGACCTACATAAACCGTTCATGACCTAAATAATCCGTTGGTGACCGAAATAAGCAATGTGACGAAGCTCACTAGAAACCAAGATATTGTACTATTGTGCATCCCGCCTAGTTCCCCTTGTCAGTGGTGCAGGACGGGGGGGGGGGGGCAATAATAACAGTTGTCTAGTCGGTCGGATGGCACGAAAAATTGAAGTCCCGTGTACACATTGGCATCCAAGTAAAAAATGCATTAGCACTTGTAATTTGATATAAAAGTAGGGCCAAATGCCTGTCTTCATTAGCCTTGTTCGGAGCAGAACAGTAGGACGTTAAACCCTATTTCATTTGGACCTTGTCTTTCAATTGGTTTAGACAGGGTATCGAACAGCCGACCTCCAGGCCAACGAGTCGGCGTCTTACCCAATTAGCCACGTGATCACCCTACTTCAATAGAAATACAATACATGTAATTGTTATCCACAGAACTAGGATGATATTCCAGACTAATGTGTCCTCGGGACATATTGCATCAAGAACCAGTCGTAGTTGATAGACTCTTATAGCACAAAGCTTGGGGGAGTAAACATTTAAGTATGAAATAAATTGGAACCACAAACACAAAGGAGAGAGAGAGAGAGATGGGGTTTAACGCCCACTCGACGTAAAACAATTCATTTCGAGACTAACATATGGTTTAATTTTATTTCAATAATTCGCTTGCGCGTCGGGGTCTTTAACAGTGGGAGGAAACCGGAGTGCCCGGAGGAAACCCACGAGGTTGAGAAGGCGCCCCTATCTCCATGCCACATACGTTCACACCAGGGATCGAAACCACAGCCGCAAGCCAGAGGTGACCGGCCAGCAAGAGATCGAAGCGCGACACTCTAGACCACTAGGCCACCCCAACCCCTACAAACACAAGGGCTCCTAATCTGTGAAAACAAGTAAGAGATGAAACACTGTATAAAGAGTTATAATTAAGAAACAGGGACGGGCGAAAGTTAATATGGTTTCATAATTAGGATGTCAATCCACGGAGTAATTATTTGCGTGTCAGTAAAAGATTAATCTGCAGAGAGAATTGTCCTTGACCTACATACGATCAAAGAATTAGCTTGTACTAACTTTACCTGAAGTCTGAGGAGAGTGTGGGGTGGGGGTGGGGGTGGGGGTGCGGGGCGAGTTGTTAGCGCGTGTGAGTTGAATCATTAGGCCTGTCATTGCCAAGGGATGTGCGTTGACTCACTAGGCCTGTTATTGAGTCAACTGAAGTGGTTTTGATTATCGCGGTTGTACGTGACAAGAAGTAGGGTCGCCCGTCTGTCCAACCTCGCGGGGTTTCCCCCTGGTCCTCTGGTTTCCCCCCCACTACTAAAGATCTATATGCGCAAGCGAATTATTGAATTAAAATTTAACCATATGTTTGTCATGAAATGACCTAGTTTGTCTCGAGTGGACGTTACACCCCCCCCCCCCTCTCTCTCCCTCTCTCTTTCTTGATCTCCATACAATTAAAGGATAAACATGCACTAACTTTATTTCCTTTCGAACTTTGCCCCGTTTTCCCAGATTCCCAATGGGTGAGTCAGTAGGTGAGATATTGACTCACTAACCTGGAGGTCTTGTCACTAACCTGGAGGTCCCGTCATTAACCTGGAGGCCCTGTCACTAGCCTGGAGGTCCCGTCGCTAGAATGGAGGTCCCGTGTTTGATCTAGGTGTTCATCTGGATTTTCAGACGTGTTTCCCCTTTGTCAGTGGTGCGAAACAGGGTCCTGGCAAAGGATAATGCATAGTCTATCGAATGGCAGTTGGAATTCGATATCAGAGCAGGCCCGCAGTGCCCAATATTATAGCACACTGTTTGGAGTATGCCCATCTCCAATAGCCGGTCTGTAGCAGAACAGTAGGACGTTAAACCTCAGTTCATTTCATTCCCACTTTATTACATTGACAATCAAGGACTTGACCCTGGAAAAATCACCAGATCTATGCTCTAACCTTAGTTCTTGCTCTGTGTCCCAAGAACTCCATAAAGCTTCATGAACCATTGCAGATAATTGCCTGTTAATAGTCACTTGTTGAACGATTATTTTTGAACTTGACCTTTACGGTGTATCCTCCGGGAGAATAAGATAAAGATATAGATCAACTAATAAGCAAGCGGTCCTACTAAAGTACCAATAAAAGAAATAATGATCGGTCCTTAACTAATTATACCACAAACACACAATTAAATACGTACTTTACTGAAGGACGAACGAATTGTCAAGTATTAATTTCCAGCTTTCTCAAATAAAACGTCACAAAACTCTTAATTCTTAAGTTTATCCTTAAAGGGACAAGAACACTCTTGCTGGCTTGGCAACTCCAGAAAATAATTAATATCCTTATTCTAAGTACTAGATGTTTTAGTGTCCTACTTGTTGTGTAAATTATCCATTACATCCTATTTTACTTGTTCAGAGGGCTCGAAAACATTTTAAAATCCAAGTCACATTTGCAAAGGTTTACATCAGGCTTTTTAAATCATTTAGTTGAATTTTTCCAATTTTTTAAATTAAGTGTGTTAAGATGACATTTTATTGTAATTTATTGGAATATTGTTAAAAAATAATACAATTTGTTGACCAGAATAAAGATTGGGACATATTATTCAGTTACAACAAGAGTGGTATTGAGCCTTTAAACTCACTGGAAAAGCATCATAAATTTCTTAAATAATACAAGAATGGTTGAGAATAAAATAAATAATGTGTTCATTTTGCGTTATCTATTTTGTAAGCATACTAGCAAGCATGGTCAGTTTTCTAAATTAAAACGCCTCAAAACTCTTAAATTTTTCACAAAACTCACCGGAAAAGCTTGACATAATTAAAATTTCTTAAATGATATAAGAATGGTTGAGAATAGAATAATAATGTATCTATTTTGCATTATCTATTTTTGAAGTATAATAGCAATCTCTTTATCTAAACCTAAATCTAAATCTAACTTAATGCACCTTGAATTTTAGTTAAAGGCTCAACACCACTCTTGCTGTAACTGAGTGTCCCAATCTTTATTATGGTCAACAAATTGTATTTTTTTTACAATATTACAATTAATTGATGATACAAATTTCATCTTAACACACCTTATATAAAAAATTAAAAAATTCAACTAAATGATTTGTAAAGCCTTATGTAAACCTTTTCGAACGTAACTTGTATTTTAAAATATTTTCAAACCCTCTGGACAAGTAAAATGGGTTGTAATGGATAATTTACACAACAGGTAGTAGACTTAAAAATCTAGCACTTAGAATAAGGCTATTGTTTATTTTCTGAAGCTGCCAAATCAGCAAAAGTGTTATTGTCCCTTTAAACATACATTATGCAAGAGCTAAATCTGCCTATTGCAGGTCTTTCTTTAAGCCTGAAATGTTATATTTTAATAACTATCAATCAGACATTTATCAACTTGAAAAGACCTTAATCAACCCTCGATGCCATCTTATGTATCAGCCTTAAACTGGATTTGAATCCGATCTGCTGCTCAACGCTAACTGATGATTAAATCAAGAAATGGATAATCGAGGCTATGTTTTTACCGTACAGACTTTAGTAATAATGACCGAGGCTAGGCCTAAAATTCAATCGCAAATATCGCGGTTCATAGTGATTCAATTTGACTGAAATTTGCAGCATATTCCCTTTTTATAATTTTGAACTGTTATAGTGACAACCGCCAGGCCTTTATCTGAACGTCCCTAATGACCCTTTAAAGTAGTTTTTTAAAACATCTCTATGGTAGCTTCAACGTTTTAAGGTATCGGGATTTAAGTGCTATGTTACTCATTAACGGTGTCTAAAAATAAACTCTACTGGTTCTAGCACCCTTACAACCGTAAAAAAATAATGTAAAGATGACAGCGCCATGGCTTCATTATTCCATTTTAGATTCCATTGTAAATGAAAACGAAGCATGAAGTTCACTAACTGTCGTTGCGATAGGGGTGCTCGGTGGATAATATATCTATGTTTTTTTTTTAGAAAAGATACATTAGTTAAGAGGTTTATAAAAAGTTGGCGATTCTTGCTATAATAATTAAAAAATAAATGATAAAAATAGAAAATGTTGAAAATTTCAGTCAAATTACTTTGTTTTGAACGGAATTGCCACGGTTAAACATTTGGACTAGAAATAGGCATAAATTGTGTCTGCACCGTCTTTGAGAATTCGTGATCATTTGATTGACAGACGATAACTCCACCCACATATTCTCGATTATCAAGTACCATGCTCAATGGCTATGGTAGCCTCGCTTGGCGTAGGCCTTTCATCACAAGTTTCCGGTAGTGACATCAGCGACTAACGATAAACGTTAGCGTGGTCGACCATTTATTGATTTAATTTTAAATGGATGACTGTTTAAATTCGAACTGTATCCAAGCTATCCTAGAGTCTACGGAGTTTATTTTGAGTGGTCGTGTAAATAAAGGTCTAATTAATAATTTTTCTTATGACTGGCCAATAGTCCGATTAACAAATAATACCCGATTGCGGAACAATATCATTCGGGGTTCAAAAGAGTTCCAAATATTTTTACATAACGTTAAGTCATGCATTAACCAGTGCATAGCACAATATTGCTGATAAACTAATTGCGTGACAAGCGAGGTTAGTAAAAACGGCTACAATGTAAATAACTCTGTTAGGAGACGAACATTACTTTCACTGTTTTTAATACCTTAAATCAATGTCCAAAGTTTTAAAGAAAACCAAAGATTAATCGAAGGGCTGTCACGTCGATGTACTTGGGAGAGATTTGATTGAACGGGCAGAATAGACTCACTCCGCCAAATGCTCAAGTATCAGAAGTCAATTCAACAATGACTTCAGAGAGAGAGAGAGAGAGAGTGAGAGAGAAAGGGGGGAGAAATGGGGTTAAACGTCCACTCGAAACAAACCAGGTCATTTCGGGACTAACATATGGTTTAATTTTATTTCAATAATTCGCTTGCGCGTAGGAGTCTTTAGCAGTCAGAGGGCCCAGAGAATACACACGAAGTTGGACCGGCGACCCTACTCATTGTCACGTACAATCGGGGATTCGAAACCTCGCCAATTAACTCAATGGCAGGCCGAATGATAGAGCGCGTGCACGCTAACCATTCGACCATCCCCCCCCCCTTTGGGTAAAGGGACTAGGGGCAGTCAAAATAATAAATCATTGTAAACTCATTTTAATGGATTTATCTTCAGCCAGGTATTATGTAAGAGCTAATCTGTCCATTGCAGGTGTTTCATTAAGCCCTTAATGTTACTATTAATTAGATAGTCATTAACACGATAAGACTATTGGATAGGTCCGATTTTAAGTGGATTAGCACGGGTTGGTTGGTATTATGATTTAATTTAAAATCGATGAAGCGAAGTTAAGTAACTTTTATATTTATAAAGAAAATGACACAACGTCCCACTTGATTGTCATAACGGTCCGCTTACTCATCTCATTCTACGGGGTTTCAAATACTACTATTTTATGTACCCATTTACACCAAATAGGAGATAGAGAGAGGAATGGGGTTTAACGTCCACTCGACACAAACTAGGTCATTTCGACAATAACATATGGTTTAATATTATTTCAATAATTCGCTTGCTTTCAGTACCTTTATTTTTTTCATTAATAATTTTTTAATTTCTTTTAAACTTTAATTTGAAAAGTAAAAATTGTCAGTTAATTTACCGGCTCCGGGGCCATCCCTTACAATGATATCAGCGACAAGAGAATATTTATTGCTGGTCTTTAAATGTATTGAGATTTATTTAAAAAAAAATAGAGAAGAACGTCGTCGTAAAATTTATAAGTGCGATACCTAGTTTATTATCATCCAGGTTTTTATATAAAATTTATATAATTAGAGGACATTTAAGGCGTCTCTAGTTTTTTTTTCTTATAAAAAGTATTTTTCTCTTGCTCAAATACATTAGATTTCGTTTAACACGAGTGAAGTCTATCGTTAGAAGAAAAAAAAAGAAACAACCCAAAACTCCAAAGATGTCTTAAAGTGTATTATTATTTCGGGGTTCCTGTTTTTTTCTCAAAAAATAGTTAATTGTGCTAATTGTCTCCACAACCACCCTAAGCCAGGGAGGGTTGTAACATAACTCATGTTTAATGTAACGCATATACTAGTAATATCACTCAGATACTAGGGACGTGTAATATAAATTACATACCATACTAGGGGTATGTAATGTAACTGACATACCAGGGACGTGTAATAAAACTCACATACTAGGGGTATGTAATATAACTCACATACTACGGTTGTGTAATATAACTCACACACTACGGTTGTGTTATAAGTCACATACTAGGGATGTGTACTGTAACTCACATACTAGGGATGTGTAATATAATATAACTCATATACTAGGGGTGTGCAATGTAACTCGCATACTAAGTAGGACTCACATACTACGGATGTGTAATATAACTCACATACTAGGGATGTGTAATATAACTCACACACTAGAGGCGTGTTATATAACTCACATGCTAGGGATGTGTAATATAACTCACACATTAGAGGCGTGTTATATAACTCACATACTACGGATGTGTAATATAACTCACATACTAGCACATTAGAGGCGTGTTATATAACTCACACACTAGAGGCGTGTTATATAACTCACATGCTAGGGATGTGTAATATAACTTACATACCAGGGATAAACAGGTAAAGGATTAATTCAATTTCAAACCGCGTCGTATTTACGATTCTGATGAGAATAAACTAAAAAAACGACATGCAATAAAAAAAAAGCTCCAAACAACGAAACGCAATAAAAAAAAACGAAAAACATATTTAAAAACACATCAATTGAAATTTAATCTGCTTTGGTGCTGTTGTTTGGGCAAAATTTCCTTCGTAGCATTGCGTATGCCTGAGTTCATTGGACCTTTCTTTGATAACCAATTGAACGATTAACCCCATTTTACAACGAGTCGTATTTACGATCCTGATGAGAATAAACTAAAAAAAAAACCCCAACAAAAACAACAACAAAAAAACCCCAAAAAAACCCCACACACACGCAACGAAAAACATATTAAAAAACTGAAATTTAATCTGCACGTGTTTACAGTAGTAGATTTTAATCTTTGAATCGTCATTTCAAAACGTTTACAATTGATTTTAATTCCGCGAGGAAGATCAAGGTATGTTTATCTCCACGTGTTTAATCGGGACGATTGTAGATATAATTCCCTCGGGATATATTTTTACTACATGCTGAATATTTTACACTTAAATCAGCTGATGGAGAGATCGGGTTTAATAAATTCCTTGAGAAATTTAATTCCCGCGTCTCTTAAAGCACCGTATTAATGTTTAAAGCCCAGCGCAGGCAGAGAAAGGGAAATGGGGTTTAACGTCCACTCGACACAAACTAGGTCATTTCAAGACTAACATATGGTTTATTTTTATTTCAATAATTCGCTTGCGCGTAGGGGTCTGTAGCAGTGTGAGGAAACCAGGGGACCCGGAGAAAATCCACGAGGTTGGACAGGCGACCCAACTCTTTGTCACGTACAGCCGGGAATTCGAAACTACGCCATTTGACTCAATGACTGGCGCAGACAATGCCACATTTATGTCGGCGGACAAAACTACTGAACATAATATTACATGTTAAATATGTCTGATCAAAATACAAATCTATATATAGTTTCGTTTTTGTACTTTCCATGGCCGACACTGCGTGAAGACCTGGCTAGTTATAGTGGAACGTCACGTCAAGGGCGGCTTTTGGCTCTATGACGTCAGACATTAATTAATCAATCAGCGTTTACGTTTCCAGGGGTTTACCCACAGTTCGTATCTCACGCCATAAACTAACCGTAACAGACCGTTTCATTGGCCAATTCTTCACATGAACTAGCACGTGGGTTATATAGCAACTCTTCCAGATGCCAGACTTGTGAAGTTAAGTAAAATGAGATGTAGAGCTATAAAAAACGAAACGAGAAAGGATCTACGTTTTAATCAGATTAGTGTTAAAATGTTTTTCTTGTCCGCAGACGAACGAATGTTCTAGATTAATAAGTTTAGCGCCACATACAATCCTCGCAGATTCCTCTAACAATTCATAGATCTAACAGGTTTGATTTCACGAACACTTTGTTTGAACAATTTTGTTCTTGTATTTTTTCCTAACCCGCAGATGGGAACAGTGTTTGGCTTTAATGTTCCATCGCCTGCGTTTGGCTTTTAACACTGTTTAAACGACCTTTAGAAAATGGAGACCTTAAATTCAGCCCAAGTGATGAAGTAAAGGAGGGCCCGGTAAGGGACAGCGAATAGTCGTTTGGATTGGTTGAAAAACCAAGGTTCTGTGTACACATTGGTGCGCAAGTACAAGATCCCTTGGCATTTGGAATTCGATATAAGAGTAGACCATAGCGCCGCTGTCCGGTAAATATTTCCTTGACATAACAGTTTATGGTGTATGCCTATCGGATCAGAGAACAGTAGGACGTTGAACCACATTTAATTATTCTATGCAGATCAATATCACCGTTTTCATTGCTGTAAATAATCTATTTTTCGACCTCTCATGAAAACAACAAGGAATTATTGTAAGAAAGTAGCTCTGATTAAAATGAAAATACAAATCTCTTGAGTTTAATTTAACAATATTGATATCGCAGAACTTTTAAAAACAAACAACGGGGTTAATCTTCTCTTTTTTAAAGAGTTAAAAGTACATACAAAACGCAGATTGAGAATAATTTAAAGGGGCTAAATCGTTAATATTTGGCCTCAGGACCTAGAAATTAACCCAAATGGGTCGCAACACATATAATAATGTAATCTGGTTATATATGAACTGATTTACATTCAATTGTGTCCGTTTGACTCCAATTTCAAATCAGTTATGTCCAGTAATATACGGCATGTGTTTTAACCGAATACAAATTTCTAGTGTCTGGTTATTCCATTCTATTACGAATGCTTTCCAGATAAGTTGTGGCCAAACATAACTTATTTGATATTAGAGTAAAAACGGAACTATTGGCCGTAAATCAGTTTATATACATTCATATTAAATCATTATATGTGTTGCGACCAATTTCGGTTAAATATTGGATATCAAAAGCCTACCTTTTCAAGATAAGATAACAACATCAATGTTGATTTGCATTGACAAATAATTCGTGTTTACCAAGACCGATGGTCAGTATGCGCGCGCTTTACCATAAAGTCAACTGAGTGAAGTGGCATGGTTGAAGCATATGTTAGTACCAAAATGACAGTTTGTGTCGAATGGACGTTACCCCCCCCCCCCACCCTCTCACTCTCTTTCTCCCTCTCTCTTAAAGAAGGGACAACCCGCCTCCCTTTTGACAGTTGATCAACTTTTCTACATTCACAGAAGAACGAGCTGAACGTAATAAGCACAGATTACATGTTACGTGTAAAACTGTCTGTTGAAGATAATTATCTGCTGAGGAGGACATTGATCATGGCTTTCTTTAATGATAATTATAGTAAATTACATCCAATAATTATCACAGTTTGTCATTCGGAAACACCTTTCAGATGATTGAGTTATTTTGAAAGGCCAAATTATGTGAGATGCTATAGATCGTTTACATTTGATTGCTATACCGAGTGACGAAACGGGGTTACGAATGCCGATAAATGATGTAATCGGTCATTCCGCGATTAATTTGACTCTTAAGAGCTGAACAAATGATTATGACGACGACTATGTGAGATATAGTGTTTACAGCTCCTGGGATATATAAATCGTGGTAATATGTGATAATTACCGCCATCTTACTTTAGTTATAACATCAATCATTGGTACATTATCACGTACTAAAGGAGATCGCGGTGGCTAAGTGGGTACGACGCTGACTCGCTAGCCTGGAGGTCGGGTGTTCAATCCCTAGGGGGTCACGTTGATTAGGTGGGTACGACGCTGGCCCGCTAGCCTGGAGGTTGGGTGTTCAATCCCTAGGGGGTCACGTTGATTAGGTGGATATGACGCTGGCTCGCTAGCCTGGAGTTCGGGTGTTCCTTCCCTGCATCGACCGCAAAAGTTCATCCAGAGTTTCTGACGTGGTCCCCCTTTATCAGAGATGGAGGACTTGACAAGGACAGTTGTCTATTCATTCGGATAGGTCGAAAACCCGAGGTCCCGTGTGCACATTCCCTTGAGAGTAGAGTAGGCCGCAGTGCCACTGCCCGGGCAAAATATCCTGATAGCATACTACATGTATATGGCGTATGTCAGTCTTCATTAGCCAAGTTTAGAGCAGTACGATGATCTCAAACGTCAAAAACTTGATGTAACAGACCGTTTCATTGGCTTATCCCTCACATAATCCAGAACACGTCAATGATAAGACAACTCGTCCAGATGCTAGTGTAGTAAAGACAAGTAAAAAGATATTTTAAACTATAAAAGATGAAACGAAATAGGATCTATGATTTAATCAGATTGCGCAACCAGATGGCTACGATCCATTATACATTGTACATTCTGACAATAACAATAATCTATGGTGGCTGTTAGCGGCCATTCTACATCGTCGACTTGTCGGGTTATGAAGGCGACAAGTCGCGGCACGACAAAGCGAAATAATTGCATTTCGTCGACTTGTCGCTTTGTCGCTTTGTCGGGTTGTGAAGGCGACAAAGCGACAAGTCGTCAAAATCAACCCGACAACGCGACAAACTAACCCGACAATCGTCGCCCTCATTTTGTCGACTTGTCGGGTCAATTTTGTCGACTTGTCGCTTTGTCGCCTTCGACTTATTCACAACCCGACAAAGCGACAAGTCGACAAGCCGCCGAAATGCAATTATTTCGCTTTGTCGACTTGTCGCTTAGTCGCCTTCACAACCCGACAAAGCGACAAAGCGACAAGTCGACGAAATGCAAATATTTCGCTTTGTCGACTTGTGGCTTTGTCGCCTCGGAAGTCAATCACTGCGCATTGGCGAGCATTCTTCGGTTAAGTATGGAAGCCCAATCTCGACGAGGCGAGGGTGCATTTATTCAGCATTTGGTTTAGTTTTGCTACACCTGACCATTACACAGATAGGATTGAAAAATTCATTTGGTTAAATTTGCATTTAACGACCCATAAAATTAGGAATCTATATTTCAGAGGAGAGTCAGTTTTATATGTTGATATGTATTTTAATGTATGCTTTCAATATATCTATCGTAATTTAGAATTCCTTCGCATCTTCACTGATTACCATCAACAGCACAGTTTACCCAAATATATAATAATAATCAATCTACTAATATCCCAACTCAAATCATATATGTTTTTCGTCGTGTTTTCTCTTGTCAGTGGTGCAGGAAGGTGGACCTGATAAGGTCAGTTTTTTAGTCGTTCGGATGGGACGAAAACCGACGTCCCGTGTACACATTTGCGTGCACATAAAAGATCTATTAGCAGTTGAAATTCGATATTAAAGTAGGCCGTAGCGCCCTTTCCGGACAAAAATTCGCTCATAGCACACTGTATAGCATAATGCCCGTCTTCCATTAGCCCAGGTTAGGTGCAGAAGAGTAGGACGTTTAACCCTATTTCATTTCAAGTGAATATATTGTTTATGGTGAGTATCCAAGACATGCGACCCGGATAAACCAATTGGCCTAAAGGTGCACGAAGGTGGACCTGATAAGGCCAGTTTTTAGTCGTTCGGATGGGACAAAAACCGACGTCCCGTGTACGCTTTTGATGATCAATATGTTGTTTTACCCGTACATGTATATAATGAACTTAAACATAGAATAAGCGATCAGTATTCACAGGAATGGAATGAAGATCGGTCGAAATATTCAAAACTAAATTATTATAACCTTTTCAACATTGCTTTATCACAAAAAGAATATTTATCAAATCATAATTACTGTGTATCTCTATCCAAATTTAGATGTTTATCACATAACTTATCACATACGATACAATTAACAGAAATGATAGAATTTGTAAATTATGCAATTTAAATAACGTTGAAGACGAATATCATTTTTTACTTTGCTGTCCATTATATAAAGATTTAAGAGAACAGCTTATTCCTTTTTATTATAGAAATCACCCTTCACTCCAAAAATTTATAGACATTATGTCTTCCACATCACCAGTTATTTTAAACTGTTTGGAAAATATATACATTTATAATTCATTAAACGTTATTCTTCCCTAGAACTTTCATTCTTTTCTAACTTATTTTGTACTATTTGTATCATTAACACCTTTACATATTTACAAATTTATTCATTGTATTTGCTATAAGTAACTTTCAGCAATAAAGAATTACTTACTTACTTAATATACTATTTCGTTAATTACAAACTATATTGTTTTTATTAAAACTTATATACTTTTAATAAACAAAAACAAACATTTTGGGGACAGACCACGTTTATTTAAACTATGACTTAGTTTATCAACCAAAGTACTTTTCTGCATCAATGAAGACAGGCATATGTTATGCCGTGTAGGCCTATTACGGGGTAAATTCTGTCAAGACAGCGGCGATACGGCCAGGGTACTTTTTTCTGCCAACATATTATTTTAAACTATTTTTCGACACCAATGCAGTGTGCTATTAAGGAAAGTTTGCCCAGACAGCAACTCCACGGCTTACGCTTATTTGAAAAAGTTCCAACGGACAAAGGTTCCATTACCTGCACGTCACCGTACATTAGACATATAATAATAATAATAATAATAATAATAATAATTTATTTACTATATCTGCCTATAGCACAATCACATATATTTGATAGTGATACAATATAAATACAATCATAAAGTCTAGGCCTTTGACTAGTTCATATACAATATAATAATCAAGAAAATATAATAGTGTACAATTATATCACTGTTTTCCATAACTGTCAATATACCATTTAATAAAACATTTTAAATATATAATATAACTAGAACTAAAAAGAACAATTTGGTACGAAAGTATATTACACAATCAGATACATTTTAATATTTAAGTATTTCGTTTCTGATTTCCATTCCCTTTGAAATGTAGATAGACAAATTTCGAATAAGAACCGGATCGTTTGAAGTAAATAAAGATATAAGATTACATTCATTTGGGGAAGCAATTAGCCATCGAGGTAAAAAATTATTTCTTATATCATTTAAAATTGGACATTTTAACATAAAGTGAATCTCATCACCGATTTCATTTAAATTACATATTTTACAAACACGGTTTTCCCTTGGGGAAGCCATGCTTGACGCAGACCTTCTGGTTAGTGAGCCAGTCATACAGTTACCGTCAAGGAGATTTGAAATTGGAATGTGGCCAAGAAAAAGCTTTAGAGTATTCTGTAAAGAAAACTTGCCTATAAACATCCTAAGAAGAAAGGATTTAAATTTTAAATATTTTTTAATGTAGCAAAGCTAGCAAATTCTATTCTAAATTACGATAGATATATTGAAAGCATACATTAAAATACATATCAACATATAAAACTGACTCTCCTCTGAAATGTAGATTCCTAATTTTATGGGTCGTTAAATGCAAATTTAACCAAATGAATTTTTCAATCCTATCTGTGTAATGGTCAGGTGTAGCAAAACTAAACCAAATGCTGAATAAATGCACCCTCGCCTCGTCGAGATTGGGCTTCCATACTTAACCGAAGAATGCTCGCCAATGCGCAGTGATTGACTTCCGAGGCGACAAAGCCACAAGTCGACAAAGCGAAATAATTGCATTTCGTCGACTTGTCGCTTTGTCGCTTTGTCGGGTTGTGAAGGCGACAAAGCGACAAGTCGACAAAGCGAAATAATTGCATTTCGGCGGCTTGTCGACTTGTCGCTTTGTCGGGTTGTGAATAAGTCGAAGGCGACAAAGCGACAAGTCGACAAAATTGACCCGACAAGTCGACAAAATGAGGGCGACGATTGTCGGGTTAGTTTGTCGCGTTGTCGGGTTGATTTTGTCGACTTGTCGCTTTGTCGCCTTCACAACCCGACAAAGCGACAAGTCGACGAAATGCAATTATTTCGCTTTGTCGTGCCACGACTTGTCGCCTTCACAACCCGACAAGTCGACGATGTAGAATGGCCATAATAATCACCAATTTCATTTATTGACCTTTGAGGTATCGATCAATTTAATTTTGTTTCCATGGTTCACAGGTTAGAATAGAAGAAAACGCATTTGGGGAGTTAAAGGTTCGGTATTTTCTCTGGGAGGGCGCGGTCCACATACCTCTCGGCGATATATTGGTTGCCGCTTGATCGCCTCTCGCCGAAGGCCGGCACAGCTGTTTGTCCGCCCTATATTAAATAAGACTGGAACAGTTCAGCCATATTTTTGATTTTAGCTAAAAATGGAGGAGCGAGACTTGGCTTCGAACAATCAATACAGTGGTTGAAATTATTGCACGTTTTGTCAAACCTTCAAAGGCTAATATCTTGGTTCACAATAGAGTAATTTGAATGAAATTTTCAAATTATTCATTTTACATTATCTATCTTCGAACTATTATATCACGAATGGCTAGTTCTTTATCTAAATCTTACATAATGTATCTTTAACCGCCTAATGTCCCCTTTATATTTATAAATACTTTATTATTTTACGATAAATGTGACCCCCCACCTTTCTATTTTATTATAATAATAGAAATAAATATATTATCATTGATTTGGTTCCCATTGTCCCCTCCCCCCTCCCCGAGTTAAGGTGGAGGAGGGGTGGATGGCCGAATGGTTAGCACGTGCGTGCTGTATCATAAAGTGTCATGCAACTCGAAAATACAGAAAAACTGTTTGGTAAGATCAGATTCAGATTTCTGTGTTCCACTCTTCACTATTTGTAACATCATTACTTATTTCCATGAAAAATGCGTATATGGCATGGAGATAGGGGCGCCTTCTCAATCTCGTGGGTTTCCTCCGGACACTCCGGTTTCCTCCCACTGCTAAAGACCCCTACGCGCAAGCGAATTATTGAAATAAAATTAAACCATATGTTAGTCCCGAAATGACCTAGTTTGTGTTGAGTGGACGTTAAACCCCACTTCTCTCTCTCCATGAGAAATATGATGATATGACAATGTGTTAATGATTTTGCAACTGAATCTAATTTTGGTTGCTCAAAGCCTCGAATAGTGTATCAATTGTAGCCATAGATAAGAAATATCACGGCTAGAAATTGCAGCTTCTTTTTCCCCTGTATGTTTATAATATTATCGGTATTGTTTGCTTGTTGTGTAGAGGGAGTCACGGTGGCTAAATGGATAAGCTGCCTAGTCGTTCGGATGGGACGAAAAACTGAGGTCCCGTGTACAAATTGGAGTGCACGTAAAAGATCCCTTGGCAGTTGGAATTCGATAAGTTTAGGCCATAGTGCCGCTGCCCGGGCAAAATTTCCCTCTTAGCACACTGTATGGCGTATGCCCGTCTTCCATTAGCCCAGGTTAGGTGCAAAAGAGTAGGACGTTAAACCCCATTTCATTTCATTTCATTTTGTTGTGTAGAAGAAGTACTGTTATTATATCCAAATGTACATATCGACCACGTCTGCAATAAAAGGAGACAAATTCCAGTACGATGGTGTCTTGTGAGAGTAGGTCTTCAGACAGTAATACCTTTCGTACGTGGTAACAAACCATTTACGCATCCAGACGTCTGGACTTTAAACAAATTAAGGTTCCTTGGAACCACTGGGCAACACGTCCAACTTGTTAATGTATATAAAGGTTCTATAGAACCACTGGGCAGCACGTCAGGGTTGTTAATGTAGATTTAATTACTGTGTGACAAATATACGCGGCTGCTACAGACATGATGTTGTTATGTGGTCTGTATCCTATTTACTGGGAACTGTACGTTATCACTGTCTTGACAGTTGACAGACGGTCGACAGAATAGAAAAGTAATTAACATTTACCGCTATTTGTTTCGAAAATATGTTTAACCGCCGATTGCTTCGACAACAAAACATGCCGTTAAGAAAGAATGCGGCACCCAATTTTTGCATGAATTTAAAAAAACATTGAGTCCAAGCGACTGCCATGTTGTAATATCATTTGAGGGAGAGAGAGAGAGAGAGAGAGAGGGGGCGAGAGAGAGGGCTAGAGAGAGGGATCAACGTCCACTTCACATAAACTAGGACATTCCTGTGTGCTAAACATAGTTCAATTTTGATTTCAATAATTCGCTTGCGAGTAGAGTTCTTTAGCAGTGGCAGGTAGCTGGAGGACCCGTAGAAAACCCATGAGATTGGACAGGCGACCCTATTCCTTGTCACGTACAATCGGTGATTCGAAACCACGCCAGTTGACTAAATGACAGGTCTTATGAAGCAACGCGTTAACCGTTCGACCCTCCCCACCCATCTTTAGATAATTATCCATCCATATTTCAATACAGCCGTTGATTGAAGTTTGTTATTTATATTTGCGTTTTACATTGATGATGATCTTTGACATCAATCTCGTACATAGTCTTTAATCTTAATAAATAGCGTCAATTATTGTTAGATATCCAATTACAGTTCCTTTCACTCAAACAGCCGTGTAAGTAACGGAAAAGCAGAACTCTCCAGGTATTTTATTCGCTGATGACAATCTGAATAAAATAACGATCTATATTTCGTTTCGTTTTTTATACTTTCGATGACAACACTACATGAAGATCTGGGAGAACGCTAGATCGGCGACGGTCCTACGCATTTTAGCACATATGACGTCATATATAGATTGTGGGTTAGGGTTAGGGTAAGGGCTAGGACCTGTAGATTTGGTCAAAGTCCCGAGATATAAACAGGACTAGCCCTAACCCTAACCCATGATCAAACCTAACCCTTACTCTAACCCACAATTCACATATGACGTCACAATTTGCGTAGGACCGTCTCCGATCTAGCGTTCTCCGTACATCTGACCGATTGTAGCGATAGGTCACGTCAGAGGTCATACGGACGGCTTTTGACCCTATTACTTCAGACATTTGATTGACCAATCAGTATTGATGTTAGTGGATTACCCACAGTTCCGTGCACCTCACGCCAAAAGCTCGCCGTAACAGACCGTTTCATTGGCTAACCCCTCACATCATCCAGAACTTAGTGTAGTAAAGACAAGTAAAACTAAATTTTGCCCATAAAAACGAAACGAAATAGGATCTGTGTTTTAATCAAATTGACAAACCAGGTGACCGATATAAACCTTATGACTATAAAATTGTTCTATCGCCGCGGGGGCTCGGTGAATATGGTGAATATGGTAGACATGACCACGATTGTTTAAAGCGGAAATTTCATATTTTCTAAAAAGTCAAAACATAATCATTTCTATGGGGGTTTTTTGTTCAAAAGCTTATCAACTCACTATTATACGATCATCGTCATTATTTCCCAGGCATTAAAATCAGTGACACAGACAATAATAACAATATTACCTCCCTTGTTTTCCCGTGTTTGAATTTCAATTTGAAAATGATATTTTTACCAATTTCTCAACTGCCAATAGTGAATTATAGGATTAACAGGATTATTCTTTAACAAGGTAGGACTGTTTATAGATACAATCTATTTTAGGGCTTTATTTTAATACATTTTAAAAATATGAAATTGCAACTTTAAAATGTTACTATCTTACCTATACAAATGACATAAGCTGCTATAAGACGTCGGGCTAAAGGAGACAATACTTCGGTATTAGCGGCTTCTAGGGTAGAATTTGTTTCCACAATTGTATATGCACTCCCGTCCATCTTCCAGGCTTTTATAAACCTATAAAAATAATAATACATAATAATATAAAGAATAACAATACATACTATAACAAATTATAAAATAACAATACACAATAACATAACACCTATAAGATAACAATATACACTATTACAACCTATAATGCCTTATATTATGACAATCTATAAGAAAACAATACATAATAATATAACCACCTATAAAATAACAATGCATAACAATATAACCACCTATAAAATAACAATACATAACAATATAACCACCTATAAAATAACAATACATAATATAACAAACTATAAGACAACAACACGTTATATTATTACAACCTATAGAAAAACAATACATATTACAGAAATAACACGGGATGTCTGGAATCAGGCTTGGACCAATGACTTCTTGTAATTGTAATCAGGATCCTTGGGTGGAACCTTGAACGAAGCAGTGAACGGCGAAATATATTTGCCAATTACACCGTTGTTGTTTATTACAGATTTAACGTCCAATACATTTAATATGATATTATGGACAGGTTGATTAAATTAAATTATTTACACTTCATGGGTTGAAAGTTGGTAAAAACATACAATTGCTTAACACAAAAAATTATATATTAAAAATGACTTTTTATTTTGTGTGTTAAGCAATTGTATGTTTTAACCAACTTTCAACCCATGAAGTGCAATTACCCCCTGTATTTACCAATATATATACCAATTACCCCCTGTATTTACCAATATAAATATATACAATTACCCCCTGTACAGGGGCGGATCCAGGGGGAGGGATTCCATCAAAAAGTGATCCTACATCAGTATAAAAATGATTTCTCTGTTTAAAAAGCTCAATTTCTATGTATGCCTATGTAATTTAGAGACGATGATGGCAGATTTCCGTAACAGAAACCTGGCAAACTCCCTTTCTG
The DNA here is from genome assembly GCA_948474765.1 of Patella depressa. Taxonomy (NCBI): domain Eukaryota; kingdom Metazoa; phylum Mollusca; class Gastropoda; family Patellidae; genus Patella; species Patella depressa. The sequence continues at coordinate 67,240,183 of OX419718.1, read as the reverse complement.
GATCCGTTCTTGCTGTATTTACCAACTACACCTATATTTATCCGGACAGCAACTACATTCTAAATGTCACAGGGTCTTTGACGTGCATGCCAACTTTATTGTCCCATCCGAACGACGATGGTCCCTGTCTGTTATATGGCATAAAACAGGAATATAATAAATGATATCTTACCAGAAAATAGTCAATCAGAAAGTCGTCAAAACTTTAAAACAACCCGCCTGGAGTTTGGGTGTCGCACCCCTGCATTGACCGAGAACGTTCATCCAGATTTTCCGCCGTGCCCCTCCCTCTTTGTCAGTGATGCGGGGTGGGGGGCCTGACAAGGGCAGCTGTCTAGTCATTCGGATGGGACGAAAAACATTGACGTGCACGTAAAAGATCCCTGACTTTAGTAATTCGATGTAAGAGTAAGATGTAGTGCCGCAATCAGGGCAACCGTAACGAAAATTGAAGTTGCCTTAACAAATAGGATCAGGAGAGGAGGAAGGAGGCATTAGCCAATCAAATAGTCTGTTGTGTCGAGTTCTAATCCGCTGAGACGGGGAACTTTGGGTAGATATTCTCAGCTATAGAAAACAAATCAGAGGATAGGTCGTATTTCCGAATTCCCTAGTGAAACACGGACGATAATTCATTAATCGAATGAGTGACGTCATAGGGTCAAATGTCATAAGCATGACCCCTAACCCAATCATCAAGGTAAGCGAACATATTACAGTCAATGGTCTCGAGTCTTGGATAATTCCGCGCCAATTGAATGAAATGGGGTTTAGCGTCCTACTGTTCTGCTCCTAAACTGGGCTAATGAAGACGGGTATACGCCATACAGTCTGCTATGACGGAAATTTTGCCCGGGGAGCGGCGCTACGGCCTATACACCATATAAACTATGTACACATAAGAATTACCTACCGCAAAAACAAAATAATTCGTTATCCTATATGTCACAGATGGGATCTTTAGCAGTATTAAAACGGTCCTGATACACACATTGTAAACTATGGTTCTATACATGTAGTATCAACAATCTGTATATAACACAAGTTTAACCTGCTATAAGCTATCGGTGTATTACACTAGTCTAACCGACTATAAACTACCGCTATATAATACGGTTATAACCTACTATAAACTACCGGTACATAATACAGGTATAACGGGCACCTGTTCACTATACATTCCTATTATGTCATCAACATGTTTGATATGAGAGAAGAAATGTCGGGTATTGATTATTACATTGCTTCATCAATCGTGTATGGTTGAGAGAGAGAGAGAGAGAGGGGGGGGGGGGGGGGTAACGTCTAATCAATACAAACTAGGTCATTTTGGTTCAATTATATTTCAATAATTGCCTTGTGCAAAATTTAGTTTTACTTGTCTGGAAAAGTTGTTATCGCACAATACTGGATCTTTGGAGAACGCAGATTGTGGGTTAGGGTTAGGGTAAGGGCTAGGACCATGCGTTGTTATCATTGACGTGTTGAATGATGTGATGGATTAGCGAATGAAAGGGTCTGGCACTGGGTCAAGTGGCATGGTTTCGATTGCCCGCTTATACATGACAATAATTGGCATGCGCCTAGGCGGTCTTTAGCAGTGGGAGAAAACGGGAGGACCCGGTGAAACCCACGAGGTTGGACAGACGACCCTACTCCTTGCCACGTACACACATACCATCGGCGAATGGAAATTGAGCCAGATGACCGAATGACAGACCTTATGATATAGCGAGCACATGCCAATCATTCGGCCGTCCAATCCCCGTGTTTTAAAGGAGCTAAATTGCTAATATTTGGGACTTAGAAATTGACCCAAATGGATTGCAATGCATATAATAATGTAATGTGAATGTATATTAAAGGGACAATAACATTCTTGCTGGCTTGGTAGCTCCAGAAAATAAATAATACCCTTATTCTATATTCTAAGTACTAGATGTTTAAGTGTCCTACCTGTTGTGTAAATTATCCATTACATCCTATTTTACTTTTCCAGAGGGTTCGAAAATATTTTAAAATCCAAGTCACATTTGAAAAGGTTTACGTTAGACTTTTCAAATCAATAAGTTGAATTTTTCCATTTTTTTAAATTAGGTGTGTTAAAATGAAATTTATATCATCATTTAATTGGAATATTCTAAAATAATACGATTTGTTGACCAGAATGAAGATTGGGACATATTTTTCAGTTACAACAAGAGTGTTATTGGGGCTTTAACTGAGTTACATTCAGTCGTTTCCGTTTTTACTTTAATTTCAAATCAGTTTGGCGAAATTTGTCAGCAGTCTCAATCGAATGACAATCTCTAGCGTCTGGTTATTACAGCCTACACCGATAGTATTTATTGCGCTTGCTCTTTAGATGAAAATATGGCGTCACCGTTTGACGTGACACGCTGAACGTGCTTAGCCACGTTCTTCGAGATCCTTGTTACAAATGACACCGGAACGCATTATGGTACACGATTTGTGTACCAATGGTAAAATGTTTATTTTGTCTTAAACATTGGGTATCAGAAGTCCATCTTTTCCCGGTAAGATCACAGCACCAATGTTGATTTAAATTGACAAATAATTCGTGTTTTCAATGTTAAAGTCTTATTCTTCTGCTCCGACTTGGCTCTAGACGACGGGCATATAGCGATGTCATAGTTCTGAAAGGTCTTTTAAAAGTCTCAAAAATTGTCGGATCAAGTTTATGAGATATGAGAGGAAAACCTTTTCCAATCTTAATAATCCAATAAGGATATCAACATTTTAATAGCAATGTTTTTGTGAAAGTTACGACGTTACAGTTCTGAAATCATACATAGAGAAGCCTCTAAATATGATTAGTCATCCTATGCAAAAAAAGCTATTTGGGTCATAAGTGGCACTTACAACCTTCCAGAACTGTGGCATCGATAGGTCCGTTTGATATGACGGAAATTTTACCCGGACATTGGTGCTATCTCCTACTCTTATATATCCAGTTTGAACTGGTAGGGTTCGCTTACGTGCACCCGAATCTCATTTTTTCTTTCCGTCTGAACAACTATATGATGTCCCCGATTAGGCCACCCAACCGCCTACTGTTTTACTAATTCAAACTGCTATAAGGATTCTCTTACGTGCACGACAGTGTGTTTTTGTCCAATCCGAAGGATTATATTCCGTTACTTGTGCACAATTTACCTGTCAGGTTAAAACCTTCATTGATTTCATTATCGCGGTTGGACGTTGAACCACATTTCAATTCATTCAACATTTCAGTTCATTTTTCGCGCATTGTTGTGATTATGAAAGTGACGTCACGCTGTAACAAAGGCACATGACACGCAGTGACAGTGAAACTGTTACCTGGGATATCAATATGTTGTCACCTGTAGATTTCATTAAGGCCACGCGCTACAAACAGGACTAGCGCTAACCCTAACCCTAAAAACACGCCTGCTCGTGAAAATGATCTAGATGAGAATAATGTGCGATGATCACGCAAAGCTCGCCATCCGAAAAAAAAAATACATGTTTTTTTCACTGATAATTTTTCTACCCGACAAGGTAATATGTACGCTTAGTTTTCTATTCCATCGTAGATCCATAAACCATTAAGATTATATCTCTCCTTTATCAAATCTAACACAGTTCCATAAAGTGCAATATGAAGTAGGCTATCATTATCATTAAACATACATTATTCAGCAGCTAATTTTGCCTAATGAAGGTCTTTCTTTAGGCCTTAAATGTTGCATAGATTACATTTAAATATACATGCCATCGGATGGTCAAGATTGTAAGTAGTTAAGAATGGTTTGGCCATTTAACAATCTAATTGAAATTTAGATCTTTATTTCGTTTCGGTTTTTATAATTTCAATGGCCTACACTACATGTAGAACATTTGACCCTATAACCTCAGTAATTCTATTTACCAATCAGAATTGTTGTTACTTTGTTTTGATTTCTATCGCTGATAATGCCTACCCACAATTCCACGCAAAAAGGTCAAACCCTAGATTCGACAGACAATTTGATTGGCTGACCCCTTCGTTTCAAGCAGAACACGAGTTAAATAACAAGTCTTCCAGGTCCTAACGTAGTAAAGACAAGTAAAACGAAATTTTGAACTATAAAAACGAAACGAAATATTATTTTAATAAGATTGGCCATTCAATGATTGACTTTAAAAATGGAGAAACTAATACCGTGGTTACGATAATAAACAACCAATGCACACGTCTTGTCAAAACTACAAACAGTGATAACTTTGTTTAAAATAAAGTAGCTTGACTGATGGTTTTAATACTTTTATCATGCATTATCTATTTTTGAAATATTACAGCAAGAACGACCAGGGCCATGTTTCTCGAAATCATAACTAAAGATAGTAGATACTTCAGTTTTGATTGGCTAAGCCCTAAAATCAATCATATATTATCCAGTCAAATTACTAAACGTTGGATTTCATCTTGGTTAAAATTTTGTGAAACAGGAATCAGATCTTTTTCTAAATCTTATATATTGTATCTTCAAGGGTATGAATTTGATTGAAGTCTCTAACTAAGAGTATTATATTATAGTAATTTGTAGCATAACATTTATATTGATGAAAATGTCATCAGATCTAGGTCTCACACGGCAAACCTCAGCAGGTTCCAATACCCTACATCGAGCTTGATGTGGGATACCGGAATCTGCCGAGGTTTGCCGAGTGCGAAGAATGTATCTATAATTGTTTCTTTGATTGAGATGACTTTAAAACATAAATATCTTACCACTATTGACCACTATTACACCAGTACGGCTGAATAGTTACCACGTGCGCGCTATATCAATACGTCTGCCATTGAGTCAACTGATTGGTTTCGATTCCCTGATTGTACGTGACAAGGAGTAGGGTCGCCTGTCCAACTTCTTGGGTTTTCTCCGGGTCCTCCGCCCCCTCCCCCCGCACTGTTAAACGACACCTACGGGTATGCGAATTATTGAAATAAAATTAAACCATATGTTGGCCCCGAAATGACATAGTTTGTATCTCTCTCTCTCTCTCTCTCTCTCCCTCCCCCTCTCTCTCTCTCTCTCTCTCTCTCTCTCTCTCTCTCTCTCTCTCACACACACACACACACACTACACACACACTTCCCAACCAGACAAAATAAAAGTGCACTTGTGCCTATCCTATTTCAGACATTTCTTTTTTTAAACTCCTAAACGGAAGAAAAACCGACAAAGTATGATGTAAATCAATAAAAAGAAATTGGCTGGTATATTGGAATGCCATATTATGTCTAATAAAGGAAAAAAAGCACGACCAAAAAAAAAAAACAAAAAAAAACGCGTGGTGTGTCCTGAACCGATCTTTTTATGCAGCTCGGATTAAAGACGGACAGAGCCAATTTCTTGGTTTTGGGGGCGGCGGCGGGATCGACAGTGTGAAAAACATATTTGTACGTAAGGTCGCATAGTCAGCCTCGTGAATGTCATACCAAGCTTGCACGTGACAATGATTAGTGTTGCCTGTCGTGTCCAGTCGAGTTTCTGAAGATCCCTACGCGTGTTCTAATTATTGAAAATAGACTACGTGTCCACCGGGCTCCTGCCACTGCTAAAGAACCATACGCGCAAGCGAATTATTGAAACCAAAATTGAACTATGTGTAGTACAGGAATGTGGAGTGGACGTTACCCCCCCCCCCCCCATGTCTCTCTCTCTGTCTCTCCCTCTCTCTGTTCTGTTCTGTGTATCGATTTAAACTCCCAATCCAATAATTTTTTATTTCATCACAGTTAGAAATATTAAATACTTGATTAGTTTTATATAACTCTCAGCGCAATGGCGATGGACATTAGTAACTCATCAACCATTGCAATTATTCCTGATAGCTTTCATTGGATCATTAGGTTCACTAACAGATCAGTCCGACTAGTTGATAACTTTATCTTGCAATGAATGAATTAATGAATGAATGAAACGTCTTTAGCGGTGAGAGGAAATCCGGGGACCCTGAGAAACCCATGAAGTAGGACAGGCGACCCTACTCCTTGCCACGTACGACTGAGGATTCGAAACCACGCCACTTGACTCAATGCCAGGTCGTATGATACAGCGCGCGCACGCTAACCATTCGAGCCACCCAACCCCCGTATGAAATTAAATTAAACGAAATAGAGTTTAGCATACAGCGTGCAATGAAGGACATTTTGCCCGGGCAGCGGCACCAGTGTCTACTCTTATATCGAATTCCATCTGCCAAGGAATCTTTTACGTGGACGCCCATATGTACACAGGTCCTCGGTTTGTCGTCCCAACCGAATGACTAGACAACTGTCCTTGTCACGGCCTTCACGGCAAGTATGGGTCTAGTTCATTGAAAATAATAGGTCGTCGCACACTTCATCGATTTTTAGCAATCAGTTTTGTGTTATATACAGAAACATAGAATATGTGTGTCTTGTATATTGGCCCGTGGCAAACAATTTTACACCAGATATTTTCTTTCAGGTCTTCTACAATACAAAGTAGTCTTATCATGTTACCTTTTATGTCACTGGAAATATTAAAATTGGTCTATCATAAGCCATTAAAACTTTAAAGTACACTTTACTTTCATTTTGTTCCCTCGCCATTTCGCGCGCTGTATCATACGGCCTGCCATTGAGTAAACGAGCGTGGTTTCGAATCCCCGGATGTACGTGGCAAGATGTAGGGTCGTCTGTCCAACCTCGTGGGTTTTCTCTGGGTACCCCGGTTTCCTCCCAGTACTAAAGACCCCTACGGGCAAGCGAATTATTGAATTAAATCGAACCATATATGTTAGTCCTGAAATTACCTAGTTTGTGTCGAGTGGACGTTACCCCCCCCCCCCCCTTTTCTCTCTCCTCTCTCTCTGTGCCCCTCTCTTAGGAAAAACCTGTCTGTGATGTCACTGAGCGGAATCGGACTTTAAACACTATTGTAACATGAGATTTTACATTACATGTAGATCTCAAGACCTGTCTATTGGACAATAACATCCCTCTAAATGCGAAACAGGAAGTGTTTATCTCCTAATTGTCTTATGTACTTGATGATGTGACCCGAGGGTATAAATGAAGCATCATTATTAGATAACTACCACGTGGTTACATCCACACCCTGACCTTTAAAGATGCAGTATGTTATAAGACCTAGATAAAGAGCTGACCGTTCTTGATATAATATTTAAAATGGGCTTAGATAAGATATAGATAAAGGGCCGATGGTTTTTCAATCGTGTTAAATCTCTGCGATCAGACAGTCTGAATATTTGATGATAGGTTTGTCATGTGATCATCTTGGCCCTGTTTCTCGAAATCTTAAGGGGCTTGAGATGGCCTAGTGGCCTAGAGTGCCGCGCTTCGACCTCTAGTTGGCCGGTCACCTCTGGTTTCGTTCCCTGTTGTGAGCGTATGTGGCATGGAGATAGGGGCGCCTTCTCAACGTGGGTTTCCCCCGGGCACTCCGATTTCCTCCCACTGCTAAAGACCCCTACGAGCGAGCGAATTATTGAAATAAAATTAAACCATATCTTAATCCCGAAATGAACCAGTTTGTGCGGACGTTAAACTCCATCTCTCTCTCTCTCTCTCTCGAAATCTTAAACATACATTATGCAAGAGCAAAATCGGCCTATCGTTGATCTTTCTTTAGGCCTGAAATGTTATAAAACTATTAATTAGACATTAATTAACGTATCCAGACCATAATCAACTCTCGATGTCAAGGATAGCCTGCGATATTTATTGGATTGTAGTTTGATTTCTTCAAAATTCTCCTTAGTGATTAACCGATTAACTGGATAACCGAGACTACTACCTTTATCTTACCGACTTTAGCAATGGTGACCGAGGTTAAGCGGAACTTTCATTCGCTTAGTTTTCGGTTCATAGTGGATCAATTTGATTGACATTTTCTACAAATTGCCTTTACATTATCGAGTTTTAACTATAATAGTGAGAACTGCCAACTCGTTATCTAATCTCACATAATGTATCTGTAAATGAAAGAAAAATTCAAACTTTAGTAGATACTTCAATTTTGATTTGATAAGCACTAAAATCAATCTAATATTATCCAATCAAATTACTAAAATCCGGATTTTATCTTAGTTAAAATTTCGTGAAATACACCCAGGATAATAGGCTTGCCATGTGAATTAATGTCTAAATACTAATTTATATAACATTTGAAACCAAAAATAAAACCCCGCAATTGGCAGATGTATCTGCTGCATAATGTATAATTAATTGAATTAAATAGAAAATTTATGTAATTTGAGTTGTTTTGGTCGACCGTTGATGTTGAAATATTTCAAACAAATCATTTCAAAATAATCGAAGAAAAAATGAAAAGAAATGAAATGGGGTTTAACGTCCTACTCTTTTGCACCTAACCTGGGCTAATGGAAGACCGGCATACGCCATACAGTGTGCTATGAGGGAAATTTTGCCCGGGCAGCGGCGCTACGGCCTACTCTTATATCGAGTTCCAACTGTCAAGGGATCTTTTACGTGCACTCCAATGTGTACACGGGACTTCGGTTTTTCGTCCCATCCGAACGACTAGGCAGCTGTGCTTGTCAGGCCCGCCTTCTGCATCACTGATAAGAGGCAATCACGCCGGAAAATCGAGATGAACTTTCTCGGCCAATGCAGGGATCGAACACCCGACCTCCTGGCGAACCAGCGCCTTATCCACTATACTGATGATCTATTGACATTGTAAAACAGGGGTGGGGTGAGGAGGGGAGGGTGGGTGGCCAAATGGTAAGCACGTGCGCGCTGTATTATAGAGCCTGACATTGAGTCAACTGGGGTGGTTTCGAATCCCTGGTTGTACATGACAATGAGTAGGGTCGCCTGTCAAACCTCGTGGGTTTTCTCCGGTTCATCCGATTTCCCCAACTGCTAAAGACTCCTACGCGCAAGCGAATTATTGAAATAAAATTAAATCATATGTTAGTCCCGAAATAACCTAGTTTGTGTCGAGTGGGTGTTAAACCCCATCACTCTCCCGATGTAAAACAAACCCCATTGTCACTGATGACACAAAAAAATAAACATAAATCAATACTTTTTTTTTAGTTTTTACCAAAGTTTTCCTCGGGGATCTCGGGATTCAGAATTCAAAGTTATTTTATCTGTAGTAAAAGCCCTCGTGAGTTCAATGATGTACTTGTATATGGCAACTGATTAAACGACAATAACTCCTTATCGCATCATCTTTACAATTAATCAACCCATAAAATGGAAGCCTTTCCAATGTAAATAATCCATATGGAATGAAATGACTCCCGTAATCTGGAAAAACCTAGTAACATTGTTGAATGTTGATTTGAGTAAACAAAGGAAAACTGTTTTGTTAAGCTACTGAATATATAACCAATTTTATTTTGTCTTTTGAGATGAAGATAATTATTATAATAACCTACTATTATATATACATGTGTACTAAGTCCAAATATGGATCTAACTCAATTTTCACCAAATTTTGACTTGCTAGGTTTTTCCAAAATTACGGGAAATGATATGGGGTTTAATGTCCTATTATTCTCCTCAGAACAGCGTCACTACGGCCTACCCTTATATCGAATTCTAAATGTCCAGGTGTCTTTTACTTTCACGCCGGCGTTTACACGGGACCTCGGTTTTTCGTCCCATCTGAACGACTCGACAGCGGTCCTTTGCAGACCCTCTATCACTGACAAGAGGAAACCAAGCCGGAAAATCGGGATCAACTTTCTCGGCCGTTGCGGGGATCGAACACCCGACCTCCAGGCTTACTCACTTATCCACCGTGACCTTCAGATGATCCATTTACATGGCAACTGTATAAATGAAATGAAATGGGGTTTAATGACCTGGGTATGGGTGGGCCTAGTGGTCTATAGTGTAGCGCTCCGACCTCTATCTCGTCGGTCACCTCTGTCTCACGGTTGTGGTTTCGATCCCCACCTCCTCCTTACGAAAGGAGTTCAAAACGAGGCTAATGTGACCTAGCAGTCGAGCGTTGAGGTCCACCCAAAAGCTAAAGACCCCTACGCGCAAGCGAATTATTGAAATAAAATTAAACCTTATATTAGTCCCAAAATGACCTAGTTTGTGTCGAGTGGACGTTAAACTCTCTCTCTCTCTCTCTCTCTCTCTCTCTCTGCTATCTTAACATAAAAAACAAAACATAACAATTCAATTAAATTCACATTTTTCGTTATATTTACAAACCAAACAATGAACCATTCAAGATCTTTTTAACACGTGAAAAGAATATTATTAATTGATTTTCGTTTTTCCAATTAAGATCTTGATTTCACTTGTAATCCAATTATGGCTCGGTTTTTTCCGTGTTGGACCCGAGAAAATGAATCATACATCTATTTCCCGCACTATATTCACGGGAACCAGTAATGTAGGAACTGATTTACCACGGTGCTTTACTTAATACTTTTAATTTCTTTATGTAACCATCCATTTAATTGTTTATTGTCACGCGATAGTGGAAAATCATTTTTCCGTTGTTGTTGTCGTATACAATTTCATGGATTGTTGTTATAGCTATTTTTGGACCAGGGACCGGTTGCTCAAAACTAAGCTATTTTAACGATCCGTTAAACTAACGGATCGTTATCTTTCATGCGTCGTTTGGTAACGGTCCGTTAAATTTCTGTTACTGGACAGTCAATTTCATTATCCGTTAAAGTTAACGGGGCTTCCAGCAACAACCTTTCTCTCCGCTAAAGTTAACGATCCGTTAACTCAATGTTAACGGATCGTTAAAAGTTAACAGAGCTTTGAACAACCGGCCCCAGATCAGGAACTGGTTGCTAAGCGCTACTCTTCCTTTTCTTGTAAGGGGGTTGGGATGGCCTAGTGGTCTGGAGTGCCGCGCTTCGATCTCTAGCTGGCCAGTCACCTCTGGCTTGCGCCTGTGGTTTCGATCCCTGGTGTGAGCGTATGTGGCATGGAGATAGGTGCGCCTTCTCAACCTCGTGGGTTTCCTCCGGGCACTCCGGTTTCCTCCCACTGCTAAAGACCCCTACGCGCAAGCGAATTATTCAAATGAAATTGAAACCATATGTTAGTCCAAAAAATGACCTAGTTTGTGTCGAGTGGACGTTAAACTCAACTTCTCTCTCTCTCCTTTTCTTGTGGGGTTGGGTGGCCGAATGGTTAGCGCGTCACCTGTCCAACCTCGTGGGTTATCTGCGGATCCTCCTGTTTTCTACCTCTGCTAAAGACCCCTACGCGCATGCGAATTATTGTCACGTATAAGCGGGCAATCGAAACCGTACCACTTGACCCAGTGCCAGAAATTGATTAATCAATCAGCGTGGACGCTTCTAGTGGTTTACCCTCAGTTCCATGCATCAAAAGGCCAAGAACTCGCTGTAACAGACCGTTTCATTGGCTAATCCCTCACATCAGACAGAACACCTCAATGATAACAACGCATGGTCCTAGCCCTTACCCTAACCCACAATCTGCGTTCTCCAAATATTTAGCACGACGCCGAAGATCCAGTATTGTGCGATAACAACTCTTCCACATTCTAGTGTAGTAAAGACAAAGTAAAACGAAATTTTGAACTATCAAACAAAACGAAACGAAATAGGATCTGTGTTAGAATCCGATTAATAAACCAGGTGATCGATATAAACCTTATGACTATAAAATTGTTCTCTCGCCGCGGGGACTCGGTGAGTATGATGCTAGCTAATAAGCCAGGAATAAGCTGTAGAGCTCATCTTCTCATTTCTTTTCATCGATTTAACAAAAAAAAAAAATCAATTTTCAATTATATATAAAAGCATGTACGGTATGTGTCTTGCATAATGGCCTGTGGCAACCAATCTTAAATCAGATTTTTTCTTTCAAATCTTTTTATCATGTAGCGTATACTCATCTTTAATAAGGGGCGGGGGGTGAATGGTTAGCATGTGCGTGCTGTATCATAAAGCCTGTCATTGAATCAACTGGCGTGGTTTCGAATCCCCGGTGGATTTTCTCCGGGTCCTCCGGTTTCCACTCACTGCTAAAAACCCTACGCGCAAGCAAATTATTGAAATAAAATTAAACCACATGTTAGTCCCGAACTGACCGAGTTTGTGTCGAGTGGTGGAACTCTTTCTCTCTCTCTCTCTCTACAATAAAGATAATCTTATCATGTAATATTTTTGATCAATAGAACTATTGAAATTGGTTTGTCATAAGCCATTAAAACTTTAAATTACACTTTACTTCCATCTCTGTAAATATACACGTGTATTGTATCTAGCCTTTTAAGCCCTATGCTTTTATGTTTAAGATTTCTAACCTTTAGGCCATTGATTCTTAGAAATTTACAATAATAAATGATTTCCACCACTAGTTTCTAAGAATTATCGACATGTTTGTTGAAATGTTTTTCAACGGGACACATCTAAGCCGCATGTTTCACGCCCCTGGGACCTGTTTCACGAAATTTTAACTAATATAAAATCCAAATTTTAGTAATTTGATTGAATAATATTAGATTAATGGTAGTGATTATCCAATCAAAATTGAAATACCCATAAAATTTGGATTTTATCTTTAGTTAAGATTTCAAGAAACAGAGCCTTGGTCTAGAGGGTTTATAATGACATTGTGATTTTTATAAATGTCTTAATACTAATTTATTTAACATTTGAAACCAAAAATAAAACCCCACAATCAACAAATTTAGTTCTTGAATAATGGATCTTTAATTGAATTAAATTGGAAATTTACGCATTTTGAGATGTTTTTGTTGAAACAAAATATTTAGTTTGAAAATAAAGGAAGTAAAATAAATTGATGATTTATTGACGATTTCAAACAAAAACCATGGCAACTAATGATAAAATGAAATAATACCCATATCTAAAAATTTACTAATGTTTTCTGCAGGAAGTCTTGGGTTTTAGAATACAAATGTTAAAGCGAGAATTTCATAATTTTCTAAGAAAGTCAAAATATAATTATTTCTTTTGCTTAATAGGTTGTCAACTCACTACTATACGATCACATCATTCTCACACTTAAAAATCATTCACACCGGAATTAATAACATAATTACCCCCCTTGTTTTTCTATCTTCTATTGAATAGCTATCTTCAAACGTTTGAATTTTATGTTGAAAATGATATTTTTGCCAATTTCTCAACTGGCAATATTGAATTCTCGCTGTAATAAAGCATGTGCTTTGGAGTTATTTCTGTGGACGTGGATTTTCACAGGATTTCTTAATACTTGATATTTTTTGTTTAAGTTTCGATCATTCCTTGAAGTGCCGAGATATTAGTTTATCTGTATTAAAAGCCGTCACAAGCTCAGTAAATCTACTTATAGATGGCAACTGATTAAATGAAGACAAACTCTTATCGCATTAGCTTCACAATTAATGAACTCAGAAAATGGAAACCCAACAATCTAGATAATACATAAACCTGGCAACAGTATAAATTAAATGAAATGCGGTTTAGTGTCCTACTGAAGACGAGGGGAAATTTGCCCTGGCAGCGACGCAACAGCCTTATTTATATATCAAATTCCAACTGCCAAGAGATCTTTACGTGTAAGCCAATGTTTATACGGGACCTCGGGTTTTTGTCAAATTCGAACGAATATACGTTGTCCCTAAAACCACCCCCGTCCATCATCACTGACAAGGAGAATCCATATTTGAAAAACCCAGTGAACTGTATAAATAGAAAATCTCCTTCGAGTGTTTATTGATATATATGGGGGGTTGGGATGGCCTAGTGGTCTAGAGTGCCGCGCTTTGTCCTCTAGCTGACCGGTCACCTCTGGCTTGCGGCTGTGGTTTCGAGCCCTGATGTGAGCGTATGTGGCATGGAGATAGGGGCGCCTTCTCAACCTCGTGGGTTTCCGCCGGGCACTCCGGTTTCCTCCCACTGCTAAAGACCCCTACGCGCAAGCGAATTATTGAAATAAAATTGAACCATATGTTAGTCCCGAAATGACCTAGTTTGTGTTGAGTGGACGTTAAACCCCATTTTTCTCTCTCTCTTTTTTGATATAAAAAAATATCGACACAAGTTGATAAAGTGAAAAAACGAGGCTCTACCGAGTTTTTGTTTACTTTATCAACGAGACAATGACAGTGTTGATATTTTTTGATATCAAAAAAACACGAGTTGGAGATTTTATTTATCACCCAATCCTTTCTTACTTACACAAATAAATAAATATAATTATTTGGTATAGATTTCACTTTTACTGAATCCGATTACATAACAACGTAGCGATACATCAGTTTTTGACAGCAATTTACCTTCTGCAAAGTCATATATATTGACCCAGTATTTCCGTCAAGGTCAATTAAATAAAAACAGTTTCTTTTGAACAAAAAAAGTCACTTTTAATTTAAAATAAGTGCTTTCTTTAAAAATAAATAAAGTAGTTCCTTTTTGATTGACCAATCAATTTCATGTAAAACGATATCTCCTAAGGGAATATCGTATCATACAATTTATCATACAAGCGATATCTACTGTCAAATGTATTTTTGGTGATAATGAATATATACAAATTATTATCTTCACAGACAAATAAAACTCATAAAAATTCAATTAAAGTGGCATTAAAGGCGATTAGATAAAGAGATGGCAGTTCTCAATATATAAAACTAGATAATTTAAAGGAAAATTGCTGAAAATTTCAGTCAAATTGATCTCCTGTGAACCGAGATTTGAGCGATTGAATTTGCGGTCTAGCCACGAGCATTATTACTAAAGTCTAATACTAAAATATTACAGGCTGGCGTTGACATTGAGAGTTTATTATGATCTGGATAAGTTAATTAATGTCTAAATTAGTAATTTAGGCCTAAAGAAAGACCTGCATTATTTAGCTCTTGCATGATGTATGTTTAAAGATACATTATGTAAGATTTAGAAAAGGGGCTGACCATTCTTGCTATCATATTTCAAACATACTTTAGTAAAATGAAAATATTGAAAATTTCATTCAAATTACTTTATTCTGAGCTAAGATATTAGCCTTTGAAAGTTTGACAAGACGCGCGCAATAATTCCAACCACCGTACATGTTGTTCTAAGCTAAGTCTCGCTCCTCCATTTTAAAATTTAATCAAAATATGGTTGAACCGTTCTAATCTATGTAATATCAGAGAAATTGATTATGGCCTTGATCAATATTTACTTGGTAATTGATAATTTAGAAAACATTTCAGGCCTAAAGAAAGACCTGTAATATACAGATTTAGCTCGTGCATAATATATGTTTAAATTAATATTTTTCTTTAATCTAAAATAAAGAATGAATCATTTAAGATATTTTTAACATATTATAAGAAATATAGAGAGAAATGGGGTTTAACGTCCACTAGACACAAACTAGATCTTTTCTGGACTAACAAATAGTTTAATTTTATTTCAATAATTCGCTTGCGCGTAGGGTTTTTTAGCCATTCGACTAACCCCCCATATTAGAAGAGTGTTAATAATTGGTTGTGAATATGACCACGATGTTCGTTTTCCCAATTAACATTCCTATTTCAGTTTGGCTCGGATTCTTGCGTGTTAAACCCCGAGAAAACGAATTACACGTCTATTTCCTTCACTGTTTTCACAGGAATCTATAATAAAAGAACTAATTGATCATGGCGCTTTACTTGCATTTTTAATTTCTTTATGTAACATTCCTTTTAATTCTCAATTGTCACGTAATGATTGACATTGTTCTCGCGATGTTGTGGTGACCTATGGTTTCATGAACGTATTTGAACGTACGAATTGTTCCGGTTATTACATCAAGTTTTTGTCATAGTTTAGTAAAATGAAATGAATTGAAATTGGGTTTAACGTCTTACTCTTCTACTCCGACTGGGCTAATGAAAACGGTCGTTCACCATGCAGTGTGCCACTATCGCCAACTATCTCCAACCTACGCTAGACGACCATTTCTCACTTTCAACTGGCTCTTCTTGCAAGATTCTTTGGAAAAAGTTTATTATGGTTTTTTTTGGGGGGGGGGGGCTGAAAAGGACAGCTGTTAAGTCGTTCGGATTGGGCCAAAACAAAAACTGGAACCCATGTATACTTTGGCTGTTGAAATTCCACAAAAGAGCAGGCCATTATGCCGCTGTCCGCGAACAATTTCCCCTTGTGGCACACTGTATGGCGTATGTTCGTCTAGCTAGGAGCAGAACAGTAGGACGTTAAGTGTCATTTCATTTTAAAATGTTTTGGACCTGACCAGAAACTGGTCGCTAACTACTTCTCTTCTTCTTGGGAATATGGCTGGCTGGATGGTTAGCGCGTGTGCGCTGTATCATATGGTCTGTCAACTGGCGTGGTTTCAATTAGCCGGTTGTACGCGACAAGGAGTAGGGTCGCCTGTCCAACCTCGTCGATTTTCTCCGGGTCCTCCCACATCTAAAAAATCCCTTGGCCCACCAGTCCGGCACTGACTATATGTCTTCATTAGCCCGGTCGGAGCACTGTCTAGTTTGACAATATGTCTATGCCATGAATGGCCGCCATATTATTTGGTGATGCGGCTTTGATCCATTTCACACCTTCCAAAAAACACAAAAACTCAACAAACATGTTCAACTCTATCAAATGGAAGCATGATAAATCCTTCTCGAATTATTTCAAGTACACTTAAACATACATTATGCAAGAGCTAAATATCTGCCTATTGCTTGTCTTGCTTTAGGCCTGAAATGTTATCTAAATTATTAATTAGATATTAATCAACTTATCCAGACCATAATAACTGCTATTTACTAGATTAGGATCCGATTTGCTGATCAACCTTCAGTCATGATTTAATCGTGAAATGGATAATCGAACCTATGTTTGGATCATACCGACTTTAGTAATGATGATCGAGACTAGACTGAAAGTTTAATCGCTAAATTCCCGGTTCAGATTAGATCAATTTGACTGAAATGTTCAGCAAATTCTTTTTACATTATTTAGTTTTTCACTATTATAGTGAGAACTAAGAATCTCCCATAATGTATCTTTATAACATTTTTGACTAAAATCATCGACTTTGTGATAAAAATGTCGGTCTACCAACTTCGTGTGTCCTCATGTCGAACAGGTTGTGGTCAGACAGCGAAAGTTGGGTATGGGTTAAAGTGCATCTCACAAACAAGATTTAAGCACGTCCAATTTTAAAAGAAGTCTAGACGCAGATATTTTATGAAGAATAAAGTATGACCGCGCTCTATATGGATTCTATTACCAAATGAACTTGTTGAACTCACGATTCGATTGGTGCGAGGTTGAATAAGTTGTGGACTTTAGAGAGATTCAACTAATTGGATTAATCAGAACGTGTTATAAATGTACAGAATCAACGCCACTCGGCTAAACCTCGGCAGATTCCGGTACTCTACATCTGGCCTCGGCTGTATGACAGACAGTGATATGTACCTACGGCTATACAATTGCTACGCGGCACCGGTTTACTTATTAAAAAGGAAAACTTGTCGCTTTTAGATGGAGTTCTCACAATTGCGTCGTCCGAAGAGTGTGTAGAATTATTAGTGCGAACTTGTCCTTGTTTAAAAAACATCGGAAAACTTGAAAGACAAATAGCTTCAAACTTTGAAATCTTTGTATGATAAAACATTCGCCAAAGGCGGCGTCATGAGCAACGTTGTCGGTAATCCGGGGACTTGCAATTAGTTCCAATGGCCGAGGCTAGATGTAGGGTACCGGAATCTGCTGAGGTTTGCCGAGTGGAATTAATGCATGTTCTGGGTGAACCCTAACGCCAAATATAATCACAATATATCGAATATCCATTTAGCTTAAACAAATATCTCGAATTTTTAAAGATATATTATGTAAGATTTAGATAAATAGCTGACTGTCCTTGCTATAATAGTTCATAAATAGCTACTACACTTGGTTGATCAAATTCTAATTGAACTCTACAAATTTTAGAGCGTTGAACGTTGACGTCGTTTTTTCCATCTTCGCTAACCGGGTGCCATTGCGCGAGACCTGCCAAGAGAAGAAAAGCAAACCTCATCGGTTTTCTCGGCTCCTTCAGTTTACTCCTACTGCTAAAGAATTATTGAAATAAAATAAACCTTCTGGTCCTCCATATTTTAGTTCATTCATTCGTTTCTGTATTTCTAGGCCCACTTCAACTGAGGGTTATATCATATGTCCTAGTCTATGTAGAGTGGACGCTGCCCTCTCTCTCTCTCTCTCTCTCTCTCTCTCTCTCTCTCTCTCTCTCTCTCTCTCACTCCCTCCCCTCTCTCATTTGGAAATCAAAAACAAACCCAATACAGCCAGACACATGTGACTTAGTGGAAATAAATAATCTGCACCCCTATTAATGGCGATTGAAGATAACAAAATCTGTCTAATGGACAGTGTAACTTTAATAGGGCAATAAAACAGCTCAAGTCACAGAAATAGTAACATTTCGCACGCCAAGCTATGGTTGCTATGGTCACTCGATAGTTACCTATGGTCATCATGAAACTGGTTTAACTTTCTACTATTGTAAACTTGGAGGTTTAACCAGTTCCAGAAATGATATGAAATGGGGTTTAACACAAGGTGCAGGGGGTACATTGCATCCCTAGAAAAATAAGGCGCCCCGAGAAATGGCACCCCTACGGGATTATTTCCTAGTGACGTTGACTGCGGCAGTCCCCGCGCCCAGTATTTTGGGCATTATATTGGCGCCCCACTACACTGCTGCACCCCCACTTTTAAAATCCTACTTACGGCCCTGGGGCCTATTTCACGAAATTTTAACTAAGATAAGATCCCAATTTTAGTAATTTGATTGGATAATATTAGATTGATTTTAGTGCTTAGCCAATCAAAATTGAAGTATCTACTAAAATTGGATTTTATCTTAAGTTAAAATTTCGTGAAACAGGGCCCTGGTTTAACGCACTGCTGTTCTGCTCCGTACTGGGCTAATGAAGATGGGAATATGCCATGCAATGTGCTATGAGGGACATTTTGACCGGACCTCTTCTTGTATCGGATTCCAACTGCCAAGGGATCCTTTACGTGCACGCCAATGTGTACACGAGACTTCGGTTTATCCTTTTATCTGAACGATAGTTGTCAATGTCAGGCCCTCCGCCATGTTCACCTAACAAGGGGAAATCGCACCGAAAAATCCCGTGGAACTTTCTTTTCCCATCCATGGAAGCGAGCCGGCGTCTTTCCGACCTGGCTTCCTTAAGTGACCAGACAAGTACGATAGTACCAAATATGAGCCAGAAACCGGACATGACGACTTCGATGCTATTTAGGAACTGTGTCATCATATCAATATTTGAATGCGTAATTGTTCGAAGTACCAAACGTGTCAAATTTTTTGTCGGTCTTGCTTTGAATTGGCGGAGCTTTAGACATTTTTCGAAAAAAATAAAGCAGCAAAAACAAAATACCACGTTGACATTAAACAATATTCCCGTATACAACAACCTGGTTAAAATATAGATCCTATTTTGTTTCGATTTTACAGTTTAAAATTTCGTTTTACTTGTCTTCACTTCACTAGGATCTGGAAGAATTTTTATAATTGACGTGTTCAGGCTGATGTGAGAGATTAACCAATGAAACGGTTTGTTACGGTCAGCTGTTGGCGCACGGAACTGTTGGCAAATCACTAGAGATGTCAACGCTGATTGATTAATCAATACAAAGCCCAGTTTAACCGGAGCAGGCCCCTGGGCCAGACTAGCATCTCGGGGTCCCTAACGCGACGAAAAGATTATTTCATACCCTTTGAATGACAAGCATGCGTAACACAAACAATTACACGGTCTGTAATACAAGAAAACTTACATAATGTCAGTTCCGAATGGATTACATAGAAGGTTGAGGGATAGCCCAGTCTCCGCCCTCGCACCGCTAGATATATAGATTACCGTGAAACTTTCATCTGGAATTTGAATTTTTTCTTTTTTTGCCATGAACCGCGGGGGCCTCCTAAACCGCAAGGCACTGAGCCATTCACGCCCATCCCTAGGCTAGGCCTTGAATCAATGTCTGACGTCATAGGGTCAAAACAAGTTCGTATGACCCATGACGTGAACTCCCACTATAACGTATCAGAGCTTTATTTGTGAAGGTCATCGAAAGTATAAAAAAACGAAACGAAATATTGATGTGTATTTAAATCAGATTACGTATCGTCGGTGAAGTATCAAAAGGGTGTATCTCGGGAAATTAGTCGAACACACTTTTTTGCATTTTTAAAATCTCCCCATTAATATGCACATTTCTGTCTAAGCTGTGTATCTCTACGCCAATTAGAACTGTTCTGGGTATCATGCGTCCAAATTTCGTATCTTGATTTGTGGAGATTTTGAAATTCAAAAGGTTCTATTTCTTAATCTTAGAAATTCTGTGATACACCATTTTGACACTTCACCAACGGTATGTAATCACATAGTATTATATGTCTTAAGATGTTAGTTACGGTCAGACCCAGACGTCAGCCCAGATGGATGAAGATGTATATCACGCTAAGATATAATCTATTATTGATATAAGTAAGACATTGAATCAATCGCTGTTTAATTATAGACGTGGTGGACTTGTAAGAACTGATTTAAATCAAAAATGGTCGACTCCGTCTAACACACTTTAATACGGCTGGTTGATCTAGATCGTTAAGCCTCGTGCAGACAATGGAGAGAGAGAGAGAGAGAGAGAGAGAGAGAGAGAGAGAGAGAGAAATGGGGTTTAACGTCAACTCAACACAAACTAGGTCATTTCGGGACTAACATATGGTTTAATTTTATTTCAATAATTCGCTTGCGCGTAGGGGTCTTTTAGCAGTGGGAGTAAACCGGAGTGCCCGGAGGAAACCCACGAGGTTGAGAAGGCGCCCCTATCTCCATGCCACATACGCTCACACCAGGGCTCGAAACCACAGCCGCAAGCTAGAGGTGACCGGCCAGCTAGACGTCGAAGCGCGGCACTCTAGACCACTAGTTCATCCCAACCACCCGCCACGTCTATAGGTAAGGTCATTAAAAAAGTGGGCCTTAGCCTATAAAGACAAAAGACGAGAAAGAAAAAAGAAAAAAAAGAAAAGAGAAATAAAGGAGAGGGAGGGGAAGAAAAGAAAGAAGAAGGAAAAGGAAAGGGCACGGGACAGGACAGGAGGAAGAACAGATAGGAAGCTGTGGTCTGAAATGCTTGGAAAATGGGTTTGCGGTTGTCTTGTCAATTTTCAAAACTTTCTGGTGGGGGGGGGGGCTCCCCGGACCCCCCTTCGGACGCTCCGGTACGTACTTGTGTGGGCCTTGGTCAATGACCTGACAGGTGGGCCTTCAGCTCACCAGTCCAGCACTGACTGTTGTGACTAGAAGTTTTGTTATTCTTATGGAACTCACGATCAGATTTTAATTGAATCTAATTGCACTAACGGCTCTGATGTTTGCGGATAGACAACCCCCCTCCGGGAAAGGCATCCACTTGCATTATGTAGAAAAGCGAAAATCTCGCAATAAAACACATATATCTAGAATGGGATTATTTCCAAATCACTAACAGTTCGATCTATATATTACATGGAAGGTTGATTGGATGTGGACTAGTTCTCAGTCAAACGCATTAATATATAATTAAAATACAGCTGTATAAACCCTTGACGCCATTTCTAATTAACCTATTTACATCTAGGTGGTTGGCCGAATGGTTAGCGCATGAGCGCTGTATCATACGGCCTGCCATTGAGTCAACTAGCGTGGTTTTGAATCCCCGGTTGTACGTGACAAGGAGAAGGGTCGCCTGTCCAACCTCGTGGGTTTTCTCCCGGTACTCCGGTTTCCTCCCATTGCCGAAGACCTCTACGCGCAAGCGAATAATTGAAATAAAATTAAACCATATGTTAGTCCCGAAATGTCCTAGTTTGTGTCGAGTGGACGTTAAACCCCATTTCTCTCTCTCTTGAATATCGTCGTTATTCAGCTGTATCTTTATTTAAAGGCACACTAATACAGATACATGTAGTATCAGGGTTGCGGTTGTGGTTTCGATCCCTGGTGTGAGCGTATGTGGCACAGAGATAGGGGCGCCTGTCCAACCTCGTGGGTTTACTCCCGGTACTCCGGTTTCCTCCCACTGCTAAAGACTCCTACGCTCAAGCGAATTATTGAAATAAAATTAAACCATATGTTAGTCCCGAAATGTCCTAGTTTGTGTCGAGTGGACGTTAAACCCCATTTCTCTCTTTTTTGAATATCGTCGTTATTCAGCTGTATTTTTATTTAAAGGCACACTAATACAGATACATGTAGTATCAGGGTTGGGTCGTTTTAAAACAATTTGTTTTAAACAACTTGTTTTAAACGTTTAAAACAATTGAAAAAAAAACAAAAAAAACGCCGATTTGTGTTTCTTTTATAAAAAAAATTACCTGAAACTCAGAAAATCGTCAAGTAATCGTCAAATTATGAAATAATTTGGTGAATAATTTTCTTTTCGAAATTCTAGTGTTCATTTGTGTATTTCTATGTATTTAAATTGTACTGCATTAATAAATATTACGTAAACCACAGTAGTAAAGATCAAAGGGATGGAAACAGTTATTTTTAGTTAAAAGGTGCAGTGTGTGGGTTGTGAGTTGTATATAATTAGGATATGTTGTATGGAGAATTCAGTATTGTGTCACTTTAAAATTAAAACAAAGTAATTTTCAACATTTGGTCTTTTTCACTCTAAAATGAGAAATCGACTAGGTGTCGAGAAAGGTGGGAAGCTTGTCTTCATTTATAGGACGACAAACATGTAATTACTATCATATAACTATGTTTTTATTGGTTTTAATCACCTTTGTCATTTATTTGTCAAATTATGAACATTAATAAAAAAAACAATAAAAAACATTGTTTTAAACAAAAAAAAAACGTTGTTTTTGTTTGTTTTTTTCCATCCCTGTGTAGTATTAGGTTTCGTTTAGGCTTCTCTAGTCATTATGAAGCCTAGTCAGTTAAAAGCAGTAATAGTTTTCCATAGACGTGTGACCTGTATAAGCCAGATGAATGAAGTTTATGTGGTCTTATCATACATTATAATGTTAAATAAACCCCAGATATTGTCTGTTAAGGAGATTTTGTATCCACCAACAACAGGGTCGAACCGGGGACCTGTTTCACGAAGATAAAATCCAAATTTTAGTAATTTGATTGGATAATATTGTATTGATTTTAGTGCTGAGCCAATCAAAATTGAAGTATCTTTAGTTAAGATTTCGCGTAACAGGGCCCTGGTTTATAAGTCAGTTTCCGTGACACCCTCTGACCAGGTGAAGAGTTTCCGCGAGACCTTCTGACCAAGTGAAGAGTTTTCATGACTGACACTGTCTCACAAGGTGAAGAATTTCTGTGACTGACACTGTCTGACCAGGTGAAGAACTTCTGTTACACCATCTCATGACTAGATGAAGAATTTCTGTTACACCATGTGACTAGGTGAAGAAATTCTGTTAAACCATCTTACTAGGTCAAGAATTTCTGTGACACCAACTGACTACTAGGTGAAGAATATCCGTGACACCATCTGACTAAGTGAAGAATTTCCGTGACACCGTCTGACCAGGCGAAGAGTTTATTTTACAACATCTGATTAAGCGAAGAGTTTCCGTTACACCGTCTGACCAAGTGAAGTTTTTCCGTGACTGGCACCATCTGACCAGGTGAAGAGTTTGCCTGACTGACACCGTCTGACCAGGTGAAGAGTTTTCGTGACTGACACCATCTGACCAGGTGAAGCGAATTTATGATGACAATCAATTTCCTGACCAGGTGAAGAATTTTCGTGACTGACAACGTCTCACAAATAGACCCCGTCTTAGCAGGTGAGGAGTTTCTGTCTGACCAGGTGAAGGGAATTTATTTTGACCGGGTGAAGCGAATTTATTATGACAATCGGTTTTCGGACCGGGTGAATCGAATTTATTATGACAATCGGTTTCCTGACCGGGTGAATCGAATTTATTATGACAATCGGTTTCTTGACCGGGTGAATCGAATTTATTATGACAATCGGTTTTCTGACCGGGTGAATCGAGTTTTTAAAACAATTGGTTTCCTGACCGGGTGAAGCAATTTATTATAACAATCGTAGGATCTTATCAACAACTGACCTCCAGCGTGTCATTAACCAAAGTATGATTTTGTAGAAAATACCTATCAGTGAGATTAAACATAGATAGACAAACCAATTTCCTTGTCAACAAGTTCAGGTATCCATAATATTCTAATTAATTGATAGATACAACTCGGTAGATTAAATCAATAGACAGCCATTCTCGCATCAGGTCGTCTCATAAACGATAGCACATACCGGGAAATCTCGTATTTAAGTCCCCCCGTTATTAAGGCCATGGGCTTAATAACGGGTTTCATGATTTAATCTTGACAAAAAGCGCCCACTATAATCTCCGAAAAACAAGCCCACCCGAACATAAAACAAATATCTTCTATAATTCTTTCATACCATCGTCAATAAGAGATTGGAACAAATTAAGTGCGGAGACAAAAAATTCACGATCTCTAATCCGAATGACTAGACAACTATTCTTGTCAAAACCTCTGCCCTGCATCAGAGGGTGCATCGAAGGAATAGTAAAAGACTATGATAGGTAACAATAGCATAAAAAACAAACAAGGGGAAACCATACCTGATACTAAACATCTGGCCCTGAGTCAGGCCCGTATCTAGACACCATTAAGCGGGGGGGGGGGGCATTACCTTTCGGTAGGGGGGCGAACATTTTGAGGAAATTTTCGAAAAGGTCATTCTAACAGACTGTTGTAATCATCATGCTATGTAGTTAACTATGCGTCTAATAAGCATTTTAAAATAAGTATTCAAACAAAAAAAAAGCTTTTTTAGGTTAATATAAGGAACTGTGTATACTTTAATGATTGTTAGCAATTTCTGAGCGGACCCCGCGCCCCCCTGTAGATACGGGCCCGGCCCGAGTTCACAAAGCATTCTCAGACTTAACGTAAGAATTTACTCAAAATTGTTCGCCTCATTGTAACTAAAATATAACCCTTTATAAAACTTTTATTGTTTTAATGTATCAAATACCATAATAAGAAACTGTGTGCAAAGTTTTGTGTTTCTGGATCAAAGATATTTCTTATAAATAGTGATTGAAAGTTGAGTAAATTCTTAACTTAAAGCCCCAATAACACTCTTGTTGTAACTGAAAAATATTTCCAAATCTTCATTCTGGTCAACAAATCGTATTATTTTAGAATATTCCAATTAAATGATGATTTAAATTTCATCTTAACACACCTAATTTAAAAAATTCGAAAAATTCAACCAATTGATTTGAAAAGTCTAACGTAAACCTTTTCAAATGTGACTTGAATTTTAAAATATTTTCGAACCCTCTGGACAAATAAAATAGGTTGTAATGGATAATTTACACAACAGGTAGGACATTTAAACATCTAGTACTTAGAATAAGGGTATTATTTATTTTCTGGAGCTACCAAGCCAGCAAGAATGTTATTGTCCCTTTAAAGTAGCGAAGTCTCCACCCCAACATCATTCAAAATCTTCAACATTGAAAGCACGAATGATTTGTCAATTTAAATCAACATTGATGTTGTGATCTTACCGGACAAAGATGGGAGTCTGATATCCAATATTTAAGACAAAATAAAAAAAAATACTATTGGTACACGAATCGTGTACCCTAATGCGTTTCGGCCCCAGTTGTTACAAGAGACTTTCGATTGACACTGCTGGCTTATTCCGCCGAACATAACTGATTTGAAATTAGAGTAAAAACGGAAACCATTGAATGTAAATCAGTTTATATACATTCACATTACAGTATTATATGCGTTCCGACTCACTTGTGTCATTGTCTAGATCCCAAATTTTAGCGATTTAGCTCCTTTAATTCTGAGAATACTTTGTGAACTCGAGGCCAGAGAAGTATGAACATCCGATAAACAACACGGGTATTAAATAATTCCACCATAATTAAATGAATTATGAAATGTAAATATTAAAATGCGCACAAAACAGCACAACCCACACGCTCCTACGAAAAAATATAAATAATAGTCCTACACTCTTCCATCCGTTTGACAAACACACAATTATGCACAGGTTAAAGCGAGAATTTTATATTTTTAAGTTATATTTTTATATATTTGTAAAATGTATTAAAATAAAGCCTTAAAATAGATGGTATCTATAAACAGCCCTACCTTGTTAAAGAATAATCCAATCAATCCAGTAATTTACTATTGCCAGTAGAGAAATTGGCAAAAATGTCATTTTCAAACGTTTGAAGATAGCTATTGCAGGTGGGGGTTGGAATGAAAAACAAGGGAGGTAATTGTGTTATTATTTCCGGTGTTAGTGATTTATAAGAGTGGGAAATGATGCCTATGATCGTGTAATAGTGAGTTGACAACCTATTGAGCAAAAGGCATTATGTTATGACCTTCTTTGAAAATATGAAATTCTAGCTTTAACTGGTTACTTAATGATAATTAAATAAATGACCATAAGGAAGTTGGATATAATTGAAAGATTATGAATATTAGAAAGTCACTGTCCTATCCACAGGCTCCTACGTCCTAAGTAATTATAGTCCAACACACAAAAAGATTACAAGTATTTTCACAGATAATACCTATGATTCACGAATTAAAAGAACTTAAGCACGTAGGCATGTACACATCAGTTAAGAATTAGTTCATCATAGGCCCTTGAGAGGTTTTACCACTAATTATCAGATGGGGCAAACAATAGCAATATTTTACACTTCATATACTAAATATGAGAGAGTGAGGGAGAGAGAGGGAGATGGATGAAACGTCCAATCAACACAAACTAGGTCATTTAGGGAATAATATATGGTTTAATTTTATTTCTATAATTCGCTTACGCGGAGAGCTATTAAGCAGTGGGAGGAAACCGGAGGTCCCGGAGAAAACCCAGGAGGTTGAACAGACGACCTTCTCCTTGTCTCGTACAACCGGAGAATCGAAACCACGCCAGTTGACTCAATGACGGACCGTAAGATACAGCGCGCACGTCCTAACCATTCGGCCATCCACCCACCCTCTCCTGTTTTGTTATAATCTGTTTACATATTTCAAACACACAAAGACAACATAAACATTTTCAATTTCATTAATTGTGGAAATGGATCCGGAAACGGCACAAATACCTCTCAAAATTCTCGAAGTATTGTTAGTGTTTTCGTCTAAAATATGCCGATGTAAGAATTAAAATGCCGGTGGAGCTTATTGTAAACCGACAACGCAAGTTTCGTAATGGACTTTTCGATTAAATACCTAAGAGAATTCGTGTTGAACTTTTAATTAAATATAAAGCCAGATTATCTAATATTGTTCAATGTTGCTGTCAAGCTCTGATAACTATCTAGAGAATGTATCCTTGAACTCAGATTTATTGAGGCAGGGAGGGGGGCGTCAGTGTCGTGTAACAGCAACATTGCTGATGTAATCAAGCCAGGGTTATGAAATGAAATGGGGTTTAAAGCCCCAATACCACTCTTGTTGTAATTGAATAATATGTCCCAATCTTTATTCTGACCAACAAATTGTATTATTTTACAATATTCAAATTAATTGATGATACAAATTTCATCTTAATACACCTAATTTAAAGAATTGGAAAAATTCAACTACATGATTTGAAAATGGTAACGTAAACCTTTTCAAATGTGACTTGGATTTTAAAATATTTTCGAACCCTCTGAACAAGTAAAATATGATGTAATGGATAATTTACACAACAGGTAGGACAAAAAAAAACCATCTAGTACTTAGAATAAGACTATTATTTATTTTCTAAAGCTGCCAAGCCAGCAAGAGACTGGGATAGTGAAGAAGGGCATACGGCACTACGGCCTACTCTTATATCGAATTCCAACTGTCAAGGGACCTTTTACGATTGGAGAGTGTCCAAAGTTTTTGTCCCAAGAATAACCAAGGACGAAAGTCGTACATTTGATGGGACAAGATTTATAAGTATCGTAGATATTGAAAGATACACAAATCGTTCCTCCGGTTGGGCAAGGGTTTAAAAATATCGTGTGGGATAGGGTGGGAGGGCATGATAACTTATATAAATTTTGTAGACATTAAAAAATATTTTAAATATTGAAAATATCAAAGATATAGAAAAATATCTTATCTTAGATATAGAAAAAATATCTTATCTTAGATATTGAAAAATATCTTAATAGACCTTATGAAACAGCGCGCACGAAATGCAGAAACAACCCAACGTTTCAAAAGTACATGTCATAAGTATATCATTTTACTGTTCCTCCAGTCTCAAATGGACATAGCATAATTCGTCATTTTTCTGTTCGCTACTTAACTTCTGGTTCAAATGGACATATCATAATATTGAAGCTTTCCCGCAAGTAAGAATTAAAATTCTGTGAATATCTGTTAATATTGCTTTTGCCTTTTTATAATTCTGTATGTGGTTACAGAAATAAAATAATTAATGTGGATAAAATTTCAAATATCCAAACAGCATATACAAGAAATATATAAATGATATTTTCTTCAAGTTCAACAAGTGTCCTTTTAGATTTCATACACATTATAACAATATATTCAGAATATATAAAAATCAATCAACCAATAATTCAATAAATCAATCATTAATATAAATTAGTACACGGTCTTACCTGACGATGTTCAATAATTTGTTAGTACAACAAATCCCAAATAACAAAAACAATTCCCCACAATGATACGCATTCACATATTTCTAGCGAAATGAACAGATGAACAGAGCAAACATCCGAATATTCCTAAACACTACTCTAACATCGCTGTCTCAGTTATCGACTGGTCATGAACTTGAACCAGTTCGATGGCCAATAGCAATTTAATTGGTCAAAAATTGAAAACGCGTGTTGTTTGAGATGAGCAGATGACATTGTCTAAATTTGGAAGAGAGAAATGACACGACCCCTTTGATCGTGTGTTAGTTATAACTGTGATATATTAGTTATTGATTATCGTAGCACTATATACATACAGGGTGAGACGACGCACTTTCAGTTAGCTTTAAATTTAGAAGCTTATGCTATAAGTCAAGATATATCTGTTGTTTGGTATGATGGATCGATGCTTGACACACCATCGAATATTTTATCACGAATAAGTATATTTCGTCCCCAGAAGGCGGCCAAATCGCTCGGAAGAGACAAAAAAATCTCAAGGTCGACTGGGAGGCGTGTCTAGTCGTTCAGATGGGACAACAGCCCAGATCCACCTGCGGATCTTTCTACTACTACTACTGCAACTAACTAATACTACTACTACCTACTACTACCCACTCATGACACACTACTACTACTATTGCTACTGCTACTGCTACTGCTACTGCTACTACTGCTACAACTACAACCACTACTACTTCTACTACTACTATTATTGCAGCAACTACTACTACTACTATTACCATCACCACTACTACGTCTACTACTGCTACTACGACTGCGACTACTAATGCAACTACCACTACTACCACTTTTATTATTATTCTGAAACGTCTAAGCGCAAGCGAATTATTGATATTCAATTAAACCGTATTGCTTCGCTCGATTAGAACCACTTAATGATGAGTACACGTTGAACTCTATTTCTCTCTCTGTGTTAAAACAGAATTCATGATTATTCGGTTTAAAAGCTATGGCCTTAGGGTGCAGCCAAGTTCGTATTTCTTTCTTCTTTCATCTAACCAAATTTGCGTGTATAAAAATAAATACCTCAAGCTACTATATGAATTATTTACTAAGCAATAATGTTTATTATGAGAATTCTATCGACTTACCTGATAATTGATTAGGCTAATTAACTAAGTTAATTAATGTCAGGGGGAGTTGGAAGGCCGAATGGTCAGCATGCGAGCGCTGTATCATACGGCCTGCCATTGAGTCAACTGGCGTGGTTTCGAATCCCCGGTTGTACGTGACAATGAGTAGGATCGCCTGTCAAACCTCGTGGGTTTTCTCCGGGTACTCCGGTTTCCTCCCACTGCTAAAGACTCCTACGCCAAAGCGAATTATTGAAATAAAATTAAACCATATGTTAGTCCCGAAATGACCTAGTTTGTGTCGAGTGGACGTTAAACCCAATTTCGCTCTCTCTCTCTCTCTTCTCTCTCTCTCATTAATGTAAATGAATATTGAACACCACCCAATAGACGAGTAAACTATTATATTAAGCGTCTTGGTTAAGCCTGTCTCAATGGGCGTGGGCTACTTTAATGTAGGTAGCATAGCGTGACTCTAAGGTCAATCAGATTAACATACAGATCCGATTTCGTTTCGTTATTTTTTATAGTTCGAAAAGTTCGTTTTACTTGTCGTTACTTCTCTAAGATCTGGACGAGTTGTTATTATTGACATGTTCTGGATGATGTGAATCATTAGCCAATGAAACGGTCTGTTGCGGCAAGCTTTAGGTGTGTTTGATGTTGGCGTATCATTATTTCAAATGATCGTACGGGCTAAGCCAATCGTGCTTTATTTATACTTGTGAAATATTGGATTCGTGTCACGTATTTCACTTTAAAAAGCACGTACAAGTGTCTGTATTTTAAGTTGTTTAATGGTCTCGAGCAAAATGACATTGCGTAAAATATTGAAACAACACTCGCTAATGCCTCGTGCAGTATCAATATATTACTTAATGTGTCGCTCTCGATCATTAAACCACAGGCGTTATTGGCTATGCCACTAAATACCCAAACCATCCAACCGGACCACCATGATTCCCCCGGCAACAGGCAAGTTTTAGCTAAATGTCTCTTTATTCGTGCAGGCATTATGTAAGAGCTAAGACTCGCCGAAAGCAGGTCTTTGTTTGGAACTTTTAGGTTACATATAGATTTATCAACGCGACGAGAGCATAAACAACTCCCGATGCCATAGGATAGCTCCGATTTTAACTTGCTCAAAATAATGTAATTTGAATGCAATTTTCAATATATTCATTTTGCATTTCGAAATGAAGAGTCCAGGGAAAGAATGATCTAATATCGCGTTCGATTATTTGCTACGGGCTTACTCGACCAAGATCCCCGAGTACGTTTCAACATGGGGGGTTGGGATGGCCTAGTGGTCTAGAATGCCGCGCTTCGACCACTAGCTGGCCGGTCACCTCTGGCTTGCAGCTGTGGTTTCGAGCCCTGGTGTGAGCGTATGTGGCATGGAGATAGGGGCGCCTTCTAAACCTCGTGGGTTTCCTCCGGGCACTCCGGTTTCCTCCCACTGCTAAAGACCCCTACGCGCAAGCGAATTATTGAAATAAAATGAAACCATATGTTAGTCCCGAAATGACCTGCTTCGTGTTGAGTGGACGTTAAACCCATTTCTCTCTCTCTCTCTCTCTCTCTCTCTCACGTTTCAACATGCCCAGTTGGAACGGGTAATCGAACGGCGTGGCGCTTTCTTCCGGTTTCATGGACGATAAACACCGCCAAACAATTATGCTCGGTGTTTACCATAAAGTTGTGTTTGGGTTTTATCAGAGCTGGATTCTGTTTCACGAAATTTTACTAGGATAAAATCCAAATTTTAGTTATTTGATTGGATAATATAAGATTGATTTAAGTGCTAAACTAACTAAAATTGAAGTATCTACTTAAATTTGAATGATTTTAACTTTAGTAAAGATTTTGAGAAACAAGGCCCAAACAATAATCCGCCAATAAACGTTAATAGATACTGACATTTTCATTGCCATCTTATTGGAACAATTAAATCCGGAGAAGCGAAATAAAACCCCAAGGATTGAATATGCATAATAGAAGACTTTAAATCACATTTTCGTGTAATCATTGTAATGTTTGACTACTTTGTTAAGAAGGTCAATGGCTTACCAGAATTGCAGTTAGGAGGGCATGGTTATGGTCGCACACCAGTTACAATTCCAAAACAAGCAGTGGTGTTTCTGTGGCATATTGCTACCGCATTTCGCACACTATCCGATAGATTTCGAATATCTAAACCAACAACGAACTGTATATGCCACAGAGTTTCTAATGAAAAGAAAACAATTATCAATGGCCAGCACCCTTAAAAACGTCAAGAAATTAAAAAACTTTTTGCTGAATATTGTAAATTTCACGGAACCTGTATTTCATGTTTCATATTCTATAAATGTGTATATTTCTATTTATTTCATGTTGCTTATGTATCGATATATGAATTGTATGCAGCTTGCAATGGGTGTTATGATACAATAAAATCTTATTTTATCTTATCCGACTTTAGGCGCCCAGGATGAAGGAAATCGAATATCATACATCAGCCGCAAAAAGTTCACTGGGCCGTACAGCACGGGGGGGGGGGGGGGTGTATAGCATTCCCGGCTCCTACAAGCTTCCACCGGGACATGCACGCATGGTCGTATATATACTATATAGCACACGGTGCGCATCTTATCAGACACACAATCAGCATCTGTGTTACTAGCTGCAGAAATTAGCTCCGTAAACCGCGGTCGGTGAGACAAAACATGGGGTTGTCACCCCCCTCAAAAAAATCCTGTATCCGCCACTGCAGCAGGATGTATGTGATCATCGAATCCGATTTACTCATGTTCACACCAGCTGGTCTGAGTGTCCACATGACGCTAGGGTTTTGAGGAATTGTCCTCCAACCAGATACCAAATTTCAAGAGGGAGAATTCCTAATTGGGGCCCGGTCTGCCCCCTTCAGTCGTGGCTTATAACTCCACACAATGATTTGGGAAAATTGACCAGTAATCAATAAAAAAAAAATAATAATATAGCTGATTATTTCATTGGATACTTCCTGAAGTAACCGGCTCCTTGGGGTAAGCCAGTTAAATGAGGTCATCGGTAAGCCTAGTAACTATACTTGTTACCTTAAACTGTGTTTAAGGTAACAATTGGTACAGTCTAAGACCCCTTACGCAAGTTCAAATAGGCTCAAACGCACAATTGTCAACACAAATCATTACAGTTTGTATTAAAATAAGTAATTCTATCACAAATAGTGAAGATTGAACCATTAAAATAGTTACCGAACGTTTTTCTCTGCATAGTGCTGTTTATGTTGTAGGCCTAATGACGTATTACGCAACTTGCGGCCATGACGGTCGGCCAGTTGAAATTTCGCTTAGGGGATGGACTTCATCAAATGATATAATTATGCGGTAAGGCCTCACTTTTATTTCAATAAGAATTGATTTATTATATGTTAAGCTGTGTGCAGTACTGTTTTAGGTCAGTTTATTTGTAAATTAAGCGAGCTATAGGCCAGTAAACTTTTTGTAGTCATTTGACTAAAAAACTTGCGCAAAGGAACTCGGTAGGAAAAACCACTACTGCGACTGGAGTAAGACGGAAGACAGCAGTAGTGGAACCATTTCTACGGTAAGCCGAACGCACTCGTGGAGGCTCGAGTAAGCGCGGCGCTAGTAATTGAACGCACCATTTGTCACTCTTTCCACGAACCCCAGTTAATGACGCCACCTGGTAGCATTGTATCAGCTTTTTGTGGAACAATCAATTTCAGGTAAAAACGACCGAAGTAACATCGAACCAAGGCCCTACTGAAATGGCCTCCCGGACAAATACAAGACCAACGTACCCTTTATTTAGCCTTAAATTGTCTAAAAAGTTGAGTTCAGTTGTACTGATAATTATGATTCGTGTTAAACATCATTTTCAAGTTGTAAATTAACCCTTTCGTTGTTCTGTTCGGGTCAAACATTCTCGACCAAAAGTCTGTTTTGCGTTTTATGCGAAAAGACAAAAATGACTCTTCATTCATCTAAATCATTCATAGTGTCCCATTAATAATAACAATGTATTGAACCAAGGGACAGCGCATATTGACGTTCACGAAATATTATCCTTGGCGGTTTGAATTCGTAGTACCCCCTTCCGGGTAAAATGTTCCCCATAACATTGATTAATACACTGTATGACGCATGCCTTTAACGTTTACCCCGGAGTCGATCGGTACTAGACGTTAAATCCCATTTATGTTGTATAGAAGTGTTGTTAGAGCGTTGAAAGCCCCCCCCCCCCCTCCCCGCTTGTAACAATTGAACAACTTCGATAAGGAAGCTGAACCGTCTGGTCAAAAAGCCCCACCTCTCCCCCACTCTCTATGTAACCTTGTATTACAGAATGAACCAAATGGCAACGTTTCGGTGTGTAACTCACGGAGTCATCATGATGCCCATGTCTGTGTGTAACCTGCTGTTAGTCATTGTGGCGTCCGGTTCTGTTTCTGTGTATAATCTGATGTAACTCAATAAGTCACCCATTTTAGTGTAACTAACTGAACCACCATGGTCCCCGTTTCAGTGTAACGTAATGTAACTCACCAAACCACCATGGCCCCCATTTCAGTGTAACGTAATGTAACTCACCAAACCACCATGGCCCCCATTTCAGTGCATAATGTATCTAAATGCGTCACCACTGCTCTCATTTCAGTGTAACCTAATGTAACCCACTGAACCAACATGGCCCCCATTTCTGTGTGTGCTATGACCCACTGTGTCACTATGACTTGTTTGCACGTGTAAGCTGATGTAACTATGGAAACTAGAGATGATATCAGGATATGTCCTTGATGTTTATTAATGATTATGTCAAGACAGGGGTTATCATAAACTCATCAAGTTTGTAAATGCTAAACAAAGTGATGTTCTCTTCATATTGATCTCAGATCATCCATCCAACTGTTCTATTGTCCGTTCAATGACAAGATAAAACGATTAAATCAAGAGAGAGAGGGAGGGGGGCGATGGATAGAGAAAGGGAGAGAGATGGGGTTTAACGTCCCCTCGGCACAAACTATGTCATTTCAGGACTAACATAAGGTTTTTTAATTTTATTTCAATAATTTGCTTGCGAGTGGGGGTCTTTAGCCGTGGGAGGGAACCGGAGGACCCGGAGAAACCCCACGAGGCTGGATAGGTGACCCTACTCCTTGCCACGTACAATCGGGGATCACCTCAATTAGAAGGAGAGTTATTGTGTTCCAAAGTCTCGACCAATCAAATTGCTTAATGCTCTGCTTACCCTGAGCAGAAAATGTTCATTATCGAACTTAGTCAAGGTATTGATGTCATAAAACTATACACCAAGTTTCTTCAACCGGGGATTCGAAACCACGCCAGTTGACTCAAAGACAGGCTATATGATATAGTGCGCACGTGTTAACCATTCGACCATCCAACCCCCTTGTCTGCTTCAAATGGCATAATGAAAACGACCATACGCCATACAGTCTGCTATTAGGTAAATTCTGCCAGGACACCAGCGCTATGACCTACATTTATTTCATTCTTTCAAGGGTTCTTTGTCCCAACCGAAGGACTATGTTTATTTTTCATTGTGTTTGATTAAGATGCTTTGTAACCAGAGGTGTAATCACCATGGCGTGTATATGAAGATGGCCAGTGTGGTCACGATGGGTAACACGTAGTTCATACATAAATAAGGGACATAATGCGGACCGGAAACCCATAAGCCCGTCTCCGTGAGTAGTTCCAACTGTAGGTGATCGGGGGGAGGGGGTCTAACTGTAAATGGTGTTTTCTAGGGTATAGTCCGAGTGCTATAAATGGTGTTTTCTAGAGTATGTCCCAAGTGCCACGCAAACTGTAAATGGTGTTTTCTAGAGTATATTCCAAGTGTCAAACTGACTGTAAGTGGGTATATCCCAAGTGTCAAACTGACTGTAAGTGGGTATTTCCCACGTGTCAAACTGACTGTAAATGGTGTTTTCTAGAGTATATCTCAAGTGTCAAACTAACTGTAAGTGGTGTTTTCTTGGGTATATTCTGAGTGCTAAACTGACTGTAAGTGGTGTTTTCTAGAGTATATTCCGAGTATCTAACCTCTGATGACTGCTCTGATTACCAATTAATCCATTTATCCTTACCTTCTAAAAGTCCCCCTAACTTCGTGAGAAGATTTATTTGTTTAAGGTCCCTAGACTCCATCTCTAGTTATTTTGAACAGTGTCTCATAGCCTCTTGTAAAAATGAAATTAAAAGGTGTTTAACGTTCTACTGTTCTGCCCCGAACTGGGCTAATGAAAACAGCATTTTGGCATCGTGGTAGCGAAGATGGTGGCTTTATGATACCATTAAAGGAGCTAACATATGCGACCTAGAAATCGACACAAGAGGGTCGCCACACATATAATATTGTAATATGAATTCAATGGTTTCCGTTTTTACTATAATGTCACATCAGTTATGTTCGGCGAAATAAGCCAGCAGTCTCAATCCAATGCAAGAGGTTATTCGCTACATACGCCATTTGATTTGGTGCAATGTTTCTAGCCTCGTTCCTCGAGTCTCTTGCTAGAACTTTTGCTGAAACGCATAGTGGTACACGATTCGTGTACCAATGGTAAAATATTTATTTTGTTTGTCTTAAATATTGGATATCAGAGGCCCATCTTTATCCGGTAAGATCACAACATCAATGTTGATCTAAATTGACAAATAATTCATTTTGGATGAGATTGAGTTAGAGACTTAGCTACTTTAATGATACCATTAAATCGAGGTACGTGGAATAAAACTTCACTGTCTAGTTCGTACCAGCCTTGTCCCCCGCCCCACCCCGCCCCACCCCACCCCTCTCTAAATAACAAAACTAAGATATATATTTTTATACTTCAAATTCGATACTAAATGAGTTTGTTAAACTCTTTAACACATTTTTATTATCGGTTTATTAGATAAGATGATTGAAATAGATTCCAATGAAAGGATAGATTTTATAGCCAGATTACACAATTGATCTATGTAGATTCATATTATCTCATCCCTTCCTGTATTGTATTATTATCAGACTGTACCGGGCAATCTCAGTAAATTAATGTAATGTTACTTATTACATACTTTATAACCTTTTTTATAATATTTTACCTGATATTATTTATAATCCGTTGTCATGGTGATCTATTAGTCTATGTATGTAAGAACATTTATGGTTCATATAATAAAACATACTTTCTTAAAGGGGAAGACCAATGATTTTCAACAAGGTTTCCATAAATCTTAAATATATATTCAGAAATAATCCGCTCTGTAGCACAAGCAAAAAAAGTATTTGTAATTGAGAAATTAATTTTTATTAAAACCGGAAGTGACATAGTTGGTTCACCACGCTCACTGGGCTTTATAGTAGGCATACAGATTTGGCATAAGTTTACTGCTGTATTGTGTTCACGCCTCGTCCTTGGGCCAAAAATCTTATCAATGGGTTGTTTGTTAGGATATCATAAACTTTTTGCTTGTGCTACAGAGCGGATTATTTCTGAATATATATTTAAGATTTATGGAAACCTTGTTGTAAATCGTTGGTCTTCCCCTTTAAGACAAAATGAAATGACAGGGGTTTAACGTCCTATTGTTCCGCTCCGAACTGGGCTACGATTAAAAAAAAAACCAGTCTCGATTGAAGTTGAGCAGCAACTCGGATTTAATCCAATAAATATCGCAGGCTAGCGATGGCATCTATAAGTTAAAGAGAGAGGGGGAGAGAAATGAGGTTTAACGTCCACTCAACACAAACTAGGTCATTTCGGGACTAACATATGGTTTAATTTTTTTTCAATAATTCGCTTGCGCGTAGGGGTCTTTAGCAGTGGAAGGAAACCGGAGTGCCCGGAGGAAACCCACGAGGTTGAGAAGGCGCCCCTATTCTCCATGTCACATACGCTCACACCAGGGATCGAAAGCACAGCCGCAAGTCAGAGGTGACCGGCCAGCTAGAGGTCGAAGCGCGGCACTCTAGTCCACTAGGCCATCCCCCCCCCCTAACATAAATGGACTATCCCGATTTAAACAGAGTCTCAAAAATAAAAGTCCGAGTACGTATTGAATTTAAGCGCCAAAATATCGAGGAATGGTGTATTTACCTTGTCTCAAAATTTCAGCTCAAAATATTGAATCGTTTGGACGTAAACCTCAAAACTGCTTATCCGGACACGTTACCCTTTTAAGATTTCGGGTCAGTTTCTTTGTTGGGTTAACTGATAATGAATTCCCATTCCTTTAGTGGTCTATGCAGTGAATGACCTGTCATCCTTACTTGATAATGAAAGGTAAATTTCACCTACACATTATTTTTATAAATGAAAAGCCTGGATTTAACCAGACACCGCACAATACAGCTTGGGACATTGGTCTTCATTTCAAAATGAAGACTGACGGGTTAAAGTTGTTTGAAAACGTATCACGTATATTGAGTTAGTTGCTCGGCCTTAAGGTAGAAGATTTTAAGGGATTTTTAACACAAACTTATGACGTGTTATTCTCCAAAATATTATCGGGATTTGCCCTTTAAAGGGACAATAACATTCTTGCTGGCTTGGTAGCTCCAGAAAATAAATAATACCCTTATTCTAAGTACTAGATGTTTTAATGTCCTACCTGTTGTGTAAATTATCCATTACAACCTATTTTATTTGTCCAGAGGGTTCGAAAATATTTTAAAATCCAAGTCACATTTGAAAAGGTTTACGTTAGACTTTTCAAATCAATTGGTTGAATTTTTCAAATTTTTCAAATTAGGTGCGTTAAGATGAAATTTATATCATCATGTAATTGGAATATTCTAAAATAATACGATTTGTTGACCAGAATGAAGATTGGGACATATTATTCATTTACAACAAGAGTGTTATTGGGGCTTTAATGAATGTCTGATTAATAATTAAGATAACATTTCAGGCTTAAAGAAAAACTTGCAATAGACAGAGGTAGCTCTTGCATAATGTATGTTTTAACAATACAAAGAATCAATGTCTCCAGCCATCAAACTACCCATTCTTATTATTCATTCAAACTGAAAGATATTTGTGTTCATCAAAGAGTTGAATTCTTCTGTCCATCACATGCTAATCAACGACCTCCTGTCTGGGTCACACTTGAAAAACATGGAATAAAATATGAGGTTACAGATTGGTTTAAAGAAAATCAGGTTTTCCCCTTTTGAATACAGGGGGTATGGGGCCTGTTTCACGAAATTTTAACTAAGATAAAATCTAAATTTTAGTAATTTGATTAGATTAATTTTAGAGCTAAGCCAATCAAAATTGAAGTATTTGCTAAAATTTGGATTTTATCTTTTGTTAAGATTTCGAGAAACAGAATGGGTAAGATGCTGGCTCGCTAGCCTCGGGTCGGGTGTTTGATCCATGTATTGGCCGAGAAGGTTCATCCAGATTTTCCGGCGTTGTCCCTACTTGTCAGTGATGCAGGGCGGAGGGCCTGACGAGGATATCCGTCTAGTCGTTCGGATCGGACAATAAAGGGAGGTCTCGTCTACACACTGACGTGCACGTAAAAGATCCATTGACAGATGGAATTTGATATATGAGTAGGCAGTAGTACAGCTGTCCGGGCAAAATGTTCCTCGTAGCACACTGTATGGCGTATGCCCGTCTTCGGGCCGTTAAATTTCATTTCAGTCCATGTCCTTTGAATACACAGTGTTCTGGGTGTCTGTATCCATAACCAAATAACATAAAGCGAAGCAATGCGTACGAATATGAAATCATTCTCCCGAGCAGAGTTGTTTTCCTTTGCAGTTCACACAACCATCGAATTCTAAAGGCCAAGGGATATTTTACGTGAACGCCAATGTGTTCACGGGACCTCGGGTCTTCGCACAATCCGCCCTGCACCAAATCCAGATGAACTCGCTCGGCCAACATCGGGAAGGAACCCACGGCCTCATGGCTAGCGAGTCAGAGTCATACTCACTTAGCTACATCGGTCCCTCTAACATTTTCTAACGACTTATCTGACTGTTTACCAAGTATCGTGGTTTGATCACCTTCAATAGAAGGCTTGGTCTCGCTTTAACTACGTACATCTTATCAAGCCATTCGCGAAATACCCTGCATATTTTTGTCAGTAAGTTCGATTGAGAACTGACCCAGCTGGGGGCCTCTCAGGTTCCTCGATAGAAAATATCAACGCGAATATCAAGCCTCACATTTTCCAGCTATTAAAATGTCTACCTGTGATAATGGAGTTGCAAAAATTCAAGTTTCGTTCGATGTCAAGGTGTCCGCGGTGATCGCCATGTTGGAATTGAGTGTGTTTGTGTCACAGGTTCTCGGTTCTTCGTCCCATCCGAACAACTAGACAGCTGTCCTTGTCACCCCCCCCCCCCCCCCCCCCCCCGTTCTGCACCACTGACAAGGGGAAACCACGTCGGAAAATCCCGACGAATTTTCTCGGCCTATGTAAGGATGGAGCAAGCTAGCGAGCCAGCGTCTTACCCACTTAAGTCAAATCTCGGCCTATGTAAGGATGGGGCAAGCTAGCGAGCCAGCGTCTTACCCACTTAGGTCAAATCTCGGC
This sequence comes from Patella depressa, assembly GCA_948474765.1. Lineage (NCBI taxonomy): Eukaryota > Metazoa > Mollusca > Gastropoda > Patellidae > Patella > Patella depressa. The sequence goes on along the minus strand of OX419718.1, from coordinate 67,199,774 downwards.
CAATGTAAGGATGGGCAAGCTAGCGAGCCAACGTCTTACCCACTTACCCGCCGTGGCTCCTGGCCAAACATCTATTATCTTAAAATCTACTGAACCTATAAAACACAAACCGACCATTATGGTCCTTGTCAACATCGCAGTCACCTTGAATTGCGACCTCATATCGGGAGATCCGGGTACTCGATTTAGTGAGTCCTTAGGCCTTTCTATTTAAACGCGTCGTCCCAAGAAAAATACGAAGATGTTTACCTAGTGAGTAGCCATATGAATTGCTATGCACATTAAGATAAGATGTACAGTACTTGCGTGTGATGGTGGGGAGTGGATGACCAAATGGTTAGCGCATGTGTGTTGTATCAAAAGGTCTGACATTGACGAATGTAAAGTAGTATGTTTAACCTCCACTTTATTTCATTAACTCGACTGTAGCCCAAAACGATAAAATACCGCATAAACTCTAAAGCCAGGCTGACACTTGCACGACTTTTGGACACGATTTTGTCGTGCCCATCAGTGTCCACATTGACACGAACTGGCACGACGAGTTTGCGCATAGTTTGGCATTGTTTACGCGCTTCCTGCATTGGCACTACGAGTTTGCGCAAATCGGACGGTGTCGTGCCGACTCGAATCGTGCCTATGCGTGCCACGGAATCGTGCAAGTGTCAGCCTGGCTTCAGACGCAGTAACGCAGTGAAGTGGGTTTGTAAACCAAATATCTGCGGGCAAGATAGAGACACAAACTAGGTCATTTCGGGACGAACACATGGTACAATTTTATTTCAATATTTCGCTTACGCGTAGAGGACTTTAGCAGTGGGAGGAAACCGGAGGACCCGGAGAAAACCGACGTGGTTGGATAAGCGACCCTCCTTGCCACGTACAACCGGGGAATCAAAACCACACAAGTTAAACCATATGTTAGTCCCGAAATGACCTAGTGTGTCTCCGTTTATAAGTTCTCTATTTTGACGGGGATGGGGGGGGGGGGGTAGTTAGGGCGTGAGCTTTGTATCATAAAGTCTGTCATTGGGTCAACTGACGAGATTTCGATTCCCCAGTCTCCTGTCAAACCTCGTGCGTTTTCACCCAGTCCTCGCACGGCTACAGACGCAGGTGTACCATATTATGTTAGTTCGGAAATGACACACACACATGCCCCCCCCCCCCCCCACACACACTTGCTTGATATCTGAACATTGTACTGAATAAACATACTGTCTAAACAGTTCTTGTTCGATTATAACAAATACTACTTTATTATGGTTGTTATAAACTTGTCTGTGTGTTTTTGTAACCACCCGCGGTTGAATAAAATCCATTGAAAACACCCCCGGTTAAGTATAATCTATTGTACAATTAAATATTCCAACAAGTGAAAAAGGTTCTCTTGTGGAAACGTCAATGTTTTGCTGGTATTTTCGACAGAGATCTTCGAAGCAATGCACGCGTCACGTGATGAAAGAAACCACCGTATGATGTTGAATGGTTACCTCCCTTTCATCCGATGGATGAGAAGAATTTTATGAAGAGAGAGAGAGAGGGGGGTTTAAGTCCGCTCAAAACAAACTAGGTCATTTCGGGACTAACACATGGTTTAATTTTATTTCATTAATTCGCTTGCGCGTAGAGGTCTTTAGCATTGGGAGGAAACCGGAGTACCCGGAGAAAACCCACGAGGTGTGATAGGCGACCCTACTCCTTCTCACGTACAACCAGAGATTCGAAACTACGCCAGATGACTCAAAGGCAGGCCGTATGATACAGCGCGCGCACGCTAATCATTCGGCCTTCCAACCCCCTTTATTTGAATAGGCGACCCGTGCTAGCATAATAAGTCGAAATGAAGACATTTTGAAAATTGGGTTATTGTTGTTTTCCATTGTTCGGTTAATTACCCTTAAAATGATGTATGGTTGGTTTCATTCGGGCAAAAATTGACCGAGCTGTGTCCGTTTTAAGCTGCCCAATTCAGGGAGGTATGTTTTGCGAAAAAACAAGTTAACACTGTTGGTATGTTCCAATACAAAGTCACATAGCAAGCTGGCAATTTATTTGCTATTTAGTCATTTAATAAAAATATTTCCTATGACAGTGTTACAATTTAGAACAAATGTGAATACTCCATATAGATCAGGGGACCTCAACCTAGTTGAAAATTGTACCAATTTTATCCTATATTGTATCAATGCATGCATATCTGGTATCAACAGAATGTAAGTCTGTCGGGTTTCTGGTGGTGGGTGTGGTATTCACGCCCAAAATGCACCCCAGCTAGTCTTGATTAGCTCAAAAGTATACCACATGACAATCGCACGGCTTTATACTGTACATCTTCAGCTATTACAAAAAAAAACCCACTCTGACAGACATTTCTAGTGGTGGGATACCCCTTACATTTGTTGTAGAGTGAAACACTATCTTAGTGATAACCGAAATCAGTTTAGTAAATACAACATTTATTTACAACGGTAACAAAATATCAAACAGTTACATAGATACAACAAGACTATACTACATCGGGAACTATAAATACCCGAGGAAAGCATTTAACAATATTAAATCCACCATTCTGCTCGTCCAAGCCTCTCTTCTCCGTCCATCTGTGGTGGTCTTTAGTTGTCTGTCTGACAACAGATAACTTCATGGTCATACATGCAATTGTCTCTTTTATCTCGTCATGACATTCTTACTGACCAGTGCGTATTCCTTTGGGGTCATTCTGAGCTTGTACACAGATCATGTATCTTGTAACTGACATATTGGACTAATTACAATTTAATTAGACCATAGCCACTGCGTGTCTTAACAGAAGTTTATACAGAGTTGAATCGTCAATATCATATATTAGCAAAAATCAGCTGGGGTCTGTAAGTTCTGTGCACCTAAATGGTCGTTCAATTGGAGGATCCCTCATTGTTACAATAGGGGGATCCCTGGCAAGAGCTATTTAATTTCCAGACCACAGCTAGGCGCATTAGCTGAAATCTGTACCACCCAAAACAGCTTTAGACTTGTTCAGTACCACAACAGGAATCATGAATGACCACTGTCAGACTGTTTGTAGTGCGGGTTCTTGGTCGATTCGAAGTACACAGAGTGGGTGATGTCGGTGACCTGGCCTAAAAAGCGCCTTAGGAAGACAATTCCAAATGGGCATTGTCCAGAGCAACGGCTGAATCAGCAATATAATTTTTCATATTCTGATCAAGATTTTTTGATAATAAGGGTGAGACGCCAAGGGTCAGACAATTATCTTTTGTACCTCTTTGAGTGCAGCATCTTGTGATTGTGCTTAACGGGGTAAAACTGACCAAATGTCAACATCCACCGGAGGTGACCACATCCGTTTACAATTTTCCGGAATAGGGTCTTTGGCGACCAGTTTATCGATCCCGACCCTTTTTGTGGTAGCCTCATTGACCAGATTAACGATAGATTCATTTATAGCTTTGTCAAAAGCATTACACCCCCACCCCCGCCACGAAAAATAGGGGGAATATCAAACTCCTCTAACTCCTAGTGTTCAACACTAAAATTATTCTATATTGATTTCTGGTCAGGAATGTCAAGTATAGGTTCTCGACACTGATCGACATAATAAGATGAATGGTCCTGAGAAGGAGAGTTCTGCTCATTTGTGTCTAATAAACACAAAACCATAATACGGAATACATTTAGTGTTTTAATTAAAGCGACGTTTCGTTGAGGGTTCTCTCAAAAGCGACGTTTCGTTAATTAAAACAGTAATTGTATTCCATATATGGTTTTGTGTTTATCACTTGTGTCAATTGCTAAATGTTACTCTAAGAGGAAGAACATCACTGTCTGTTAACAAGGTTGTTAAAAAATTATTTGATTTAGGAGAGAATATAAATCATCCCTGCTTACTAAATTACTACTGGAAGGATCAATATTATAAATTGGCAAGGTTTTTAAGACTTAATTGGAATTAGTCGTTACGACTCTATTACTAAATCTACTGGTAGAGGACTTAGATGTTTAAGGCTTATTATCGGCGGTAGAAGTAAAATCACAAACATAAGGATTTGGATTAGAATAAAGACCAAAACAGGGTGGGGGGCTGAGAATGATTATCAACAACAAGATTATGGCGTGTTGAAACGACACGTTTCTTACTAACATCAGAATTGTCGAAATGTTTATTAATATTATGGTGGACCAACATGATCGGGGTACAGTGCAATGGGCGGTGAGGCAAAGGTATCTAGTGGCAAAAGCACTAGGTCTAGATTTAACATCGGATTTGGTCATATTCGAACCTTAGTTTTCTCCCAAGATTTAGTCGAGGCTTTTTGTTTCTTCTTGTCAAAATTATCAATTTGTTACCTGTTCCCTTGGCAGCCTCACCACCGGTGGATTGTAAACACCAAGTAGAGCGTCGATGGACCGGGGCCCCACGGCGCGAAGATCCGGGCAGGTGTCTTATAGGTTTTAATTCACCAATATTTCCAAAAACGTGGACTGTCAGGTTTTCCTGTACTTTTCCGTCGTCTACAGTGTATTTGATTATTAATTTATACCTACACGTTTAAACAAAAAGATCAGTATAGCTCCTGTCCATTCGAGGCTCCGGGTTCCTGAACAAGTGTCCTAGCTGTTCCCGCTCTCATGGGCCCTGTATAGCAGCATGGCGAGGCTTCATCAAGAAATGTTAATGATATTTAAGGGAGAAATTCAAGTCCCTTACACCGAATGTCGTTCTAATTTGTCTACAACTGTCCCCACCCAAGTCTCTATCAAATAATTAAAACAAGACCGAAATAAAAATAACGCTTAACGGCGTATAAATGTGTCTAAACGCCCAAACTCATTACTTCGGCCCAGGGGCCTATTTCACGAAATTTTAAGTAAAGATAAAATCCAAATTTTAGTAGATACTTCAATATTAATTGGCTAAGCACTAAAATCAATCTGATATTATCCAGAAAAACGATTAAAATTTAGATTTCGTGAAACAGGTCCCAGGGTTATAATTGTAGTTTATTCATACACATAATTTGAATTGTGAAAGACACACAGCGTTTCGATTGACACATTTAATCGACTCTGGCGTATGAGTTGCAAAATTAGCTTTCTCGATGTTGGTTTGTGAAGAGTCCAATTATTTGTTAGAGTATTTAATTGTACAGTAGATTTTATTTAGCCGGAGGTTATTTCAATGAATTTTATTCAACTGGATGGTTTCAAAACACATTGACAATTTATAATAACGTACTGAAGTGGTGTGTTGAGAATCGAAGAAATATCCGTTTAAAATTTAGGACGACCCAGTAGTGAATTTATCTATAAAGATAATATAAGACGTACCGTGTTTGACTCTTGACTATATGTGCCCCTGCACGTGCATTAATAAAGGGGATACTCAATTTCAGAAAATAGTGTCAATCGAGGAAAAGGAGAACTTCGGAATTCAACGCATGTGCCAACTGCATAAAATATATCTAAACCAACCATGTCAGCTGAAAATATATTTGTTACTTTGATTACGTCATGATTCTGCTCACACCATCTCAGCTGTGGGGACTGGCAGAACTGTGACATGTCTGTTAATTCGGGACGTTCCGGACTGATAATCGAGCAGTTTCAATATATTTCGCAACGTCTTTAGCTCGAGACCATTAAACAACTTACAATACAGACACTATCCTACACGTGCTTTTCAATGAAATACGTCACGCGAGTCCAATATTTCATTTACTATAGATAATGCACGATTGGCAAGTTGCCCGTACATTATTGGAAATAACGGTACGCCATTATAAAAGAGAGAGAGAGAGAAATGGGGTTTAACGTCCACTCGACACAAACTAGGTCATTTCGGGATGTCACATGTGTTTTTAAATTTATATAAATCAGATCTGTCACTGAAAATAAATATACGATACTATATTAGTTAAACATGTCTGAGCTGGTCTAAAACATAATCATGACGTGCACGCGTGAATCAGAAATAACACGTTACATAAAAAAAATAAATAACTAGGACAAAGGAAGGGTAAACGAGATGGTTAAATAACGGTCGCACGTGGAAAAGATCAGGCTCTTTAACTAGAAATCAATGAAAACGTAATAATATCAACCGGGTCGAGGGCGATAAATAAGTGACAATTGTGTTATTTGTGGCGGAGCTACGGTGGCTAAGAGGGTAAGACGCTGGCTCGCGTGTTCGATCCCTGAATTGGCCTAGAAAGTTCATTGTAGATTTGTGTCGTGCAAGTAGATCACTTGACAGTAAGAGGAGGCTGTAGTGACGTTGTACGGGAAAAATTTCCCTCATAGCTCACTGTATGGCGTATGACCGTCACCATTAGCCCAGTCGGAGCAGAACAGTAAGACGTTAAACTCTCCCTCTCTCCCTTACGCAAGTTCAAATATCATTAGATTTTGTACTGAAATAAGTAATTCTATCACAAATAGTGAAGACTGGACCACTAAAAGAGTTACCGAACAGTTTTTCTTTGTGGTAATGCGTTCTACATTTGCATAGAGATGTTTCTTGTAATGACGTATTACGCAAGCCGCCATGACACCGGCCAGTTGAAATTTCGCGTAGCAGTTGGGTGTTTCATCTAATCATATAATTATGCAGTAAGGCTTTACCTTTATTTCAATGGGAATTGATTTTTATATGTTAAGCTATGAGCAGGACTGTTTAGGGTCAGTTTATGTGTAAATTAAGGGAGCTGTAGGCTAGTAAACTTTTTGTAGTCATTTTATTAAAAAAAACCTTAAAGCCCCAATAACACTCATGTTGTAACTAAAAAATATGTCCCAATCTTCATTCCGGTCAACAAATCGTATTATTTTAGAATATTCCAATTAAATGATGATATAAATTTCATCTTAACACACCTAAATTAAAAAAATTGGAAAAATGCAACCAATTGATTTGAAAAGTCTAACGTAAACCTATTCAAATGTGACTTGGATTTTAAAATATTTTCGAACCCTCTGGACCAGTAAAATAGGTTGTAATGGATAATTTACACAACAGGTAGGACATTTAAACATCCAGTACTTAGAATAAGGGTATTATTTATTTTCTGGAGCTACCAAGCCACCAAGAGTGTTATTGTCCCTTTAAGCAAAGGGACTCTGTAGGATGAGCCACCACTGCAGCTGGAGTAAGACGGCAGACATCTGTAGCGAAACCAGTAGGATGTTAAATCCCATTTGAATTGATTCAATTCTTGTCAATAGGTTTAACTGTTATCCAGGCCATCTCCAATGAATGGGGTTCGTTACTTCCAGACTGTCCTCAATTCAAGGACTTAGCACTTATATATCTGATAGAAAAAACAAATATTAAAAGACATTATCTGAGGTCTACTATTAACAATCGTGTTAACATCCTCAGCTCTACTGTACAACTAACTGCTGCTAGCCTATTTCCCAGATTAGCTTTGAAAGAGAACAAGTGGGTTTTTATTTCCGGTTGAAGTGGGCCGTTTCCTTATATGGAGTTGTTAGCCATAAGGTAAAAAGGATTCTCTTGTATCGGATATTTGTATGGGATTAACTGATATTTTTTTATCTAATTAAAGGACAGTTGTACGTGATTATCGGGTGTTTGGTTGGATTATTGGGCACCTGTTTTTGACAGGGTTCGATTGCGTGATCAAAAATGCTGTCCGGGAACATTGTTTGGTGAATGCCGGTCTTCATTAGTTAATAAGCCCAAATCATTTCCCTCGAAGGGAGAGAGAGAGGGGGGGGGGGGGAGACGGGAGAGGGATAGAGGGTGTGGGGTATGGACATAAATAACAATACATAAATGAGACAAACAAATTGCTGAATGAATATCAACGAGCCAACAGCGAGACAGATGCCCCCCCCCCCCCCCGGCCTAAATCCCCCAATAAATAGATCGCATATATTAGTGGCAAATTTATCTTTGTCAAGAGCATCAAACTGATTATCTATACTAAAGCCAGGCTGACACTTGTACGATTCACGATTCCGTGGCACGCATTGGCACGACTCGAGTCGGCACTTCACCGTCCGATTTGCGCAAACTCGTCGTGCCAATGCGGGAGATGCGTAAACAATGCGCAAACTATGCGTGAACTCGTCGTGCCAGTTCGTGTCAATGTGGACACTGATGGGCACGACAAAATCGTGGCCAAAAGTCGTGCAAGTGTCAGCCTGGTTTTAATCTAATCATAAAATGTTCACGATCAAACCCAGTCAAGGTTTGAAAGTACTTGGTAGTGAAACTATACCCTAAGTTTCATCACTCTCCATCAGTTGGAATTAAAGTTATCTTGTCTCAAATCATCGTCCAATGAAATGCCTTAGCACTTCTTAGCTTTAGCAGGAAATGTTAATAATTGAACTCGCATACATCCTACTGCAATTAAAAGCAGAGTTGTGACGTTCAAAAGTCTTGATCAATCAAATTGCGTATCGCTTATTAGCCGAACCCGAAAATTCTCATCATCGAACTTAGTCAAGGTATTGATATAATGACTCAATACTCATCGCTCTCAGCCAATTGGAACCCCAGCCATCATGTTCCAACCATCCTAACTCTTTCAAGGCATTCATCTAACTGACATCTGTCTACACCAAGTTTGAATATTTGACCCCAACGAGAAGGAGGGAAATTACATCGATATAAGAGAGGCCTGGATGCCGCTGCTTGGGCAAAATTTCCCCCATGGCACACTGTATGGTGTATGCCCGAATTCATTAGCCCAGTCGGAACAGAGCAATAGACCGTTAAACCCCGTTTCATTTTATTTCGTTATTGCGTTTTAAAGTCTTACTACTTTGCCTACGCAGAAAATTCTCGGCATCGAACCTTGTTAAGGTATTGGTGTAACAAAACTCTACGCGAAGTTCCACCACCATCATTCAATTAGAATCAAAGACAAATTGCTTATTGCTCTGCTTACCCTGCGCAGAAAATGCTCATAATCGAACTTTGTAAATGTAACTATATGCTACTTTCCATCCATATCATTTAATTAGAACTAAATTTATCGTATTCCAAAACATCAACCAATCAAATTGCTTATCTTAGCTGTCTAGTCGTTCGAATGGGACGAAAAACCGTGATCCCTTGATAGTTGGAATTCGATATAAGAGTAGGACGTAGTGCCGCTGCCCGGACAAAATTACCCTCATAGCACACTGTATGGCGTATGTCCGTCTGTATTAGCTAATTCCGAGCATGACAGTAGGACGTTAAATCCTATTTCGTTTGGTTAAATTAATGTCTAATTAATAATTTATATAATTATTCTCTAACAGAAGGTATTTGAGTCTCGGTGGAATAAGATGATTCTAAGATGATAAGGTCGTTTCATTTAGATCTCTTAATCATCGTAAAAATAAATAATGACCACAGCACTATCCGTAACAACCCAAACTGATCCCGCAGTGAATATTCGCTTGGCCGCTACAATCACTGATAAGCATGACATTGACGAGGCTTAATGAGTACGGCATATTAACTTTTTTACTCCGACAAATTAAATTCTCAAACATTTTTTTGAGGTAAAAGAAAAATAAATAAAGACGTTTGAAGTATTTGTAGTTAAAAAATAATTCCTATTTAGTGTAAATGGGTATAAAATGAGTAAAATGCATCATTTTGCCCGAAGCAGTTAGGTGTTAAGTAAACATTGCACGAGCCGTTGAGCCAATGACGACGAGGCGTGCAAGTCAACGCACGTGTTTTAGACAGCCATGCGTTACAGGGATATTTCGTTAGTAATTCTCTGTGAAACAGGTTGGTAACAACCCTGTTAAAGCGATAATTTCATATTTTCTAGGGAAGTCAAAACATAATTATTTCTATGTCTTTTGCTCAATAGGTTTTCTATTCACTATTATACAATCATAGGCATTATTCCCCACACTAATACATCATTGACACAGGAAATAATAATATAATTACCTCCTTGTTTTTCTACTGCCCCCATGCAATAGCTATCTTCAAACGTTTGAATTTGAAGTTGAAAATGACATTTTTGCCAATTTCTCAACTGGCAATAGTGAATTATAGGATTGATAGGATTATTCTTTACAGGGTAGGACTTTTTATAGATACCATCTATTTGGAGGCTTTATTTTAATAGAATTTTAAAAATATAACTTTAAAATATGAAATAGTAGCTTTGAGAAAAGGTCACTTATAAAACATAACATTAATAATTCAAAATATTTCTATATTTTCACGACCAACAGCATTACAAGAATACAACAATACTTACAGAGAGAGGAAGAGAGAAATGGGGTCTAACGTCCACTGGACACAAACCAGGTCATTATGGGACTAACACATTTTTTAATTTTATTTCAACAAGTCTTTAGCACTTTAGCAGTGGGAGGAAACCAGATTGGACAAGCGACCCCACTCCTTGTCACGTACAACCGAGGATTCGAAACCACGCCAGTTGACTCAATGGCAGACGTTATGATACAGCACGCCCGCGCTTGCCATTCGACTATCCAGCCCCCCTGTTTCACGCAAACAACGACAACAGAGCTGACAGTCCAGGTGCCTGCTATGCTGCCACACCTGCAACCAGACCTGTGAGTCACTCAACCATAGGAAATATTAACTACCATGCATCTTACGAATAAACTACAAAATAAAATATTTATAAATTAGACTTTATTACCATAATCTGACAACATGTTCAACAGTTGTCATAAACTGTTATAAACAACAATAAAATATATACTATATTTAATAATATACAAACACTGGCGACCTTAAAACATTCAGCAATACCAGCGTGGATATACAGCGATTATTTATAAGATATACGGAAAACCGTATCGCAATTTTGAGGGGGGGGGGATGGCCTAGTAGTCTAAAGTGCCGCGCTTCCACCTCTAGCTGGCCGGTCACCTCTGGCTTGCGGCTGTGATTTCGATCCCAAGTGTGAGCGTATGTGGCATGGAGATAGGGGCTCCTTCTCAACCTCGTGGGTTTCTTCCGGGCAGTCCGGTTTCCTCCCACAGCAAAGACCTCTGCGCGTGCGCTAAGATAATAAAAATGAAAAATAAGACTTTGCGATATCACCTTCGGTGGAAGCGGACGTTAAACGCTAAGAACAACAGTATCGTAATCTATCATTATTTAAACATGCATTATTCAAGAGCTAAAGCTGCCTATTACGGGTCTTACTTTAAGCCTGGAATTTCATCTAAACTACTGATTAATTAACTTATCCAGACCGTGATGAACTCTCGATGTCAAAGCTTATCTTCGATATTGACTCGATTAGAATCATATATGCTGCCAATCTGATTAAAACACAGATCCAATTTCGTTTCGTTTTTTATAGTTCAAAATTTCTTTTTTACTTGTCTTTACTACTCTTGGATCTGGAAGACTTGTTATTTAAGTCGTGTTCTGCCTGAAATGAGGGGTCAGCCAATCAAATGGTCCTCGAATCGACCGTTTGACCTTTTCATACGTGGAACTGTGGGTAAATATTACCAGCGGATAGAAATCAAAATAAAACAAAAGTAGATTTTAAAAAGCATGGCGGTCGCTAATTGGTTAATCGAATGACTGACGTTATCGGGTCAAATGTCCCGTGCTTGATACCTGACGTCATAGAACGTGAGCTCCTACTATAACTTGTTAGTGTAGGCCATCGAAAGTATAAAAAAACGAAACGAAATCTACATTTTAATTAGATTGATATGCTGCTTAATCCTAATTGATAAATAAATGAACGACTTGATAATCGAGACTGTCTTTTTTATCGTATTGACTCTAGTAATGATGATCGAGGATACGCAGAAATTTCAATCACTTTTAAAAATCTCTGTCCATAGTGGACCAATTTGACTAATAAAATTTTTAGCAAATAACCTTTACGTTATCTACAGTAGTTTTTAAGATTATAGTGAGAAACGACGAACTCTTTATATCTCCCATACTGTATTTTTAATAAAAATGATTTTACACCTAACATATATTATCTAGGTACATTAAACTCTTGGTCACTTGTACCGATTCCGGTGTAAAAATAACTCGATATAATTCATGAACATTCAGAAATGCTGGCATTATAGTCCTCTGGGGTTCTCTCACGTCAAGGGATACATATAAGATAAGACCCCATTCTGTCTTCTGTCACGTTTTTCTTTCCGAGTAATAACTCATAAATCCCCTCAAGATATCTAAAAACACTCATAAACATATCATACAAGTCGTGTCTTTTGCGGATTTGAAATATTTCCAATTTAACCATTTTTGTGTATCCATGGAAACAAATTTGATTTAATTCAATGATTACACTTTCTTTATCCCTCCTTAAAATGGTTCAATAACTGTTTTGTTATTTTTGAAGGTGACAATGGTGACCACCCGTCCCGCATTTCGCGGGACAGTCCCGCAAAATGTTTCCATGTCCCGCGTCCCGAATATCAGTCAAAATGTCCGGCAATTCCTCACATGGACGATTTCTATTACAGTAATATGCGTGAAGCTAGTCTTACGATAGTCTATTTGAGTATTAGTTTAGTGAAAATACTGAAAGACCCACCACAAATTCCTTTAGAAGGTCTTTTGGTACTAACTTGCAATTGTAGATGACCTTTCCCTGTACATCATACTGAAAATCCACCGAAACGCACCGGTGCGGTTCCCCCTTGCCAGTGTTGCAACACAGAGGGCCTTGGATAACATATACTCATTCGGATGAGACGTAAAAAAAATACTTGAGTGTTGCAACACAGAGGGCCTTGGATAACATATACTCATTCGGATGAGACGTAAAAAAAATACTTGGCAGTTTGAATTCAAAATAAGAGTAGGCAGTAGCACCGGTCCCGAGCACCCCTATTTCATTTACATTTAGAGATGTAATACACATATAAATTGGAAAATATTGCACACAACCAAGACATAAATCAACGAATATAACTTACATAACACCGACACCCTACCCCTTTTCTTGCATTACAACTATAACCACCAGCACCAGCGCTCACGCTGTCGATCGCCAAATTCGCCAATTGCGATTAAAATATAATTTTGGCTAAAGGATATTCAATTTGGTGAAATTTTTGGCGATATTTTTTTCCTGTATGGCGATTCTTTTTTTTTACCTGGAAATAAAAAAAATATCGGCACAAAGCTTTGATTTCCTCGCGTACATACTAAACAGTGTACCGTCGATCGCGCTTCGTTGAGTCAATCAACAATCAATTAGGTATCAATAATAGCCCTATCTTTTGTCTCTTGATCAATCTGGGATTAGTGTTGATAAGTATTTACAGTCAGAGTATGTTTTGTATGTATTTTTGTATGTGTGTTTTACCCGATGGGCTCTTGACCTAAGGGAATAAAGAATAGAATAGAATAGAATAAACTAATTAAGAGACAACAGATTTAATTGTGTGTTTTCAAATACGAATCGGTTGCTTTGTTGATGGTTTCGATATCTTCAAAATGGCGGACACTGTAAACAATACTCACTCGATTTGTTCGGGATTATTGGATTATGACTGCTGTTTGGTCTATTTCATACCGAAATTGACGATATCGTTAATAAATGAAGCCAGGTATGTTGTTACAGTTTATAAATGCGTATATAAACTTGGGACTGTCGAAAGCCATGGATTATCAAATCATATGCCATGGGTCGTAAGCGAAAAATTGAACAGCCTTCTTCAACGTCTGACAGAAGAATGTCAGATTTATTTTAATATTCCACCACCAAATGCCCGAAGACTACAGATGATACTGACATGATGATATTACAGCCCTAGATATTGAACTGATACCCCAAAAGACCACCGCAGAGAAAAATTTCGAAAAACGTAAAATAATAAGTGCGTTTGGAAAAGGTAGATCTTTCACTTTCAGGGATGAATCGAAATTTTCAAATTCTTGGTTAAGGTATGATGCAGCTAACAAAACAATGTTTTATTCAACATGTGAATCAGTCTTCAAAAAATGGGAGTCTGCAAAGCAGAGAAGAATTTTTTAAATTTTAAGACATATATATTGTATGTATTTATGTAAATAAAATTCCCGAAAAAATTTTTTAATAGTTATTTTATTTTGGCGGAAAAAATATCTGGCTGATAAATTAAAATGAAAAATTGGCGGAAAAAAAATGGAACCCAGAGTGAGCACTGACCAGCACAACCGAGAACATCACGACTGACACCACACAAAGAAAATTAAATTAAATGAATATAATTAATCCACATTTTATAATTGTCTACGGAATAAACAACCAAAGTCAATCATTGTCAGTGGGCCATTTAAAATTCAAAACAGTCGAGGGAGAGAGAGAAAAAGAAAAATGGGATTTTAGGCCACTCGACCGGGAGAAAAACCACAAGGTTAACCAATCCCCCCCCCCACACACCTCTACCTAAAGAACAATAAAAGTAAGTAAATAAATACTAGTATCTGTTACATGGTGAATAACATAAACCCAGAAAAAATATTGGACGATGACGGATGTATCGAATTGCCTGTTTCTCTATTTTACTCTGTATTATAGCATCAATTGCATTCGCTTTCTCGTCTCTGAATTATTAAAATCCAAATAACCTATTGAGAGAATAACAGATGATGGTGTAAAGGTATCTTGTATTATTAATATGGCATGACATGGTGATCAATCAGGAAAGTTATTAGATGCATTACGTAAGGTTTAGATAAAGAGCCGACAGTTCTGGCAATAATAGTTTAAAAAATGGATAATGAAAAGGGAATATGTTGAAAATGTCAGTAAAATTACTTCATTCTGAGAAGAGTCGTTTACAGAACAGTGTAGTGTTGATTTTTAAATTAAATCATAAATCTGTTGAAAATCAAACCCATCCGAAGTTCTAGAGTTGATTATGGACCTGGTATGTAAATAAATGTTGCATAAATTATTTATATAACATTGAGGTCAAAAGAAAGATCTGCAATAGGCTCATTTAGCTCTTAATTAATGCATCTTTAACCAGCATAACATCCTTAATACTCAGTTATTGTAAAATCTCAATAAGTTTCACAGCATTCAGCATGATTAAACATAAGCGATAAAATCTCAAAACGATTCAATTACGTTCGGGATGATTTAATTTTAGCGATAAACAATTAATGTCCCTGGATGATAATTCGGCAGCCATTTGATTGTGTCACGATTTGGCACCTGACCAATTGCCACTCGTGCAAACTACTCCCCAGTTGCGTCTTCAAAATCATAAAGAAAACGAAATGGCATTAATAGTATAATTTAATACTTATATATATATATATTATATATATATATATATATCAAAATCAGTAAAACAACAAATCAATTTTCAGAGTTCGATATGTCCATAGGTCACTTCCGGTGGGAATCAAACCATCATTTCACAAAAACACTATTCGTCCAACGAAAACATTAAACATAGGCCTGCACTACCTATTCTGATTTAAGTTATTCGTAAAACATTTAAACACCGCACTGATCGCCACAACACAGTTGAGATAATTATAGGCCTGTGGATCCTATTCTGGGATCATCTCAAATGTTCTGTTCACGATATAAGCTACGGCTAAACTTGGCCCCAACGTTGCTCCATACCAAACGTTGCCCAACGATAAACTACACACATAAAAGTTTCACCTCCTGGGCGTAATCAAACATGGCCCAGTTCCAATGTACCTCTGATTTAATTAAACATGGTCCGATATTCACTACAGTTATGAATTCAAAGAAGAAAGGTTAACTTGGCCCCCTCCTACATAATCGATCCGATTCGGCCTGAACGAACCTTACTAAAAGACTGACTGACTGACTGACTATGATGTGCCATCCACATCAGCTTATATAGCCATATTGTGCACATGCTGCATGCCTCAGATGCAGTTGACAATTAAAATGAGTTTGGGGAATCCAACTTAGACAATTAAAATTGAGTTTGGGGGATCCAACTCAGACAAATAGGATGTGAACACAAATATTTATAAATTCAGATGTAAAAGAAAAAATATGATATTTGATTGTGACAGATTGTAACTTTCATTCAACGTCATGATATATATTTACACTCACCCTTTCAAACGGTTCTGTCGTGCAAATTAATAATTCATTTATTTACAGCTACAAAAGAAATTGTGTTTGCTTTTTTGAAATGCAATATGATGCTGGCATACGATATGAATATTATATGACTTGAATATATATTGTTGCTATGTATTATTATCCCCAAAAATTTGTGGTATGTATATAGGCATATCATATGACATACGAATACAAACCAAGCTTACGTGAATATTTCATACTTTGATTTTCTATTGTTGGTATGTCGAAAAGTGAAGTAACTATATATCAACATTGTTATGCATACTGCCTCAGTCCTTTTTAAAAAGATAATGATGTCCCGCAATATGATCAAGCAAAGGTGGTCACCCTTGACATACTCCCGTTAATGCCATTATGAGATAAATTGACAAGCCATCTGAATGGATGATTATAAATGACCAAGCCCTCTGATATTTGTAAAGATATCAATCGACATTTTATTGATCAGGTCTACACTCTTGGATTGTTTACTGATTTACGTGTAAGTACGTGACGTCACGCTATGATTATCCAGTCTTAAATGTTAATGGAAATAAAGTCGTACTATTAATTAGAGTTATCCCTTCCGCACGCAACATTTGCCAGATTAAATTCAAACATGACGGAAATTATAGGAATTTATTGACTATTTCTGGTGACTAACCTACACGTAATTCTTAAAGTAACCAATTCTGTAACTCAATATAATCCAAAGTCTTCCACGTTAAAAACCCGAATTATTTGTCAATTTAAATCAACATTGATGTTGTGATCTTACCGCAAAAAACTAGGCTTCTGATATCCAATATTTAAGACAAAATAAACATTTTACCATGGGTACCATAATGCGTTTCATCGCCATTTGTAACAAGGAACTTGAAGAACGAGGCTAGGCATACTTCACTAGTCATGATACGCGCAATAGACTGGAATAACCAGATGCTAGAGATTTCCAATCGATTGAGACTTCTGCACTATTTCGCACTACATAACTGATTTGAAATTAAGAGTAAAAACAGAAACGATTGAATGTAAATCAGTTTATATACATTCATATTACATTACGACCCATTTTAGGGGTTGGGATGGCCTAGTGGTCTAGAGTGCCGCGCTTCGACCTCTAGCTGGCCGGTCACCTCTGGCTTGCGGCTGTGGTTTCGAGTCCTGGTGTGAGCGTATGTGGCATGGAGATAGGGGCGCCTTCTCAAACTCGTGGGTTTCCCCCGGGCACTCCGGTTTCCTCCCACTGCTAAAGACCCCTACACGCAAGCGAATTATTGAAATAAAATTAAACCATATGTTAGTCCCGAAATGACCTAGTTTGTCTTGAGTGGACGTTAACCCCATTTCTCTCTCTCTTTCACGACCCATTTTTGTCAATGTCTAGGTCCAAAAAATTAGCCATTTAGCTCCTATAAAGATGCATGTGACTTATTATTCATCGACATGACAAGCCTTAAATCAACGCTCTAGACAATCGGATGACCAAGATTTAAATGGATTTGAACAGTGTTTAGTCGTCCAGTTGACTTGCACGTACACGAACCCTCAGCTTGACAGTTGGAACTCCATGGCGTCTTGACGGGAATGCCTGTATCACAGCAGGGACGTCATTTCTCTTGTAGCTGTATGACGTTTCTTGTTGACGTTTGTTGACATCATAAGCCCGGAGGCTCGGTAACCTTGGGATCCTGTGTTCGATCTCTGCGGTAGCCGAAAATGTTCATCGGGATTTTTCCGGAGTGCCCCCATCCTGTCACTGCTGTAGGACGGTGGGTGTCATAAGGGACAACGTGTAGTGCGATCGGATGGGACGAAAAGAGAGAGAGAGAGAGAGAGAGAGAGATAGAAATGGGGTTTAACGTCCACTCAACACAAACTAGGTCATTTCGGGACTAACATATGGTTTAATTTTATTTCAATAATTCGCTTGCGCGTAGGAGTCTTTAGCAGTGGGAGGAAACCGGAGTGCCCGGAGGAAACCCACGAGGTTGAGAAGGCGCCCCTATCTCCATGTCACATACGCTCACACCAGGGCTCGAAACCATAGCCGCAAGCCAGAGGTGACCGGCCCACTAGAGGTCGAAGCGCGGCACTCTAGACAACTAAGCCATCCCAACCCCTCCGGATGGGACGAAAAAACGAGGTACCGGGTACAAATTTGCGTTCACAAAAATGAACCCTTGACAGTTGGTATAAGAAATCAGAGTAGTCCGTAGCGCCGCAAAAAATCCCTCACACACTGTATGTCCGTAGGACAGTAGAGAAAAAAATGGATTTTAACGTCCACTCCTTAAAACTAGGTCATTTCGGGACTAGCATACGGTTCGGTCAAACTTTCTTTTATTAATAACAGACCTCATGATGCAGCGCTCATGCGTTAACCATTCGGCCACCGCCACCCCTAACCGGGGAAAGGCTGTTGTCCACGCAAGTCGTAAAAGTAATTCTAGCTCGTAACGTTTCTTGCTTCGTCAAACACACACGCCAACTCCCATGCCCACTCTGAAAGTATTACTCTGGCAAGGACGCATAAGTAGCTACATATATGGGGACTCACCCATATATTTTTCTTCCTGCATTAGAGCCCGTGGTTCTGTATTTTAACGTTGAACAAAAAAATAAGTCAACACTTGATGTATTCCAGGAATAACTTTTGTCCCTAGGCAATAATTTTTCTTCCGGTTTCTAGGTAATTTCCCTGTAATTGAACGTGGAATAAAAAGTTATATTTCTTCCTTGTCCTAGAGTTGTCGTATATATATATAACACGGATGAAGGCAAGAAACCCTTCGGAGAAATACAACGAAATGGGGTTAAATGCCGAAATATAATAAGCTACATGGAAAATAATTCCTTCCCTGTTAATGGCGCAATTCTCTGGAATGATCTTCCAAAAATAATGCGGGAACTATCTACATTTACAGAATTTAAATCTGCCTTAAAACCTTATCTATTTAATAAAGTGTACTAGTGGTGTGACCATAAATATACTCCCGAGATACTTTCCACATACTATACAATGTGGCTTAACAGCGCTTAGAAATGACCATCGGACATAATGTAGCACTTATTATTATTATTATAATTAAACGTTCTATTGTTCTGCTCCGAACTGGGCTGATGGAGACGAGCATAAGCCGTACAGCGTATATAAGTGTAACGACTATCATTAAAAACAAAGCAAAACAATGGCAGCAAATCAAAAACGATAGAAGTATCAATGTCAAGCCAATAAACTTAGATCCGATGATCGTGTAACTACTGATCAATAAAACAACAGCTAATCACGATATGTTTATTAATGACAAAACTCTAATCAAATACGAAATACTTTTTCCTGGACGGATCAGTGATCAGGAACGATCTCTCACCACCGGAAGTAGATATATCTTCGTTGTAAACGCAAACAACAGTTTCGGACATGCGCAAGTGCTAAGAGCAAACACACACCGGGAGTCAATTCATACTGTCACACTGCCATTTACAGAAGTGTTTTCCGTCGTGTTTTATACAACGTGTGTGGGTGCGCGCGCGCGTGTGTGTGTGTGTGTATGTGGACGGGGGTAGTGTGCTGTGATGGTATTGTCTTGCGGACATAGGAATTCATATTGTTCCGCACTATTCAAACTATACCATATTACGCTACGAATGGTTCAGAAATTGCAGGAGTTCACAAAGGCGGCTTTTATGAATAAGTATTTGGGGGAATCCTAACCCTTACCTTTTCTAGGATACTGAAATTGGATCTAACTTACCCTTTACCTCTCTTAAACGGTAAAGGGTTAATATCTCCCAAAATGAGAGAAATAGGGTTTAACGTCCACTAAACACAAACTAGGTCATTTCGGGACTAACATATGGTTTTAATTTTATTTCAATAATTCGCTTGCGCGTAGGGGTCTTTAGCAGTGGGAGGAAACCGAAGTGCTCGCAGGAAACCCACGAGATTGAGGTCTCCCAAAATACAAAACAGCCATCGTGGGCTCGGGAAATTCCCAAAACCTCGTCATCCGCCAGATCATTAGCATTCGCCAAACATGTAAAAGTACAAAGATGGCGGCCGTATTTGTATGTCGCAGGCCATGCTAATCTATACATGTCAGTGACACAATGATTAAGTTACACACTTCACTGGCTAAGCTATAAGCGGGTTCATTAAATTAACTAATTAAGATATGATGGAGATCTGAAGTACAAACTAATTAGTACTGTGTAATTACTAGTTAGAGAATCAAAAACGAAGTAGAGCGCACTTAGGCCACGCCAAATTCATTTTATGTTCTTCGGAGATAAATAGATAACTTGATCAATAAAAAAAAACCAAAACACTCGACAAATAGATAACTTGAAAAATAAATAACCACTCGATAAATAAATAACCAATTGAAGAATAACCACTCGATCAAAAATAACTACTTGATAAATATATATCCACTTGGTAAATGAATAACCTCTTGAAAAATAAATAACCACTAGAAGCACTAAAAGAATGACCACTCGATAAATAAAAAAAAAAACACTTGATAAATAAAAAAAAACACTTGATAAATCAATAACCTCCTAGATAAATTAATGATATCGATAACTTATGATATCGTTATAAAATAACAAAATACAATTTAGAACATAAGCCAAATAAAATAGAATGTCACAATAAAAGTTCCAGGAAGGAAAGGGATCAGAGAATAGGAAATGATATACGAGAATACATTGATTAAAGAGATCGTTCATCATCTGAATACATAAACTTAAATGAAGTAATTAATCAACTCTGTATTAACTGACAACCTGTACGAATAAATTTTATTATTATCATTTAAAGGAACTAAATTGCTAATAATTTGGACCTAGAAATTGACACTCATGGGTCACAAAGTATAACAATGTAATATGAATGTATATCATCTGATTTACATTCAATCGATTCCATTTTGACTTTAATTTCTAATCCGTTATGTTCGGCATGAGGTTCAATCGAATGACAATTTCTAGTGTCTGGTTATTCCAGTCTATTGCGCATGCTCTTTAGATATGATCTGAGTATGTCTAGCCTCGTTCTTTCTTGCCACTTGTTACAAATGACGCTGAAACGCACTATGGTACATGCTGCGATATCACTTCTGTGGAAGCGGACGTTAAAACACCAGGTACTATGGTACATGATTCGTGCACTAAGGGTAACATGTTTATTTTGTCTTAAATATTGGATATCAGAGGCCTGCCCTTTTCCGGTAAGACCACTACATCAAAGCTTTTGAAAAGACATTTCAACCATATAGAGAGGAATGGCGTTTCACGTCCATTCGACACAAACTAAGTCATTTCGAGACTAGCACACGGTTCCATCTCTTCTTTCAATAATTAGTATATGCGCGTATGGCTCTTTAGCAGTGGAGGGGGGGGCGGAGAACCTCCAAGAGATTGGACAGGCGACCCTGCTCCCTGTCACGTACAACCGGGATGCAAGTATTTATGTTTTTAACCAGGGGCCTATTTCACGAAATGTTAACTAAGATAAGATCCCAATTTTAGTAATTTGATTGGATAATATTAGATTGATTTTAGTGTTAGCCAATCAAAATTGAAGTATCTACTAAAATTGGATTTTATCTTAAGTTAAAATTTCGTGAAACAGGGCCCAGACCCCATAAAACAGCAAAATCAGATTGTTGTAGCCTTAATAGACTATAAATAAATCTTGACCCGAGTGACAAATTGATGAAGGCTGGCAGAAGATAGTGTAATCTCCTTCAAACAGACTTTCAAGTTTTTTTAAAATTTCTAATAATTACTTCTGGTCTTCAGAAAGGTAATGTGATTTTATTTTCCTAATAAAATAATTACGGAATTTTGAATTAATAAACAGGGCGCTGTTTCTCGATATCTTAACTAAAGATAAAATTCAAATTTTAGTAGATACTTTAATTTTGATTAGCTAAACACTAAAATCAATCTAATATTATCCAATCAAATCACTAAAATTTGGATTTTATCTTAGTAAAAATTTTGTGAAACAGACCCCAGGGCCGTAACAAGTCCAAAGCCACGGACAATGCATATATTATTATTATGGTCGACAATTTGTTCATGGGGGCGGGCAAACATTGTTGCAGCACTCCCACTCTCAGTTAAAACGGGACTGTTAATCAATTTAAGAAAGCAGAAATTTCATTGGTTGAGAGTAAAAATCGTAGAACAAATCGAATCTCTAAGTCGAATGGGGTGCCGCCTTATAAAGTATTCAAGTATATAAAAATCATGTATCGTCTGTGATGGTATGGTCTATAAGTTAAGAACCACTGTAGACCTAACTTTTAACCAAAATGCTTAAACCTAACCCAACAGCTATCCTTAACCCTAATAACATCTCCCGTCTGATGACGAAATTAGCAACGGGTCTTAACTTTTATACTTTATACCATTTAGCACGCAGGACAGGAAGTGGCTTTATTTTATAGTAAAATGTGATTTTTTTTAATAACTCGGATTTCAATTAATTTTCTTGACTCATTGAGCATGATTTAGCCTGGATATACATGTCAACAACAGTGGCTGGCGTTTGTAACGGAACGGTTTATTGCATTAGGCCATGCCTGGCGACCTAATAATTAAGATCTTTGTAATAAATTGACTAACCACGGCTTTGCATGTTGTATCGGACGGTGGGCCTGGATAGGAATCGTGTCTATTAGTTGGAGTGGCCCAAAGAGGGTTATAGAATATTTTGTATATCTTCTGTAACGTAAAAATGGAAAATAAAAACTGCGTTTTTAGTATTGTAGCGAAGTGCATGATAATCCAGACTGTTTACTGTATTATTTTTTTAAAACTTCAAACACATATGACTTCGCTCAGGACAAAGCAAATTGACTGAAATTTCAATATTTTATTTTTGAACAATCATAGCAAGAATTGTTAGCTCATATTTGTTCCCCGCCTTTTGAAGAAAGCCGGCACTATTAAAATGGATTCGTCCGTCGGTCCGTCCGTCTCTGTCTCTCTGTGTGTCCGTCACACTAACGTCTGTGGACAGAATAACTCTCTTGCTAATTAAGCTAAAATTTTTGAACAATCATAGCAAGAATTGTTAGCTCATATTTGTTCCCCACCTTTTGAAGAAAGCCGGCACTATTAAAATGGATTCGTCCGTCGGTCCGTCCGTCTCTGTCTCTCTGTGTGTCCGTCACACTAACGTCTGTGGACAGAATAACTCTCTTGCTAATTAAGCTAAAATGTTCAAACTTGGTGTAGGCGTTCATTAAGTGAATGACTTGATGTGGTGCGAAAATGAACATTGTCTGCTCACGGTATGCATAGATAAGCAATCCGATTGGTTGATGCGTTGGGCACGATAACTTTGGCCATAATGAAGTGAGAGCGACGAAACTCCGAATATAGATTCCCTATGTCATTGCCCTGACTAAGTTCGATGATGATAATTTTCTGCTTAGGCTAAGGAGCGATGATCAACTTGACTGGTCAAGACTTTGGAACAGAAAAACTCTGCTTTTAATTGCGGTAGAATGTTTAAACGTGATGTACATGTTCATAAAATGAATATCTTGACTGACTTCAATGATTAACATTTCTAGCTAAAGCTAAGCAGAAATAAGCAATTACTCTGGGACAAGATAACTTATATCTGATAGACAGTAATGAAACTTAGTGTTGATAATCAGTTTGATTCCTTGATAAATGTGCGGTTTATTGATATGTGTCATCTATTTATTTTGGAATTTCGACGGGGGCATTAACCTCACTGTTGGTTTCTTTTTTTAAAGAAAAAAAAAATTTCCATAAAAATTCATCTTTATTTCAGCTGAGAACGAAGATGCTTATTCTGATCTTAGCCGCATGTGTGGTTGTACAATCGGCACTGATTCCAATCAGAGATGGAACCATTGGTGGATATACAACTGAGGCAGCACCGACATCGTATGCACCATCCTATTCTTCACTAGCACCCTCCTACTCATCGTCTGCCCAGACGCATACATCCTTTCCCACACCATCACAAACCGAATCCTACTCAACACCATATAGTTCATCCGGATTCCATTCTTATTCAACATCAGTACAAAATGTTTCCTATTCAGTCCCTCTCCCGTCTTATGTTTCATCCGAACCATCTTCTACCTACCCGACACCATCACAAACCTTATCCTTCTCAGTACTATATACTTCTTCCGAATTTCATTCTTATTCTGCACACGCACAAACTGTTACCTATTCAACCCCTGTCTCGTCTTATGCTTCATCCGGACCACCCCATTCCTATCCGATGCCATCACAAACCGTATCCTACTCGGCACAAACTTTTTCCTACCCATCACTTAGTGTTTCCTACTCAGTACCATCTGGCAGCTATTCGAGTTATAGTAGTTATAGTACAGAGGCTTCTTATTTGGCGCCGTCTATTTCACATACAGCATCACCAGCAGTGTCCTATGTAGCCGCAGCATCAACAGTGTCGGATACTGCTGCTGCACCAGCTCCTGCTATAGCAGCTCCTGCTATAGAACCACCAACGATGAAACTCAAGATGGGGATGCAGCCTCCAATGATGCCACCCCCTATGATGATGCCCCCGCCACCTGGATATTTTGGGGGAGGAGGAGGGCCTGGATATTTTGGCGGAGTAGGAGGGCCTGGATATTTTAGAGGGGGTGTTGGATATTATGGGAAAGCAGTTGGTGGCTATTATGGAATAGGAGGAGGAGGGTTGGTTAACATGGCGATGGAGGAGATGACCACCGCAATTGACGAATCTAGAGTAAAATCAAACAAATGATCTAGCCGCGGAAATAAATGTGTTATTGCTTTTCTTTAAAAATTTGTTGTTTTCGGTCAATCTGAGTCAATCAATGTGGCCCATCACAACGTAGGGGATAGTTTTGTAATGTGCTAGCACGTGCGCGCGAGAGAGAAAAGGAGGGAGAGAGAGAGAGAGAGTAATGGGTTTCACATCCAAGCCATTGTCATTCCGGGACTAACAGTGGGCGGTCTCAAAATAAGTGCTCACTGCAGCATACGTACGCTACTCACGCAAAACCTGTCAACTTAACATGTTTGAAAAGATGTTGTGTTTCACTCTTTTTCTGTTGTGAGTATGTTGGTCTAACAACAAAATTTCTCCCAGGGAGAAAAATAGTCGGTCTCAAAATAAGCGCAGTCAGTGCAGTCGGTCTCAAAAACAATGTCAGAATAGATCCCAAATAGTATTTATTTGCGTGAATCCGTGAGCAAATTGCACACGTCACTATAGTGTAAAATAACCGTCTGCTTGTCATGTTTGAAAAAATGTTTGTCAATCTTATTCTGTTGTGAGTATGTTGTTCTATGAAATGTTTTCTACCATGGCAAAAAAATAGTAGGTCTCAAAAAAAAAAGTACTCACCGCAGTCGGTCTGCAGACTAAATGAATTAATGAGGTAAACAAACAATAACAAAACAGGCGAAATTGACAGATAATCCTCAAAATTCTGTCCATTTCTTCTTATCCTCTCCTTAACGAGAAATTGGTTCCATTTGCCATGACATTGATTCAAATTTTCAAGCCCAGTCCCAAAAATTTAAAAACTCTGTTACATATCTGAATCTTTTTCGCGCCTGAGGCGCCAAATCCAATCATAACATCATTTTTCTACTCGGTTACATATGTGAAATCTTTTCGCGCCTGCGGCGCTCCATTCACTTATAACACCTTTCTTCTACTCCTCTGTTGTCTTATACTGTCTCAGCACTATCATGTTCACGATTATAGTGAACTGCCCAGTTTGTAGTACTACAGGTGCGTGGGGCGTCAGATTGTACAGATGTTATGTCAACTCTTGCAAAAAATATCTCGAGATTCTGTCGTCCACAAGAATTTCTCCCCGCAATGACCTCAAATGCCATTATATTGAATCAATTTTTCAAAATTTTCTCAAATTACTTTGTGTTCGGCGAACAACTACATAATTATACAATACTATCTATGTTCTACCGGGAAGCTTAATGTTATAGCCGGTATTTTGATTGTGGATGACCTAGATTTGAAACCACCCTTATCCACCCCCATATTTCCTAGAAAACTCGCACCTGTGGTGCTCGGCTCCTGATTGCGTCACTCGTGCTAGGGGTGGGTGGGTAGGGCGTATGTGCATCAGTCGGTCGCATTTTGGCTAAACACACCCCAAACAAAATCGCTATGTACGCCACTGTCAATATGATTGAAATAGATCCATATTGAATTCTAATTCGTTTTTCCAATTTCTAAGGTTAGCTTTTTTATTAACTCTGTGGTCTGAAATAGTGTAAAACAAATAATACGGTGAAGCAGGGGAGGCCACTCCATTTATAAGACGGGAGCAGACCACTAATTCTAACCGCATTAACTTGTTGATGCCTTTGATGACAATTAAGATGACGACCAAATGAGAGGAAGAAACGGGATTTAACGTCCACTCGACACAAACTATGTCATTTTGGGACTAACGTATGGTTTAATTTTATTTCAATAATTCGCTTGCGCGTAGGGGTCTTTAGCAGTGGGAGGAAACCGGAGTGCCCAGAGGAAACGCACAAGCTTGAGAACGCACCATATACGCTCACACGAGGGATCGAAACCACAGCCGCAAGCCAGAGGTGACCGGACAGCTAGAGGTCGAAGTGCGGCACTCTAGACCACTAGGCCATCCCAACCCCCCGACTGACAAGGGGAAACCACGCCGTAAAATTGGATGAACTTGCTCGGCCAAAGCAGGAACCGAACACCTGGCCTCCAGACTAGCGAGTCAGCGTCTTACCCACTTAGCCACCGTGACCCCAAGATGACGAAAACGACGCCGCTATGACAATAACCAAATGCAGTATACATATATATAATTTATTAAATTATATATTTATTGAAGCGTTTATTAACAATCTTAAAACAACACAAACTTAACAATTCGGATCTGTGTACAAAAATACATAAATATCTAGATTCTATAAAATATACAGTTACCTACAGAAATGTCTCGATTCGATCTAGTTGCAGTTATCAATAATTTCAATAATCCAGGATCACCGGTTAACTTGGTGACACCATGGGAATAAAAGTCGGCGGTAGAGGGACGTTCTGGGACCCGTTTCTGGAAATTTTAATTAAAGATAAAATCCAAATTTTAGTAGTACTTCAATTGTTATTGGCTAAGCATTAAAATCAATTTAATATAATCTAATCAAATTACTAAAATTTGGATTTTATCATAGTTAAAATTTCGCGAAACGGGCTCCTGGTCATACTATTGAATTATAAAAACTATTGTCCAGGTTTGTGTGTTGAATAGTGATGGGTGATGTAAATAGTTACGCTTTTACACCAAAAATGACATTTTTTACATCTAGTTACGCACATGTTAATTTTTAATAAGTGTATAATTTCTAACCACTTTCTATATACATATTTAACATGGTTTAGAATGCTGGCCACTGATTCAATGACAAAAATTGCCATTACTGAGAGGCTAGCTCCATAAATCAACGGTTATATCTTAGCAGTGCTAACAATCTCATAATGAATGAAATGATTTTTTTTACATAGTTCAAAGACAAAGGCACTGCAGGAAATAAATTCCATGATCGGACGTCAATTGACTAAATACATCACATGTAACAAAGAGGTCTACAAACCAAATATCCACCAGAATAGAAGAGACGACTCCGCATGGTTCAAGCACCACGGGTAACACCCGCGGTATCCCACGCGGTATCGTTCCCTTCTACTCCACCAGCCCGTGGGACCATTCACGGGATATTCCAAGGGCGGATCCAGGATTTTAAGAAAGAGGGGGCGTGCAGTCCCACTAGGGAGTGCGAATCCCGGCCCTCGGTGGGCGGATTGACAGGCAATCAACCAAGTCACAAAATTAGGATTTCCAACCTTAACTATTTTTGTTCTCCTTTCCCTCGAGAATATATGGAGCTAAAAATTGTTCGCCACCACAAAAAATAGAGGGGGCGTGCGCCGGGTGCGCCCCCTCCCCCCCCTCTGGATCCGCGCCTGTATTCAGTCATTTAAATCATCTGCGGTCGTTCAATTAATTGGCCACGTAGGTTATTTCTATCGGCTATGCTCACCACTTTGCAACAGCGCGTACGTTCGATTATGATAAACTTTGCAAACAATGATTCGGCGATCTTGGTTTCAATAAAATGCGAGTTACTTCCCTTGGTCCACTAACTTTATATTTACATGTATATAAAATTGTTGATTTAGCGATAAAAATAGCTGGATTATGTGTCTCTCTCGTGAATTGAGCCATCAGTTAACGGAGCAGAGCGGAAAATGAAAAGAAATGAAATGGGGTTTAACTTAAAACTGTGGTAAAATAAAAATAATACAAAAATGATGTTTAATTCTTTTGTTGTTGGATCTGCGACGACTGCACCTGTGAAATCAAATAATTAATCGCATTTTCCTCCAACAGTTGAATAATTTTGTCAATTATTGAAAACTCAAGCACATTCTCCACAACAAATGATACGTTTCCGATTCTAATTTTAAACTACGGGTGAAACCTTTGCGCTGCCCACCACTTGCATACCATTAGGCTTGGGTAAATTACTCAAACCACGGTTGTCATTGGTAACGGTTCGAAGTGTAGAGGTCGCTGCCGCCACGTGCTGTTTCTCAACAGACACCAGATACAAGGCGTATAATTTCGGTAGAAATAAAAAGAAGATGGTAACGAGTGAATTAGCCAACATGGCGAGCGAGAGAAACATGGCTCGATAGGTTGTTTTGGTTGTAGTAAAGTAAGTCGGTATGAAGGCTATCCACAGAACAATGGTCGTATAAACACAAAAACTAATAAATTTGGATTCATTAAAATTATCCGGTAGTTTTCTCGTCTTGACGGCGTGGAATGTACACATCAACACCAGCATCAGGTTGTACACTAAAGAACACAGGAAGCCAACTTCCGGTATTATGCACGTGATCTCGACGTAAGGCTCCGCGAGACTAGGCATCTGTGTAACGGCTATAGGTGGATGTATAATGGTGGAAACTGTAACTATGATTATCTGAAATAATAGAATAAAAATTTATCACCATTATTATTAATTTCTTAAACAAGCAATATTAGTAACAACAAACACATACTTGTGGAATATTAGTGTTTATAAATTGACAAAGGGTCGCATCTGGGCCCTCATGTTGTAATTAGCTCCGAGGTCACACTAGCTAGCTCACGCGTTCGATCTCTGCATTGACCGAGAAGGTCCATCCAGATTTTCCGGCATGGTTTCCCCTTGTCAGTGATACAGGACGTAGTGGTTGACAAGGACAGTTGTCTAGTCGTTCAGATGAGACGAAAAACCATGGACACGTGTACACATTACCGTGCACGCAAAGGATACCTTGACAGTTGGAAGGCCATAGAGCCGCGTATGCCCGTCTTCATTAGCCCAGTTAGGAACCCCGGGGTGGGGAGCCGAATGGTTAGCACGTGCGTGCTGTATCATAAGGCCTGCCATTGAGTCAACTGACGTGGTGTCGATTCTCCGGTTGTACGTGACAAGGAAAAGGGTCGCCTGTCCAACTTCGTGGGTTTCTCCGGTTTCCTCCCATCGCTAAAGACCCCTACGCGCAAGCGAATTATTGAAATAAAATAAAACCATATGTTAGTCCCGAAATAAACTAGTTTGTGTCGGGTAGACGTTAAGCCCATTTCTCTCGCTCGCTCGCTCGCTCTCTCTCTCTCTCTCTCTCTCTCTCTCTCCCCGTCTTGCCAAGCAACCTGTAATTGACCTTAAAATAAACGTAAGGAGCATCGGATATGTTTATATATAATTCAAGTACTTGTCATAATAGAAATAAACTAACACGATCTATTGTTGACTCGTTATAATACTAGACATCACGTGATCACGGCCCCGTTTAACGTTTCTACATCCAGTTGTATATATTGTTGATACACCATATACTGGTGATATGATACGAAATACGGTTTAACGTCCTACTTTTCTGCATTAAATAGAGGATATTTGTCGTTTTAGAGTGAATAACATATTTTATTTCATCGAGAAGCAAGAAAACTTATATTTTCACGAATGCTAAACGTTTTCTTGCTTAGAGATGAAATAAAATATGTTATTCACGACAAAACGACAAATGTTCTATTTACTTTATGATTTTACAATCATGTAGTTAAAACAACATGGATTACTTTGCTAGCCAGTGGAATAACACTTTTATTTCACTGATAAAACGCGGTATTCCACTACTGATCATAAAATATACTATTCAAAAAAATAGGGGATATTTGATTTTGGGGGCATAATACTAAAATATGCAAATGACTACGAAAAAAGTCACTATAGAACCTAACAGAAGAAACATTTCCAGTTACATGTGACGCCCAAACGCACCAATAGCTACCGCATGGAATGCAGGTGATGCTTGGGATCATTATGGGGGTCCAACCCAAGATTTGCACGACTCTGACTTTGAATGTTACAGTCATTGTGGCATTGAATTCCAGGGTGGAAACATCAGTTTAATTGTTTTAGTGACCAGAAAACAAATTTTGATATGCGTCGGCTTACCCAAAATGAAAGGTCACGTGCCCTTGGCATGCTACAGATCGGCACAACACAGGCGGCTGTGGCGCGGACGATGAATGTTTCTCAGTCTGCCATAAGCAGGCTATGGTCCAGATACCGTGATACACAATCTGTACAGGACAGACCACGCTCAGGTCGACCAAGGGCGACAACTCAAGCCCAGGATCGATTTATCCGTACCTTGGCCTTGAGAAATCGTGTCATCACAGCAAATCAGATCAGCGCTCGTCTTCAAACAGACACTGGTGTGAGAGTGAGTGGCCAGACGATTCGGAATCGACTGCATAGGGGTCACCTTCGCGCCCGACGTCCTCGCGTGATCCCTTGTTTGAGAGATCATCACATTCAGGCAAGACGTCGTTGGTGTAGGGATCGTCAACACTGGGATAATCGACGCTGGAGCAATGTGATGTTTTCAGATGAGTCAAGGTTCACTGTTGATTTTTTGGACAGACGTAGGAGGGTGTGGCGTCGTCGAAACGAGCGCTTCCAAGACGTTAACGTCATCAGACATGATCGATTTGGGGGTGGTTCTGTTATGGTGTGGGGAGGCATCACTGTTGCTGGAAGAACGGCTTTACATGTTGTTGCAGGGCGTGTTACAGGCCAGTACTATCGGGACAACATCTTGGCAGTCCATGTTGTGCCGTGCGCACGACGTCATGGCCGCCGTTTCATCTTCCAGGATGACAACGCAAGATGTCACAGGGCC
This sequence comes from Patella depressa, assembly GCA_948474765.1. Lineage (NCBI taxonomy): Eukaryota > Metazoa > Mollusca > Gastropoda > Patellidae > Patella > Patella depressa. Next base: position 67,168,412 of record OX419718.1, on the reverse strand, counting down.
AGGATCGTTACAGGTTACCTCCAACAACAGAACATCACCACGTTACCTTGGCCAGCACTGAGTCTCGACCTCTCCCCTATCGAGCATGTCTGGGACATGCTTGGACAGAGGTTACGTCAACGTCAACAACGTCCTGCCAATGTCCAAGAACTTGCTGCTGCGTTGCAACAGGAATGGGACAATCTGGACCAAAATGACCTTAGACGTCTCATTAGGAGTATGCCACGTCGGATCAATGCTTGTTTGGCAAACAGAGGAGGATTTACCCGTTACTGACTTTGTTGTGATGCTGTGGTAACTTTGCTGTTTGACCCCGGGTATCATTTTACCATTATAATGGTCAGTCTGTGCCTTACTTAGTCTAACGATCATGTGGAATAAATCGATGAATGTGAACTTCATTTCATTTTTTCATTTGTTTCTTCGTCAGTTTCATTAGGTGACTTTAATAACACTTAAAAATCAAATATCCCCTACTTTTTTTGAATAGTATAATTGGAGATACGGCATGCATTGCGCTACAGGACCGTTACTAGCCCAGAGCAATGACGGACAATTCATATCTATGGCAGGCCCGTATCTAGACACCATTAAGCGGGGGGGGGGGCATTACCTTTCGGTAGGGGGGGGGGGCGAACATTTTGAGGAAATTTTCGGAAAGGTCATTCTAACAGACTGTTGTAATCATCATGCTATGTAGTTACCTAGGCGTCTAATAAGCTTTTTATTCAAACAAAAAAAAAAAGCTTTTTTTAGGTTAATATAAGGAATTGTGTATACTTTAATGATTTTTAGCAATTTCTGAGCGGGGCGGGGGGCGAGAATTTCACGCAGGGGGGGGGGGGGGTCACGTCAGGGGTCATACCAGCGGCTTTTGATCTTATGACGTCAGAATCTGATTAACCAATCAGCGGTGATGTTTTTACATGGATACCCACCAACAGACGGTTTCATTGGCTAAACCCTCACATCAACTTTTCCAGATTCTAGTGTAATAAAGACAAGCAAAACGAAATTTTGAACTATAATAAACGAAACGATATAGAATCTATGTATTGACGCGTATCCTATTTACTATCTCTCTGATTATGTCTACTACACCGTTAACAATGTTCATCACGTGCATTTTGCATACCTATAGTCTATTGGCCAATCACGTTATTTTACCTACATTTTGCCTAGTAGTTTGGATGCAGCGATGGCGGGTGTGGCGCGCCAGGCAGGGTAAGCTTACTCTTCCGGACACCTGTTACCACTGTTTGTTGTGTATTTCGTACACGATGAACAGTCCATTTGCTGATTACACTACTTTGCCTAACTATTTTGCCTATTACGTTCTTTAGGACTTCGATTTTTGCCTAATGGTTTGGATTGTTCGTACTTGGTTTTATTTTATTTTAATCAGATTGCCAAACAGCTTATTTAATGAGGTTAATTATTTAGGTCAAGGTCAAGGTTGTTAAACAATTCTCACCTGTATTAGGATGGTTACAACTGCAAAAATAATTTGAAATTTCGAATCGATGAATGGTGGTCGTTTTTTGGATTTCTTGCCTGACGTAAAAATTCTGTAAATTCTGTTTGTCTTGACTAACAGCGGGCCATACGAGAAGGTAAAACTCATGTGAAATCCAAAATCCGTTACAGTACAAATGGCGTCAGTCGGGCTCACGAGGAAAAACGTCACAATTATGCTAGAGATGAAAACGCCACCTAAAATCAGGTACGATAACTCACGACTACTCGCTTTAATTAGTCTCTCTTTATTGTTGAGGACGTACAGCACAGTGGTGATTATGGTTATTAGAAAAGTGAAAATAGCAAAGGCAACAATTAGAACCCCAGTAAAATCATTCACAGACACAATAGTCGGGGGAATTAGTTCACACTGAGTTTTGTTTTCGGCGTCCGGCCACGTGAAGTTACCCGCTTTTGGACAGATTTCACATTTTGCCAGCCCTTCTCTCATAACAGTCCTTTCGTTGTCTCGACATTTTTGGCAGTACCAGCAACAATGAGGTTGGGTAACCACGGCTTGGTAGCCCATATCACAGGGGTCGCTACAAGTTGATACCGGGCATTTAAAATCTGCGGTGTTCCATCTGATTTCGTTCGGATGGAACTCGGTAAAAGTTTTCTTGTTGCTATCCCAATATCCAACGGAATGTAACGAATAAGTGTTGTTCACAAACTGGAAATTTTGTAGCTCGTAAGTAGCTTCACCGTCTCCAAATTCATCGAAACCAACAGCTCCATGTGCACCTTTGAACGTGATATTACGTAAAGTCTTAACCATGATGTCACCATTAATGCAATCTTGTGGTGACGTCATAGCTTCTCCACAGGTAGAGATTATGTTGTCTAAGGCACGTGCGTACGCGTACACGGCATCCATCACCAAGGATACTGTTATTTCCGGTTTATATCCAGGAACAAAATTCATGGAATTGTTACATTTGGAGACTGTTGCTGAATCATTGAAACTACACTTGAAATGAGCGGATATAAATTCTTTTATCCACGGGTTTTTAGAGGCGTTGGAGGCCGTCAAATACTTAAAGTGATTGTCAAATCTTTCAACTGTGGGCGAATAGAATTTAAATGTTAGCGCACCAACTGCGGCTTTTTCTACGCCATTATAATCCTGTATATTTCGACCCCAGGCGTCACTTCCGATCCACGTGAAGTTTCCCGCAGCATGATTCCGTTCCGCTGACTTCAGGAGTTTTCTAGCTTGTGATAACGGAGAGAATACGATCACGACCTTGGCTCGTCGGGTGTTTAAAAGTTCTTTAATGATATGATCGTAGTCCTTGTCCGTGAATGATTGTCGCATCTCCCTAGTAACAGCTAAGCACGAACCACTCTCCTCGACCCTTTTCTTTACGGCTTGAAACCCCATTGTCCCATAACTCCCTTCGGCATAGACTACAGATATATAAGTCCATTGGAAATGGTTAAGTACATCCACCATAGCTTTGGCTTGTAGAACATCCGACGGAACCATTCGTGAGAAATACGGGTATACATTTTTGTCACTTAGGACAGGACTGGTGGAAATATAACTTAACATAGGTACCTTAAAAATAGACAGCATGTCCGCCATTTGGACTGAATTTCTGCTGCTCTCCGACCCAATAACCCCTGCGACATGATAAGCTGCCAGATTATCTGAGCCATACGTTTCGTTGTCTGTTCGCTGTATAAAATGTAAACTTCTGACTAAAGCAGTCGTGTCTTTAGAACAATCGTCCAGTAACTTAAAACCAAGCGAGTGATTTGGAAGGATGAATGGGTTCGAGTTGATTTCATCAATAGCGAACACTATTGCTTCCACTCGCTGAAGAGATCCCAATTCTCTAATGCTGGAACTGCATATCAAATCCGCATCATATCGGTGAACCGGAACAACTATACCAAGGGTCAGATTACCGTGTTGTTGATAAACAGGCGGTAGACCTGGTAGATACCGGATGTGGGCGTCCACCACCAGGAGCATTAAATACAATAGGTGAAGACAGTTAGCCATATTAGTGGCACTACTTCTTCAGGGTTGCCATTGTCTCCATCTGAAAGATCAAAATGAATAATATACTGCTTCTGTTTGGAAGAAAATCAACAAGTACCATTTATATATTCTAAAGGGAGGCGGGGGTGGTGGGGTGGCATTAAACCTCCACTTCCGGATTAACACAATTTGTGGGGGTTTTAGCTGGGGGTGCGGGTCGATTTACCCCCCCCCCAATTCTGAGAGGCAATCTGATTAAAATACAGATCTATATTTCGTTTCGTTTTTACACTTACGATGGCCTGAGAGAGAGAGAGAATGGGGTTTAACGTCTACTAGACACAAACTAGGTCATTTTGGGACTAACATATGGTTTCATTTTATTTCAATAATTCGCTTGCGCGTAGGAGTCTTTAGCAGTGGGAGGAAACCGGAGTGCCCGGAGGAAACCAACGAGGTTGAGAAGGCGCCCCTATCTCCATGCCACATTCGCTCACACCAGGGCTCGAAACCACAGCCGCAAGCCAGAGGTGGCGGCCAGCTAGAGGTCGAAGCGCGGCACTCTAGACCACTAGGCCATCCCAACCCCCCACGATGGCCTGAACTACCCGAAGTTCTGACAAGTTATAGTGGGAGTTCACGTGACGGGTCAACGAGCAGCTTTTGACTCTATGGCATCAGATATTAATTAATCAATTAGCGTTGATGTTCCCAGTGGTTCACCCACAGTTCCGATCTTCAAAATGTCAAAAACTCGCCGTTTCATTGGCTATTCCCCCACATCATCCAGAACACGTCAATGATAACAACCGTTCAAGATCCTAGTGTAGGAAAGACAAGCTAAACAAAATTTTGTACTATAAAAACGAAACGAAATATGATATGTATTTTAATCAGAGGGGGCAGTGGGGAGTTTGGATTTAATCTTCATTTCTGGATTAACATAATTAATTATGACGCAATTTGTGCGGGTGTGGGTCGACAGAATCGCAAAGCCACGCAACGTTGGACAGGCGATCGAACTCCCCGTCACGTAGGCTACTAATTTGTGATCTATACGACGCCACTTAAGTCAATGATTTACCGCCTCCCACAACCCCACGATATCACCGAATATAAAGTCTGTCAGTACATGATGCCAAACTAACGGTTAAGGTCGAGGCTTTGGCTCTAGGCCCTGGAGATCCATGGAACCTCTACAACCTAGGTACATATTATTTTAACGCGGTTCGGCACGACGCTTCATGTGTCCGTGAATTAGAAAGATCATCCGTGTATATCAGTCTACCCAGCTGTAAATATGTACAGGCAGGATGATGTATGCAATTACAAAATGGCCTACTGTTCTGCTGGTCAGCGGCACTATGACAGGCGATCCTACTCCTTGTCACGTACAACCGGGTATTCCAAACCACGCCAGTTGACTCAATGACAGGCTTTATGATACAGCGTCCACGTGTATATTACTATAAGGACTTGAAATTTTTAATATTAATATAAATTATTTACCTTTTGTTGTTTAGATTCTGACAATACAAAATTCTTTATCTAGCAACCAGTTTCACCTGAAAAACAGAAATGAACTGAAATGAGAGGGTTAACGTCGGTAAGCGTCTTTTTCCATCCACTGGAGCCAGGTGCTATGACGTCATATGTGGTTTGTGGGTTAGGATAAGGGTTAGGATAAGGGCTGTGGTCTGCAGATTTCGTCAGTCTCGAGATGTAGACAGGGCTAGCCCTAACCCTAACCCTAACCCTGGGCCAAGCCTAACCCTTATCCTAACCCACAATCCACATATGACGTCATAACACCTGGCTCCAGTGGATAGAAAAAAAAAACGCTTACCTTTAACGTCTTGCTCCGAAATGGGCTATGAAGATGTTTGGGTATACTAATTTATTGCGTTATGAGGAAAAGTTTGCCCACACATCGGTGCTACGGCCTACTCCTATATTGAATTCTAACTTCGGGGGTTCTTTTATGCACAATTAGCTGTCGCCGTTTATTAAACATGGAATGTCGACATGGAGGAAGAAACTAAATACAATTATTCGGGTGGAAATTTTAATACCAAGTGCATAAGGAAAACAAACAAAGGTTTAGCAGAAGCGATTTTGTTCCGCCACTATAGGTGCAATTAGATATGGTAATATAAATATAAAGTTAATTTCCACAAGGAAATAGTTTTTATAGTTTAAAATTTCGATTTACTTGTCTTTACTTCACTAAGATCTGGAAGAATTGTTATCCTTGACTTGTCCTGGGTAGTGTGAGGAATTAGCCATAGAAATGGTCTTTTACGGCGAGCTTTAGGCGTGTTTTGCACGGAACTGTGGGTAATCCGCTAGAACCATCAATGCCGATTGGTTTATCTAATACACGACGTAAAAGGGTCAAACGCCGCTCGTATGACATCTGACGCGACCTATCGCTACAAGGGCCAAATTCTCATGTAGTGTAGGCCATTGAAAGTAGAAATACAGATCTTTATTTAGCTGCATGCAAATACAAGCAAATATCCTTATGTTCACTCCAACTCTTGTGCGATGTGTAACGACCAGATTGTCACCATCAATCTGAACATCTGAGACACGCTCATGGGCGCCGCCATTTTGGAACTACTTTGTGCTTTGGTCGGGTCGATTTCAGATATACACAATCAATTTTCTTAATGTTTTTAGCGTGGGGATTGACTAATATTTAATTTATTTCAGTTCTAAACAAAAAATTTAATTTTTAACGCAATTTTAAAAAATAGCCAAATTCTGGCTGGGATTACTGCGCAAAATGGCCATTCACTGGATACGTGCGAAAAAAAAAAGCCAGCTACGTCATAAATTTTGTCACGTGAGTTATGTTTGTGTCACCATTAGAGAATTTTGACAAGCGAATCCGTATTGTCACGTGATACGTTGCGTCAGTGTGGGTTTAGAGTTACGGCAATTTTTCCCCACTGTGTATGTTATGTATGGGTAGCTGAGCTGGGCTTAGTTCTGTTGCAGCATAATAGCAGTTATCTACCAAGATCACCATCGGTACCAGGCTAGTGCCTAGCATGCAAATTCCTGGAGGGAGTAAAATCCCTCGACAGTCGTTGAGACATTAAAAAACATTTAATATCGAAATGAAATAAAATGAAATGGGGGTTTAACGTCCTAGTCTTTTGCACCTAACCTGGGCTAATCGAAGACGGGATTTAATATCGAATCTTATTGAAAATCTTCGACTTCGACTCGACAGAAATGTTCGATTTCACTAATGTATCATTTCAGAACGTTTATATGCCCCTTTACCATAGAATCACATCATTTACAGATTTTCAAGGTCACACCTCCCTAAATTTAGCGCGTAGATCATCCAGAATACAGATAGACAGACAGGAAAAATATGGAAATACCGAGAAATTGATAAAATCACATCAAATATACACCTTTGTGTTTTAGGATACACGATACACATAAAGCACCGTGGCATAACATTTCATCGTCTAGAAGTATCAAAAAAAGACTGTAAAAAGAAAACGATGTTATACGGACCTTTCCCGTATGACCGCTGTTCGATACGTATTACCGTATCCGTGTGCCGTATCACCTATGATAAATACACATCCATTTATGACGTCACGTGCAGATACGTTAGCATACGTTTCGATACGATGAATACGATTTCTACGACTGATCTCAGCACACGAAAAGACCTGGTCGTATATCTCCACTATCACTCCACGATTAAAACCACAAATCGTGATGGTGGCAAGCTAGAATTAGATCAACTATTATAGAACCCGTGTGAGTCCAGAAGCTAGTCTCTCCAACTGTAATCTGATATGATCATCATAACCAAATTACATTGCATAATGCGGCATAAAGTGTTATTAATTTATATAATTTAAAATCACTGTTATAAACAAATAATAATAATGTAGGGATCGTAACAACGGTGTTCATGACAATTGTGACTATACTGTTATCGACAGTAACTCTGTTCACCATGAATTAATTTTTACTGAAATTTTTAAAATATTCACTTTTATTATATATTTTTTGAACAGTTATAACGAGCAATGTCCGCTCAAATTTTGTAAGACAAAATCAAAACATAATTATATTTCTATGTCTTTTGTTCAGTATGTTGTCAACACTATTATACGATTATAGACATTATTTCCCACACTTAAAAACTCATTCAAACCGGAAATAATAACACAATTACCTCCATGGAATAGCTATCTTCAAACGTTTTGAATTTGAAGTTGAAAATGACATTCTAGCTAATTTCTCAATTGGCAATAGTGAATTATAGGATTAATAGGATTATTCTTTAATAAGGTAGAGCTGTTTATAGATATCACCCATTTTAAGGCTTTATTTTAATACATTTTAAAAATGTAACTTAAAAATATGAAATTCTCGCTTTAAGCTGTTATTCAACTTCCAATGAAAATACATTTTATAAGGAAAAGTCATCGCGTGTGTTTTAGATTCTCATTGGCATTCTTATCCTAGTCTTTCCAATTTGTTGTGAGTCTATTTCTACCATTATTTGGACTCTCGTAAGGATACCCCGAACTCTTTACTGGAATCCAGTGGTGGGTTGGTAACAATTTTTCAACCATAATAATAATAAAATCAGGTTTGCCCCCAACGTTCGGGCGGGACGAAAAACCGCGATCCAAATTGACTTGTCAGAGAGAGAGAGAGAGAAATGGGGTTTAACGTCCACTCAACACAAACTAGGTCATTTCGGGACTAACATATGGTTTAATTCTATTTTAACAATTCGCTTGCGCGTAGGGATCTTTAGCAGTGGGAGGAAACCAGAGTGCCCGGAGGAAACCCACAAGGTTGAGAAGGCGCCCCTATTTCCATGCCACATACGCTCACACCAGGGATCGAAACCACAGCCGCAAGCCAGAGGTGACCGGCCAGCTAGAGGTGGAAGCGCGGCACTCTAGACCACTAGGCCATCCCAACCCCCCTTGACTTGTCAGTAAAGGAACCCTTGGTGGTTGGAGATCAAAATAGAGTAGGTCGAAACGACGTTGCGATGGCAACCCCCCCCCCCATTAAAACATAAAAATACTAATCATTAAAAGGAGGCCTACCAAAATATTTCAGCCATCTCCAAGAAGTAGCGCTGGCTTGTTTATGTAGCCGAATTGCTGTAATCATCATTACTTTGTAAATACTGAACGGAAATTATCGTGCGCGTGCTCCTTTGAAGTCCGGTAACTCTACTTGTGACTGTATAGGTATGATTATCTCAATGAAATATTAGATCATTCATTTAACTAGGTCAGAATCCGGTTACACGTAACAGCATACGATGTATCATGTTTATTCCACTGCTTAGGTCCACCGGAAGTACGGATGATGAAGACCGGAAGACCAATAAATCGCGAGACAATAATTGATGTCATATTTCATTGAATTTCAGTTTATTTAAAAATATACGCTCGTGCTTTTATAAATCTATGTCACCCTTCCGTTTTAATATTACTCACGGTATTCTATTTATGTCTTCATTTCGGATAATCTAACAAATAATAAAATAAAATAGGGTTTAACGTCCTACTTTTCTGCTCCTAACTGGGCTAATGAAGACGGGCAAACGCCATACAGTGTGCTAGACGGGGAATTTTGCCCGGGCAGTGGCGCTACGGCCTACTCTTATATCGAATTCCATCTGCCAAGAGATCTTTTACGTGCACGTCCATGTGTAGGCCTACACGGGACCTCAGTTTGTCGTCCAATCCGAACTACTAGACAGTTGAATAATGAGGAATATAATCGCATACCCAACCTCGCGGAGTTTTCTCCAGCGTTAACACTCAAATCATATCGCATAAATATTATAAAACAAATAAGACCACGGACGAACAATCCAAACCATTAGACAAAAGTCTTAAAATGCGGTATAGACAAAGAGTGTTCTGGTTATATATTTTGTTATTTTATTCGAACAAAGCTACTGTGTAATTAGCCCCAACCCTACACTTCAAGAGGTTTCCTCCTCCTAGATGAGTGGTATTGAATTATACCTGCTAATCAAATAGTTTATAAAACATCAAATTGCCGGTTGTGAAACAAAAGTACGTCAATGTATTTACCATAGCTTGTATTTCCTTGTTCTGACTAGATCTATTTCTTAAGGCCAACTCAAGATTTCGTAAAGGTTGCTGGGATTGAAATAAGGTTAGGGGAGAGGGGGAGAGAGACAGAGAGAGAGAGAGAAAGGTGGGGTTTAACGTCCACTCGACAAAAAGGTTTAATTTTATATCAATAATTCGCTTACGCGTAGGGGGTCTTTAGCAGTGGGAGGAAACCGGAGTACCCGGAGTAAATCCACGAGGTTGGACAGCCGACCCTACTCCTTGCCACGTACAACCGGGGATTCAATGTCAACCGCCCCAAATATGGTTCAGATACATGATTGTTGACGAGATTGTAAGTTAGACTTCGGATAAACGTTACGGCTGGGTCGTAGCGTTGCTGTCCGTGCAAACTTTCCTCAAATTGTGTATGCCCGTCTTCATTCACCCAGTTCGGAGCAGAACAGTAGGAGAAAGAGAGAGAAACGGGGGTTTAACGTCCACTCAACACAAACCAGGTTATTTCGGGACTAAGACATGGTTTAATTTTATTTTAATAATTCACTGCCCCCCCCCCCCCTGGCTCGTACGTCTATGTGTGTAATTGTATGCTCCATTTTATTTTCTGTGCAGGGAACTAACGCGTTAGTGGGTAGAAAATTTAATTGTTTAGTATAAAATAAAATTCTGGATGCAAATACATGTCATATTGGGCACTTTCTGAGATAATAACCATATTCACATTATGGATATTTTAATTCTTGGCATAAATATTTAAAACTGCGACTGGTGGCCTTGGTCGAATCCGTACACGTGAACTGAGAGTTCGCAGGCTTAAAGGAGTTAAATCGCTAATATTTGGGAGCTAGAAATTGACACAAGTGGGTCGCAACGCATATAATACTGTAATATGAATGTATATAAACAGATTTACATTCAATCGTTTCTGTTTTTACACTTATTTCTTATCAGCTATGTCCAATCGAATGGCAATCTCTAGCGTCTGGTTAGTCCAGTTTGCACCGATAATATTTATTGCGCATGCTCTTTAGATAATACTATGGCGTAACCGTATTACATAAGTTGTGGAATATGTCTAGCCTCTTTCGTCGAGTCCCTTATTACAAATAGCAATGAAGCGCGTAATGGTACAAATTCTTGTACCAATGACAAACATTTTGTTTGAAATATTTGATATCTGAAGCCCGTCTTTTCCTGGTAAGATCACAACATCAATGTTGATTGTAACTGACAAATATTTTCAATGTCCAAGACTTTGGATGATATCGAGTGAGAGACTTAGCTTTTTAAACGCCTTCTTCTAACTAGTAGGTTGATAACGTATAAAAGTATACACGCAAAGTAATCTTACCTTTTAATAGTAAATTTTAATTCCAAACTCTTGCAATGCTTGTCGTTTTGATATGGTACACGGACAGACATTAACAGTCACACTGAACAAACATGACCGGATGTGGAATAATGAATTGTTTGATTTACATGAATTATTTATCAGGTTGGCCGTATATTTTTACAATTTCAAACACAATTCACGCCATATGACACTTATAACGTCCCTTATTATTATTATTTCATCGATTAAATTAATCTCTTTTATATCGCGTGAATTGTGACATTTTCCTTTTGTCTCTCCGTCAGCATAAATTCGTTTATGTTTCAGGGGCCCTTTATAAAAATCAGTTGTACGTGACATGGAGTAGGGTCGCCTGTCAACCCTCGTGAGTTTTGTCCGGGTCTTCCGGTTTCCTCCCACTGTTAAAGATCCCAACGCGCTAGCGAATTATTAAAATAAAATTCAACCATGTTAGTCTCGAAGTAACCTAGTTTGTGTCGAGTGGACGTTAAAACCACTTTATAGAAATATTGTAGCTTTATTTTATTAAATACATCAATAAGAAACTATGTTTTTCTGGATCAAAGATATTTCTCATAAACAGTGATTGAAAGTTGAGTAAATTTTTAACTTAAGTCTGAGAATGTTTTGTGAAACCGGTACCCGGTCCTTTAGTTACGAAATGTTTAAAACAATTTTTTTAAGGCTACAACCCTGTCCGTCTTCATTAACCCAGTTGGAACAGTACGAGGGGGGGGGGGGCGTTAAACCCCATTTTATCTCATTTCGCTACTGCCGTCGTCAGCTTGTTTTGGGCCATCACGTAGTTTTGGTGTATTCCCGCGAAGGCGCAGTTACAGAGCGTGACCAAAATTAATCCTTCCCGCGAAGGCTTGTCGGCTTTCCTTTGAAGAGAGACATGTTGTCATTAGAACCCAATTAACGGTGTTAAAGATTTTATGAATTTCTGTTCATTCTGAATTTTATTCACCAATTGGCAATTAATGATTAAAATGATGCAGGGGGACAGGAACCAACAAGGAAGAGGCATAAATATACCCAAATCCAAAGCCAGCTCCAGGAATTAAAAGGAAGACACGAGGAAGAAGAATTGAATTTAATCGAATATTTAGACAGGATCTGACGGTGTCTTATTTGGCGTAATTAAACTAAATTGTTATAGTATAGTTATGTTTTTATTTATTTGGTGAAATTTGTTTTCATAGTATAGTTATGTTTTTATTTCTTTTTTGGCGAATTTTTTGTCTTAGTCTAGTTATGTTTTAATACTTATACTCTAAATTAGTTACAGTGGGGATTATGAAAGCGTAAATTCTTATCATAACAATCAATAACACCATTGTTACGTTTTTAATCCATTTTATTCCCTAGGAGCTGGATTCCCGCGAAGTCGTCGAAAACGACCTCTTTTAATCCGTTACGGTCAATAACTGCGCCTTCGCGGGAATATACCGTAGTTTTTACGGTTCATGGCAGTTAGTGGCGGAATTATCCTCAGTAATCCTCAGAAACCAGCAATACGACAGATAATACCGCTAAACGAGATAGTGATATTATATTTGATAAAAGAAAGTTGTAATTTATTTTTTTTTTTAAAAACTCGTTCTATTAGTAATTCCAATAAGATAAATGTATTAATGAAAATATCCAAGCATTAATTCAATATGATAAATTTATTAATAAACTTACCCGAGTATTAACGATGTCGATCTATGAATGAATCTAGTCGAGAAATAAACAAGTCTATGACAAGTCTATTAGGATGTTATTAACTTGACAATACGTAAGAGCCGTTGATATAAGGATGTCCTCTATAAATACGCAGTAATCCGTGAAATCAATATAAGATTTTATGTGAATATGGAATTAATTGTAAATAGTATGGTATATCCTTGTAGACCGATTTGGGTTGGTGTCTTTCCTTCCTTGTTTAGAATTATTTACCAAATTTGAAAAACATGCACATATTTTAAGTCTACAGCCCTTGCCCATTTTTAAGTCTACAGCCCTTGCCCAAATGAAAATAGGGTATACCCGTCTGCATTAACCAGGGGCGTACATGACGATTTCGTTTGGGGGGGGGGATGTTTAGCCAAAATGCGACCGACTGACGCACATACCCCCCCCCCCCCCCTTCCAGTGCAAGTGACGCAATCAGGAGCCGGGCACCACGTGCGAGTTTTCTAGGGAATATGGGGGTGGGGTAGGAGCGGTTTCAAATCCCACCTCACAAGTAAACAAAATACTGGCTATAACATTAAGCGTCCCGGTAGAACATAGATTGTATTGTATAATTATATAGTTGTATTATTTAAGTTCACATATAGTTTATGTCATATTAATGATTGTGCCTATAACACTGAGTAATTTGAAAAAAAAATTGAAAATTGATTCAATATCCTGGCATTCGGGGTCATTGCTGGGATAAATTGTTGTGGACGAGTGGACCAGAAATGTCAGTCAGTGGGACAGAATCTCCAGATGTGTTTCGCAAGAGTTGGCATAACATCTGTACAATCTCACGCCCCCGCCCCACACACCAGTGGTACTACAAACTGGGCAGTTCACTATAATCGTGAATAAGATAGTGCTGAGACAGTATCAGACAACTGAGTAGTAGAAGAATGATTTTAAAATGGATCCGAGCGTCGCAGCTAGGTGCGAAAAAAATTCAGATATGTAACCGAGTAGAAGAATGATGTTAATGGAATATGTAACAGAGCTTTTAAATTTTGGGGGCTGGGGTTGATAAGAAATGGGACAGAATCTTGAGGCTTATCTGTCAATTTCGCTTGTTATGTGATTGTATGTTTATCTCATTAATTCATCTAGTCGGAGACCGACTGCAGTGAGTACTTTTTTGAGACACCGACTATTTTTTTTGCCATGGTAGAAAACATTTCATAGAACAACATACTCACAACAGAATAAGAGTGACGAGCAGACATGGTTATTTTATAGTATAGTTTTGTATGATGAATGCAATTTAGGCACACGGATTCACGCAAATTCATAGTATTTGGGATCTATTCTGGCATTGTTTTTTAGACCGGCTGCAGTGACTGCACTTATTTTGAGACCGACTATTTTTCTCCCTTTTCAATCATAAGAAGTTGACAAGGTTATTTTATACTAAAGACTGTACTTTCCGACCGATTGAACTGATTTTGCAACCGACTATTTTTCTCCCTTTTCAATTATGAGAAGCTGACAAGGTTATTTTATACTAAAGACTGCTCTTACTTTCCGACCGATTGAACTGATTTTGCGACCGACTATTTCTTTCTGCTGTACCCCCCCCCCACATTTACGCCCCTGGCATTAATCCGGTGGGGGCAGTACTGTAGGACGTTAAACCCCATTTAATTTCATTTCATTTCGATAACTCAACACAGCGCCACGCTACTCAATGACAGATCTTATTATATAACGCGCAAGCTTCAAAATATTTGACCACCATTGAGTCCCCTATCGCGATATAAAAGTAAGCCATAGTACCACTCAAACTGATCCCGCAGTGAATATTTGCTTGGCCGCTACAATCACTGATAAGCATGACATCGACGAGGCTTAATGAGTACGGCATATTAACTTTTTTACTCCGACAAATTAAATTCTCAAACATTTTTTTGAGGTAAAAGAAAAATAAATAAAGACGTTTGAAGTATTTGTAGTTAAAAAATATTTCCTATTTAGTGTAAATGTGTATTAAAATGGGTAAAATGCATCATTTTGCCCGCTGTTAGGTGTTAAGTAAACATTGCACGAGCCGTTGAGCCAATGACTACGCCGCGTGCAGTCAACGCAAGTGTTGTGGACAGGCATCTGTTACAGAGATAATTCGTAAGTAATTCTCTGTGAAACAGATTGAGTACCACTGTCAGGACAAAATTTCCCTCATAGCACACGGTATGACGTATGCACGGTATGGCGGATCTAGGACTTTTGAAAAGGGGGGTAGGGGGCGCAGCAAAATGAAGGCACTGACCGCGGAGACAGGGCATGTCTCTGAGAGGGGGGGGGGTCCCCAAGAAAATTATCCGTCATTTCCTTGCATCTGTAGCCATTCCAAGAGCAATTTGGCTGATATTTTCGTCTCAGTAAACGTTCCGAACGGACATATTTGGATCTGAGAAAAGGTACTTTCAGCAGTAAAAAAGGACACTTTCGAAAATTAGTGGGGGCGCGAGCCCCTGGCGGCCCCATTGAATCCGCCTCTGGCGCGTCTTCATTATCCCTGTCAGAAGCAGAACAGTAGGACGTTAAACCCCATTCCATTTCATATTCATTTCGATATCGTCTCAAATCAAAGAGAATAAGACGGTTCAGAAATCAAAGATGATAATGATATAACTGTGTTTCAACTGCAATCATATCATTAAGTAAAAGTATAAAACAGCCTCGTCGGAAATTGACATGTCACGAATTCTTTTACCAATTATCCATATTATTTGTGAACTAGTGGATAATTGGTTGAAAGTTTATAAATAGCACTTATAAACACAGTCAACTATTTATAGGAAGAGACGGGTGGGGTTTTCACGCCACCCAATACAAACTACAGAGAGGGGGAGAGGAGAGGAGAGAGAGAGAGGGGGTGGCAGTGGCGGATCCAGGAATTTTTGCAGGAGGGGGTTTGCCGGGTTTCTGTCACGGAAATCTGCCATCATCGTCTCTAAATTACATTGGCATACACACAAATTGAGCTTTTTAAACAGAGAAATCATTTTTATAATGATGTAGGATCACTTTGTGATGTAATTTCATTGATGCAAGGCATTATTTTTTTTTATGTAGCTGAGCAGTGGGGGTGGGGGGTCCACCCCTGGGTGGAGAGGAGAGAGAGAGAGAGAAAGGGGCGGGAGTATCGTCCACTCGACACAACGTAGGCCATTTTGGATTAACATATGATTCAATTTTATTTCAATAATTCGTTTGCGCCCAGGGATTTTTAGCAGTGGGAGGAAACCTTGGAGTGGGAGGAAACCAGGGAAATAGTTTAACACGTGCACGTTAGATCCTCAGGTCTGTCATTGAGTCAAGTGGCTTGGTTTCGATTACTCGCTTGTACGTGAGAGGTACTAGGGTCGAATCGTGTATCATAATGCGTTTCAGCGCCATTTGTAACAAGGTATTCGAAGAACGAGGCTAGACATATTCCACAAGTCATGCCAAACGTTGACCTCCTATTCATATCTGGTTCGTTCGTTCCTGGAGTTTAACGTCCACTTCCACCAAGGGTGAGATATGGTAGACAAATCTAGAGAGCATGCGCAATAAATACTATAGTTATAGACTGGGATAACAAGACGCTACAGATTGCAATTCGATTGAGTTTCCTGGTGTATTTCGCCGAACATAACTGATTTGAAATTAGAGTAAAAACGGAAACCATTGCTTGTAAATCAGTTTATATATTTTCATATATTACATTTGGTTGCAATCCATTTGTGTCAATTTCTATGTCCAGAATATTAGCAATTTAGCTCCTTAAAGAGACAATAACACTCTTGCTGGCTTGAGAGCTGCAGAAAATATATAATAGCCTTATTCTAAGTACTATATGTTTAAGTATCCTACCTGTTGTGTAAATTCCATTACATCCTATTTTACTTGTCCAGAGGGTTCGAAAATATTTTTAAATCCAAGTCACATTTGAAAAAGTTTACGTTAGGCTATTCAACCATTTAGTTGGATTTTTCCAATTTTTAAAATTAGGTGTGTTAAGATGAAATTTGTATCAACAATTAATTGGACTATTGTAAAATAGTACAATTTGTTGACCAGAATAAAGATTGGGACATTTTATTCAGCTACAACAAGAGTGGTATTGAGCCTTTAAAGACCGACTATGTCGAACGGACATGTCACACGTGTTGATCAATAAATGGATTAGCTTGTTTAAAGATGATGAGGATAACAATTAAGTGGCTTAAAATAGAATAGATTAATCATCAACAACCCGAGTAGTTCATAATCAAAACATTGCAAATCTTTATATTTACTCCACTTAGGTTACTATGGAAGACAATACGGGTCAATCAAGTTAATTTTGTTTTATATAATTTTGTCGTAATTACAAAATATTAGCACGCAATAACAAGATGTTAACTCGTAATTACGAGATATTAACTCGTAATTACGAGATATTAACTCGTAATTACGAGATATTAACTCGTAATTACGAGATAGTAATTCGGAATTACGAGATATTAATTCGGAATCACGAGATATTAATGCGAAATTACGAGATATTAACTCGAATTATAAGATATTAATTCGGAATTAGGAGACATAATTCGGAATTATGAAATAATCATTTTTCTATGTCTTGACCCTTATAGGCTTCCGTAGTTTACTGATATCTTTTCACTAAACACGTTTTTTTAACAAAGCCTGACAGAAAACGTAAATTCCAAAGTTCAACAAGAATTGCCATGCAACAGGTTCTTCTGTGGTTATGAAGAGTAAGATAATTGATGAGGTATTTCGTCGATCTTTATAAAGCAGTCAATATAGCTCATTTGAAGACTTGATGCACAACAAACTGCAAACAAAATGGTTCCACCTGCATTCAGACAGGAGAGACACCTTAACTCAACTATGTTAATTTATGTCAATTAGTTGCCAGATACTTGCCAACAATGGGTTTTGTCAAGGCACTGTCCAAACAAGTTGACCAAACTGTCTAGTCTGTGGATAATAGAAACAACAAACAGGTTTTATCAGTACGGTTGTATTCAGAGAGGATATATTATATTAGTCCCGAAATGTGTTAGTGTCGAGTGACAAGGAGTAGAGTCGCCTGTCCAGTCCCGTGGCTTTTCTCCGGGTCGTCCGGTTTCCTCCTTCTGCTAAAGACCCCTACGCGCAAGCGAATTATTGAAAAACATTAAACCATATGTTATTCACGAAATCACCTAGTTTGTGTCGAATGGACGTTACCCCCCCCCCCCCCCCGTGAGGCCCCGACTTAGTCCAAAAAACAATATTCTGTTAACACATCAATAAGTTAACGATAAAAACGATTCATAATAAGGCAGTTTAAACAAAGTTTATCAAAGCGACTCGTTTTGTTCATAATTCTGGTTGCTACCGGTTCAATATCAATCAGATCAATAATCGATTACTGATAGTTACACACATGTTAAGGTAATCTCAGATGATGATATAGGGACAGCTGTTAGAACACAACACTGATACTGAATCATGGTAAAGTGACATTGATTTGTATAAAGTGTATATAATCCGCGTTATCGACCAACCAATTAAACATAGCTCTGTATATTGAATAATCTTCTTTACCCATTCCGGAGCATTTGCATTTGTTTTCTTTACTACCGAGCAATCTGATTAACATATTAATCTATATTTCGTTTCGTTTTTTATACGCCCACATTTTTATGTGGACGTATATTGTCGTCGCCCCTGTCCGTCCGGACGTCCGTCCGTCCGTCCACAATTTGTTTGTGGACCCTCTACAGGTCACAATTCTTATCCGATTTTGACGAAACTTGAAATATAGGTTTATCCCCAAACGATCTCGGCTGCTTTCGATATTGGCATGTATCGGATGAAAACTTCATGGATTATGGCCCCTGATTGTACGAAAAATCACGTTTTTAGCTTGAACCGATTTTGATGAAACTTGACATGCATGTTTATAACCCAAAGATCTTGGTTCCTTTCGATATTTGCGCCTATCGGAATGTAATTTCCTGAATTATGGCCCCTGATTGTCCGAAAAATCATCGTTTTTAGCTTGTGGTCCCTCTTGAGGTCACAATTATTATCCGATTTAAAAAAACCGTTTGATTATATCACCGCTACACCCTAAGGAAGGTTGAGTTCGAATTTCGGGAAAATCGGACGAAAATTGCCATACAAAATGGCCGCTGTTTGTACGCGAATACTGTTAAAAAATGGTATATCATGGTTGTGGACCCTGTAGAGGTCACAATTTTTATTCGATTTTGATGAAACTTGAAATGCATGGTTCTAACCCAAAGATCTTGGTTCCTTTCGTTATTTGCGCATATCGGATCGTAACTTCCTGAATTATGGCCCCTGATTGTCCGAAGAATCGCCTATGGTCCCTCTGGAGGTCACAATTATTATCCGATTTGAAAAAAAAGTTTGACTCTATCACCGTGACACCCTACGGAAGGTTGAGTTCGAATTTCGAGAAAATTGGACCATAATTGCCAGAAAAAATGACCGCCGTTTGTACGCGAACAGTGTAAAAATATGATATGTCAAAGTTGTGGACTCTGTAGAGGTGACAATTTTAATTCGATTTTCATGAAACCTGAAATGCTTGTTTATAACCTAAAGATCTTTATTCTTTTCGATATTTGCGCATATCAAATTGTAACTTAATGAATTATGGCCTTTGATTGTAGGAAAAATCACTTTCTGTATTGCTTGTTCTCTGTCTGTCTCTCGAACAATTATTATCTGATTTAAAAAAAAACTCTGATTATATTACTGTTGCACCGTAAGGAAGGTTGAGTTCGAATTTCGTGAAAATCGTACCAAAATTGCTGGACGAAATGGTCACCGTTTGTACGCGAATAGTGTAAAAATATGGTATATCATGGTTGTGGACTCTCTACAGGTCACAATTCTTATCCGATTTTGACGAAAAGTAACATTTCTAGGTTGTGTACCGTCACACCATAATCATTGTCGGCTTCGAATTTCATGAATATCAGACTGGAACTGACCAACAAAATGGCTGCTCCCAATACAGTATGAAATACAGGACTTAATGATGTAGGAAAAATCACTTTCAGTATTGCTTGTTCTCTATCCATCTCTCAAAAATGTGGGCGTATCCTGCCTGGCAGTGCCAGCCTATCTTTTATACTTTCGATGGCCAACACTACATGCAGTAAAGACAAGTAAAACAAAAATTTGAACTATAACTATAAAGATAGGCTGGAACTGCCAGGCAGGATACGCCCACATTTTCAAGAGATGGACAGAGAACAAGCAATACCGAAAGTGATTTTTCCTACATCATTAAGTCCTGTATTTCATACTGTATTGGGAGCAGACATTTTGTTGGTCAGTTCCAGTCTGATATTCATGAAATTCGAAGCCGACAATGATTATGGTGTGACGATACACACCCTAGAAATGTTACTTTTCGTCAAATCGGATAAGACTTGTGACCTGTAGACAGGCGCGGATCCAGGATTTTTGCAGGGGGGGGGTCTAGGTTTGATAATTGCTTAACTAATTGCGCTCCACCGATTAATTTGGTAAATTAGTTTCAATTTGGTTCATTCTGACGTATTTCCTGAAGGTAATTTCCAAACTTACAGGTCTAAATCGCCAAAAAAATCGCATAAAAATTTTTCAAGCCTGAGCAGGGGGGGGGGGGGGTCCGGACCCCTGGACCCCCCCCCCCCCCCGCCCCTCTGGATCCGCGCCTGGTAGAGAGTCCACAACCACGATATACCATATTTTTACACTATACGCGTACAAACAGTGACCATTTCGTCCGGCAATTTTGGTACGATTTTCACGAAATTAGAACTCAACCTTCCTCATCAGGCCTGCAATGTTATAATCTCATACCAGATTTTACTTACCCAGTGATACAAACCGTTATTAACTCACCCATGGATACAAAACTTTATTTACAGTCCATGGATACCAAATTTATTAACTCACATAATGTAACTAAACTTTAATAACTCATCCAATAATACCAAACTTTATTAACTCGCCCAGTGATACCAAACTTTACTAACTCACCATTGATACTAAACTTTACTAACTCACCCAGTGATACGAAACGTTATTAACTCGCCCATGGATACTAAACGTGGGGGCAAACTGTCCGTTGGTTTTGTATTGCGTCCAATGGAAAGGGTGCGCTCATTGGGGTAACCGATTCTTTTCTCACTCGTTGACCCAATGGGCGCCTTTGGCATCCTTTGCCCCACTTTTCCCCCACCCGCCAGCAACGGGCCTGCATTAATATCAATTTCGAAATCTCCTAAGCTAATGTTTTTGTTGTGCAATATAATAATGATGATAGTAATCGTACTAGCTGTATTCCCCCAGTGTAAGAATCACAATAAAGACTAAATATTTAATAAAGCTATCATCCGTTTCAGTGACGAGTTTCGGCTACAGCAATCAAAAGATTGAATTTTACAATAAATATCTCTTTTTTGCACACTATTATATATATTAATGTGTTAACTAATGCTTCCGAAGCGAAATTGTTCCAATCAAGATGGTGTTCTATGGTCGCCAAGAGCATTGTACAGACCGGTATACAAATTGTGAATCTCTGATGCAGCAAACGAGTGGGTTTAACTTAAATCTTCAGAAGCAGTCGCTCGAAAATCAGGGAAGCCATTGAAATCAGGAAGGTTTAAGCCTGTGTGCCGACATATTCCCAAAGCAATGGTCCGAGAAATCCCCCTCTGACCATTGCTGGAAGGATGTCTGATACTTGAGCTTATGAGGGAGTATGTCTATTCTTCCCGTTCAATCAAATCTATCCCAAGAACAGCAACATGACAGCCATTTGTTAAATCTGGAGCCTTCCCAAAAACTTTGATTGGTGATTTAAGGAATTAAAAAAAGTGAAAGTATTGCTCGTCTCCAAACAGTATTGTTCACATTGTAGTCGTTTTTGATAGCCTTGTTTGTCACGCAATTAGTTTTTCTGTAATATTCTGCAATGTTTTCGCGAAGATCGATTTTAACTTAATATTGCCTGCGCCCGTTCAGTGCAAATTTCCGGTGTGGGCATTTAAGGTGTAAGCAAATACACTTCGGAACTGAAAACTGTTGACAAGTTGAATGAATGGTTACAATACCAATGGAGAGAGTTTCATACGTTGTAGCAATGTTTGCACATGATGAGACAGTCTTAGAAAGATGAAATAAATGTGTTTAGTGCGTATTATTCGTTTCAAAATGTATTGGTGGTTTGTGGCCCAAACCATTAATCTAAGCTGTAAATTATTGTCGGATATTAAAAGTATTGAAAGTGGTAATTTCATATTTTTAAGTTATATTTTTAAAATATATTACAATAAAGTCTTAAAATAGATGGTAACTATAAACAGTCCTACCTTGATAAAGAATAATCCTTTTAATCCTATAATTCACTATTGCCAGTTGAGAAAATGGCAAAAATGTCAATTTCAACTTCAAATTCAAATGTTTGGAGATAGCTATTGCATGGGAGAAATAAAAAAACAAGGGAGATAATTGTGTTATTATTTCCGGCGTTAGTGACTAGGAAATAATGCCTATGATCGTATAAAAGTGAGTTGACAAACTATTGAGCAAAAGACAAAGAAATAATTATGTTTTGGCTTTCTTAGAAAATAAAAGGCCAATATTCCGATTTAAATTGTAGATCCTTTCAATGATACTTTGAAAATGACAAAGTGCCACTCTTTGTATTGGATAATGGCTGTCTTATCTTTCTCAATTACAGTTATTGCTTTGCCAAAGATATATACCGCTGGCTCCTAAAATTTCTCTGATTAATTTGTGTTTTTATTTTAAACTTTTATAATAATATTAGATATTAATATGTTTCATATTAATATTTAATTTCAAATAGACCTTTAACATTTTACAATAAACACATTTGAGGCGATCGATTTATCATTTTACAAAACACGACAACCCCAAAACCATACTTTGCATATGTTATGTCTAGGCCTTTAGGCCTTCCAATACCAAGAAATTGGACATTTTAAACCATTGTACACGAAGATATTTTTTATAGACAACAGTGCTCTCCTTTCCATGACATTAGATATGAAGTGAGTTTAGATTTTCTTTGATGGTTTTCTTTGATGTTGTTGTCTTGTTAATTATTTGAAAATAGTTTGATTTATATTTGAATCGTGGGGTAATATATAACACAGTAATAAAGACTCTTGTTTCTTGGGGTATTAAATGTTGGTTTCTTTTGGTTTTTGTTGTTTTGTTTTTGTTAATACATAAAATAGTATCGAAGAATTTTGTTTACGACCTTGACGCGCTCTGAGACCATTTTCTGTCGCCATGGCAGCGCACTAATGACGCCATTCTGGTTTGATGTAGGTACTACTGGCGTATTGAATGTTTATTTGTTTTTGTTAATACATAAAATAGTAACGAAAAGTTTTGTTTACTGGGGCTTTATTCACGAAATTTTAACTACGATAAAATTCAAATTTTAGTTATTTGATTGCATGATATTAGATTGATTTCAATGCTCAGTCAATCAAAACTGAAGTATGTATACTAAAATGATTTTATCTTTAGTTAAGATTTCGTGAATCAGAGCCCTGGAGTTTAGAGAACTATTCTTGGAGTTTACATTTGGCGCGTAATGTATATAAATTGCATAAATAACCATAAAATAAAATAAACGGATGGGTCGCAGCTATATTCACCATGCTACGAAAAGAAATTGAATGGGAATTGTTTTTGTGAATGATAGTATGTTAAAATTATGTGATCCCAGCCATGGGCAACATTATGATTTTTTCAACTATATCTATACTTCGCAATAGGTCTGACAACGTAGCCCTTGTCATTTTTTGTTAATGTCGTGATTTTATGTTAGAAGGCTGTT
Organism: Patella depressa; assembly: GCA_948474765.1. Classification (NCBI taxonomy): domain Eukaryota; kingdom Metazoa; phylum Mollusca; class Gastropoda; family Patellidae; genus Patella; species Patella depressa. The sequence continues at coordinate 67,144,830 of OX419718.1, read as the reverse complement.
CTAAGCTAAAATTGATTTTAGTTAAAATTTTCCCTAAAATAGTTTTGTGAAACGCAACTATTTTAAGTTAAGATAAAAGTTAACTTTAAATGTTATTTTACGGTATTTTATGTAAAATGCTGAAAATCGTTTTGTGAAACTCGTCTGGATGATATTTTGGTTTAAGACGATTTTCAGGAGAATAGGAATTTTGTGAAATAGGCCCAGTATTTTGATAAAGACTAAAGAAGCCTGTCTTAAATGTCGCTCGTTAATAAATATTTGAATCTAAATCATTTTGTTCTTTATCCTTTTATTTAATGGACCTGGGATACCAAACAATTGAGGGTGGGGGTGGTGGATGGTCGAATGGCGAAAGGTTAGCACTTGTGCGCTTTATCATAAGGTCTGTCCATCTCTCTCTCTCTCTCTCTCTCTCTCTCTCTCTCTTCCAAGCAATTAGCCTTAATGTCTTTTATTATATTGACTCAATCAACTAGAACTCTTTAAACACTAATTAAAAACAGATATAATCTACGCGAATGTCCTACAACGTAAAATTAAGTTTTGCTTGAGGGTCTTCTAATGCTGCTCAGTCAGTCACGTGGTATTATGTGATATTTGCCTTCACTAACGTTAATCACGGTTCAATATTGACCTTCACTTACACAGGGAGGAGGGAGGGAGGGTAACCCGTGGCATGTGGCGTGGATTCGAATGCGCCTTTTGTAAGTAGCCCCCCCCCCCCCCACACACACACAAAAAAAAACTCCCAACAAAATCCCATATGTGCTAAGTATTTGTTTACAAAGGTTCCCGACCCCGCTCTCCCCTGCCCCAACCTTCGTTCGTAGTTAATGGTCGCCCTATCTCCCAACACGATACGCCTTGTACCTGACAATCAGATTAACACACAGATCCTATTTCGTTTCGTTATTTTTTATAGTTCACAACAACTAGTAAGATCTTCATGTAATAGAGGCTATCGAACGTATACTAAAACGAAACGAAATATAAATCTGTATTTTAAACAGATTGTGTTTTTGACATCTCCTGTTCACTCTACTCTACGCCTCGACTACTACCCCACGCCATCCTTCTCTGTATATTGCCCGGGGGGTTGGGATGGCTTAGTGGTCTAGAGTGCCGCGCTTCCACCTCTAGCTGGCCGGTCACCTCTGGCTTGCGGCTGTGGTTTCGAGCCCTGGTGTGAGCGTATGTGGCATGGAGATAGGGGCGCCTTCTCAACCTCGTGGGTTTCCTCCGGGCACTCCGGTTTCCTCCAACTGCTAAAGGCCCCTACGCGCAAGCGAATTATTGAAATAAAATTTAACGATATGTTAGTCTCAAAATAACCTGGTTTGTGTAGAGTGGACGTTAAACCCCATTTCTCTCTCTCTCTCTCTCTCTCTCTGTCTCTCCCTCTCTCTCTCTGTATATTGCCCAGAACAAATAATACATATCAGTATTGTTACCTTTCAAAACCAGCATCCTTGAGTATAGACATTTGTAATTGATGCGTTTAACTTACCTTAATCAATTTTGTCCGGTTTGTAGCCAAGTCACTATTGTCCGGATCGTTAAATTTGAGTGCCGTTAAATGTAAAAGTTAGCCTCATCAATATTTAAAAATTTATTTCGATTTCAATCTATTGTATTTCGGTCTAAACCATATCTGTCTTCTACCATCATCCATTTGAAATAAGGGTTATTCATTTAGAAATTAATGCTACTACTACCTGATGTTTTAACGTCCGCTTCCACAGAAGTGATATCGCAGACAAGACATAGGAGAGCCGAGGCTTCTTCCTGTTTTTAGAATATGATTTTGCAATCTTTCCATTTGCGGCCTCGAGCCATGGAGTAGGTTTAGTGAGAAGTTCTTCCCTTTATTTAATAAAACACATATTGTGTGGTAGTTGATCTGTAGGGACAGCATTTATGCAGACATATATGTGTCTCGTATCTGGATTGGTAGAAGTCATCTTTTGGGGTATAGTGTTTAGGTGCCAGGCCCGTCTTATCGTGGCCTCCCCTTGCTCCACTTATCCCACTTTGTAGGTTTGGTGTCTTTGTAGTGGATTAGCGTTTAGATGAAGATGCCCGTCTTACCGTGACCCTCCCTTACTCCACTAGCCCGCTACTTTGGTGTATATCCCCTATGTAGTTTAGTGTTTAGATGCCGAGCTCGTCTTATCGTAGCCCCCTCTTACTTCACTATTCTACTTAATCCAACGGTGTTCATTAAATCGTGGATTAGTTCGAAGATTTGCAGCTTCAGATCGGGTCTTGGAAAGAGTAGGTTCTTAGTGTTGAGCGGTATGTTGTTGGTCTCCATCATCCCCACCAGTTCCGTTCTCTCTTCCTTGAATACCTCGCAGTCTACCAGGACATGGTTGGTGGTACATTCTTCTCCGCACTCACAGACGATGACTTGGTGTTTGTAGTCTCGCAACCGCTCTTTCACCCTTAGTTTCGATATAAGTTTGCATATATCTCTTCTAGGGTGATTGATAGCTGTCTTCGTGTAGATCTTGTCATCCAGCCGGAATCTGTATGTGTCAAGTTCAACGAGCTTTAATTCCCAGAGTGAATTGACCTGTCTTTTTACCATACTGTAGATTACCATACTGTAGATTAAAGCTATCGATGAGTATAAATGTTAAGTATGTTCCATTAATTTCTAAAAAAAAAAAAAAAAAAAAAAAGACAGGAATTGACCTGTCTTTTTTTTTTTTTTTTTTTAGAAATTAATGGAACATACTTAACATTTATACTCATCGATAGCTTTAATTGGTTTCGGTTCAATTCACAACTTTTGTCTTTGCCTCTATGGAAAGAAATCTGTATTTATTCTTTTCTAAACATTAAAAATGTCATTAAGAAACGAACGACAAAGTAAGTGATAAACCTTATTGATTTAATTTCTATTCAGTATTTAAATGGTGCCATTATCCCTATTAAGAGTTGTCAAGAAAACTTTTACGGTAAACAAACGGTAAAGCCATATATTAATGTAAATAATAAGCTAAGTAAAATGACGAGAGAGATTTTGTATATTTGTCTTTCGTTCTAATAGTAAATAATTAAATGTAATTATAAGACCTTTTGTTGAATTGGGAGATGTATATTGACATACCCTTTATCTGAACATGAACATATCAATTAGAATTAAATATTATATATTTACTTATTGGTTATAAGAACAAGATAAATGAACCGACATCGTCACCAGATGAAAGGTGATATTGTCCATTTATGGAAACTAAAAGCATTCCACACATCGCGAACTATCTTCTCTACTTCGGGAATAGATCTTGGACAAAAATTGACGCCATGTCCAAATTAGTATACTGTTTTCTAATGCGGTTTACATTTGTTATTTATACACAAAAAGACTGATTAAAATTTTCAATTTCATTAAATGAAAGTAGAATATATAACAAAAGGCGTCTTTAAACAGTTGAACTGTTTATACTCGAGGAGAATTCGATGTTTACAATGACGATATGGTATAGTTTATATCAATCATTATTCTAAACGATAGTATCTTTAACTACATTGATTCTAGTCGAGATTAGTTCTCCGATGAAATTCTGAAGGTGTACTTGCTAGTGCTACAAGTTGAAACAATATTTATGCATCGCCTTCTAACTCATTGTCTGTTATTCTTCGTTTTATCGTAAACTTACAAATTAGCCATCTTTGATAAGAATCTTCACGAACCAGGATCAAAAAATAATGACGACAACTCTTCGCAGACTTCAAAGGAAGCAGACCACAATTAATAGAGAGAGAGAGAGAGAGAGGGGGGGGGGAATGGGATTTAACGTCCACTCGACACAAACTAGGTCATTTCGGGACTAACATATGGTTTTATTTTATTTCAATAAATCGCTTGCGCCTAGGGGTCTTTAGCAGTGGGAGGAAACCGGAGGTTAAGAAGGCGCCCCTATCTCCATGCCACATACGCTCACACCGGGGATCGAAACCACAGCCGGAAGCCAGAGGTGACCGGACAGCTAGAGGTCGAATCGCGGCACTCTAGACCACTAGGCCATCCCGACCCCCCACCACCATTAATTTTCAAGATAATTCCAATGTTACTTCTGGTCTAGTTACCCGGCTTCCAATTTGTCCAAACTTTTCGTTCGGCTCCAAGTTTTTCACTACAGACAGGGTAAAAACTGGCCATGCCTTTGCTACAGATTTTGTATGAGATTGACAAATGAAATTTTGAGATACACAAACGTCAAGTAGTATACTATAAACATGCTGCTATCTACCGTATATATCGACTTAACGACGGAAGCTAAATGGAAGAGAATCAATAGGCCGTCTTCCTTTAATACGTACATTCGTGGTTCGTCGGTTTTCTGATGAACCGACAAATCTGAAATATTTAAGTATTGAGAATTATGCGTTTGAAATTTGCGTTTTGACGTTATCTCTATGTCCATCAAATAATAACGTTTATTTTAATGGCGTTCTGTGTCCTGATGTATATGTATGAAATATTAAATCATAAATAAATGTTAATATCTGATGGCTACGGAGATAACAACAGAACACAAATTTCACACGCATAATTCTCAATACTTAAATATTTCAGATTGGTCGGTTCGTCAGACAACCGACATTCCGTGGCTATCTATCCAACCAGGACAGATTATTGATAAAATTATCTTGTATCATAAATAGCTATCATTAATATTTACCAAATTATTATTATATTAAGGAGATTTTATCTGGTTTCTTGTAAAAATAATAGTTCCTAGAAAAAAGGATACTCATAATGCTACTTATAGACCGAGCGGAATAAACTGGCTTACAGAATAGGAGGAGACGAAAGTGGAAGGTGGTTTAACGACCTAAGTTGGGGGATTGGATGGCCTAGTGGGCTGTGTCGATACAGTTCATTTTCGATACGATACGTATTGGCGATACGGCAAACCGATATGCGATACGTATCGCGATATGGTGACGTCATAAATTATGCCAAAAATAATGCCAAAAATAATCCCAAACTATATTCTGTTTCAAGACTTTGTTTGTGATGGGTAAGCATCGGGCCATGAGGCTTCCAAATCCATTTTAAAACGAAACGGCAATTGAGGTACCGTAGGAAATGGGTTAATTATTTATATGCTCCATTCCCTTTAAAACTAGACTTCAACAAAAATAATTCTTGGTAATTTTTTAATGGAGAATGTCGTATTTTAATGTACGTGATTACCACAAAAATAACAACAGGTACACCTTTTGAATATTGTCCATATTTAATTCACATAACATGTTGAAATTACGTCAGTAATATTCCAGAATAATCAATAAAAATTACCGTCTTCGTTTATTCGATGATCTAAAATATTAGCATTTTTCTACTACTGTCAATATCAAAAAATACCGTAGCCAAAATAAGCTGATACAGCACCATAGCATTTCTACACAATTTGTAGCTTAAATCTATAACGTAACTAGTCACGTAACTTGCAAAAGTTTTTTATTCATTCGCCAATGATGATAGACACACGACACAATTGTCACGTGACAACCATACTTGAAATTACTTTCAAAAATAAAAATTCCGTACGATTATGATATAGCCTTCGATAAAAACGACAATATTTATTAAATTAAACTTATGTCAGAATGTGTATAAAATAAAAAAAAGTCACGGTTAGCGCTATTTAGAACTGGTTTATTGACCTAATTTGCAACCCATGTCACGTGTCATTGGAATTCAGCATTGGAGATGCCATCGGGAAAATATATTATAAAATGATTGTTTCTCGGTGTATTCGGTGTTCTATCAGGCGATTATATTCATTGAAGATTTAAATTTACCTAACAACTGGTCAGTGAATCCATCAATGTATGATCCAGTTATTATAATATTTAGCGGTACATGGAATTCATAGGGGAGTTGAAGACATTCGATTGACAAACCATCATGCCGAGATCGTTTTCTTTCGCCACGTGGGTTTCAATTCATGGTCTTTCTGAACTGAAGAATTTTTTCGACGATACGACGATACGGCCATATTACATATCGATATAAATATCGCTGGAACGTATCGATACATATTGGTGTATCGATATATCGACACGGCCCTAGGACTCTAGGGTGCCGCGCACATGAAAGACTCCTGTGTGTGCACTTAAATAATAAAAATGAAGTATAAGGCTTGTTTGCAATATCACCTTCGGTGGAAGCGGACGTTAAAGACTATGAACAACAACAATGATATAAGACCCCGCTCAATACTAACATCCATTTTCAGGTTATCTACCCGTTCATTCCTGTTTGAGTGAGGTCATCAGTACCACTCGGTAAACCTCGACAGATTCCGGTACTTACAACTAGTCTCGACTTTTTGACGAATTTCGCCATATTGGAACTACTTTAAAGGTCCCGGGTGAAACATGACTTCGCCCATGGTGTCTTGGAACTACTTTAAAGGTCCCGGATGAAACATGGCTGAACCTATGGTGTCTTGTTTGTTTGTAATAGCGTCAAGTTTTCCTGTTAAAGTAAACCGGTAGCCGCATCGCAAATGTATGGGCGTAGGTACATATCACTTACTGTTATACATCGGAGACTAGATGTAGGTTCCGGAATTTGTCGAGGTTTGCCGAGTGTGTCAATACTACAACCAAATCACCAGGTAAACGAATTGGTGTTGGGCGGATATAGAATTTACTAATGGTGACCCAGGCGTCAGTTGCGTCCAGAGTCAACCAGGATAATGAAGATGGTTGTACACCATACAACGCGTTATGAGAGAATGTTTGCCAGTACATCCCCCACCCACCACGTTCTGCCAAGGCTAAAGAATAAAGAACACTGCAAGTTATTGCGATACCCCGTCCACCCCCCACCCCCTCTCTCTCTCTTTCTCTCTGTCTCTCTCTCTCTGGCTTTTAAACAAATATAATTGATAATTTTACGTTTGAGCTCATTTGAAGTTTTAAAAAAAAGCCACAATATTATAACCAAGAGCCAAGAGCTACTGATGGATTTGATATTGACCATACGTTGCTAACCTTAAACAATCATACGTTGCTAACCTTAAACAATCACTGATTCAAGATTGTATTTTTACATTCAAATAAATAATAATCAATACGATTTTTGTATGATCTAAAGCCAATATAAACATAACGCTTTTTAAGGAGGAATCTAGGCAGTAGCTCATAGGCCTATTTAGTACCGTTGGCTCCCGTTATTCGTCGAGAAAGTTTCCGTTGAGATTCCCTGCACACGAAAGCAGACCAGGACAACGCATGGTCGTTCCAACAGGACGAAAACCCGAGTTCTCGTGTACCCATTGACGTGCACGTAATAAATTTGGATTTCAATGTATGAGTAGAACATGGCGCCGCTGTCAGGCAAAGATTACCCTCAGAACAAACTACATCCCTTATTCCCCTCTTTCACTAACCATGCCCGAGTAGACCCCCATTTCAATTCGTATTTTTTCTTTATCCGGCACAGCCCCGAGCGTGTTTCCTTCCCAATATATCCTGCTTTAACACCTTCACGTTAATCGAAGATATAAACTGTGATTAAACTATCATTACTATAGATTGTGTAATTCTGACAGGAAGCCATTGCACATTAAATCATTTTAATATCTACAATAATAAAAACACCGCTAATCATCTTCGCTAAATAGTTTCATAGGTGAATGATAACACCTTATAGACTAGCTGACAGGTCGAGAGAGAGAAGAGAAAGAGAGAGAGAGAGGGGGAGAGAGAGAGAGACTAATATATAGTTCAATATTATCTCAATAATTCGCTTGCACAATACGATCTGTCATCGAGTCAAGGTTTCAATTTCCCGCATGTGCGTGACAAGAAGTTGGGTCGCCTGTCCAACCTCATGGGTTTTCTCGATGCCCCCGGTCGTATCTCTCTGCTAAAGGCCCCTACGCGCAAGCGAATTATTGAACTATAATTGAACAATTTGTTAATCCTAAAACAAACCAGTTCGTGTAGCGTGGACGTTACCCCCTCCCCTCCCACCACACACACTCTATTTGTCTCGTGTACATCCCAATTGTCCGAGCCTTGTCAGTGGCGCACGATGGTGGGTCGATCACAGAACATAGTTTGAAATACACGAAAACCAGAGGTAAAAGAACCCTAGAAAGTTGGCATTCGAAATAACGATGGGTCGTATGCCACAGTCCTGTGAGAGGGTAAATGTCCCTCATAGCAAACTGCATGGTGTATGCACGTTGTCTTTAACCACCGCTGCACGTCAGTTGCTAGGCTTTGTTGCCATTTTATTTTAAAGCTATTTCCTTGGAGACGAAGATGAGATTGATTGACCTTGACCGATTATGCCTCGCGGATGTTTCATCTACTAAAATAACTCTGGATCAGAATAAACCGGAAGTTGGATGAAAGAAAACTCGACTTCCGGTCTCGAGCTATTACCAAGCACTCTACGCTGCACACAAAAGGCGGGGCAAACAATGGAATATTATGAAGTCTATATGTAATCAAATGAAACGAAATATGATGGTTTTTTAACATCCATATATTTTGCACAAACGGGGATAAGAAAGGCCGCCATAAGCATTCTAATTTACTATTGGAAATGAAATGAAATGAAATGAAATGGGGTTTAACGTCCTACTGTTCTGCTCCTATAACCTGGGCTAATGGAAGGCGGGCATACGCCATACAGTTGTGTTATTCTCACGCACAAGCGAGAAATTGAAACCACGTCACTTGACTCAATGACAGATCTTCTGACCCAATGCGCACGCGTTAACCATTCGGTTACCAACCCCCCTTCCTCAAGACCTGAGAGTGGGGATTTGGGAGCTGCCTTATAAGAGGAAAAGCCCAGGGCCCCTCTTGGTCTTAATTCGGCACTGCCTAAATCTGCAGTTAGTAAGAATAGCCATAAAACCAGGACGAGTCGATGCCTGGACTAAAACTGCCCGAATCACGGTGGCCAAGTGGGTAAGGCGCTGGCTCGCTAGCCTGGAAGTCGGGTGTTCGATCCCTGCATTGGCCGAGAAAGTTCATCTAGATTTTCCGGCGTGGTTTCTCCTTGTCAGTGATGCAGAACGGGCGTGCACGTAAAAGATCCCATGGCAGTTGGAATTCGATATAACAGTAGGCCGTAGCATAATTTCCCTCATAGCATACTGTATGGCGTGTGCCTGTCTTCCATTAGCCCAGGTTAGGTACAGAAGAGTAGGGCGTTAAAATCCATTTCATTTCATTTCACAAAAATATCAAATTTATCACTATTTTAGTAAAAAAGTGATGTCGTTTTTAATTAATAAAAAAAACGCACACACATACACAACTGTAACAAATTTCTCTATTCTACTCGAAATACAAATCGACCCAAACGTGCTTGTTAGTGACCCATTTAAGTTACATTTTCAGAAGGTTAAAAACAATAGTCGACGATACAATCTATATTGAATAAGGCGTGACATTTTGCCGTTGGTAAGCAAACCTGAGGCTATGTTGGTGACAACGACAGGTTTCGACTCAGTTATCAATAACCACACTTTTATTTAATATGACTCTATGTGTGATTTTAGCACTTTTATTCAATTGTTATGTTTCAAATGCTGGATGCCTGTTGGTGACTTTTATTTATTTACTTAATTTTTTGATATTTGTATGCTGCTACCCCTGGGCGTTTTTATGCAATAATGTTTATATTTGTTTTATAGAACACTGAAATTAAATATAAGCGATATTGTGTGCTATATCGTCGTTGCGACATTGTTTTAAATTTATAGACAAGGAATAGAGAAATAAAATGGCATTATATTGTATTAATTAATGTTTTGGCAAGTTGTGGAATTCAAACATAATACTCACATATATGTACTTGAAATGCTTTTAAAAATTAAACTAGCATATGAGTGGCATATGGATACATCAAAAGAGTTATAGAGCCAAAACAAACTGGTTCTATGTGTCAACAAATACATGTGATTGGAAATTTACCTATTGCGTCATTTGGCGTAATTTAACGAATCATATCCTTAATTGCGGTGACCGGTTTGACAATTGTCCGCTCTCCACGTGCGACAGAAAGGCCCATGGTGCTACATGGGATCGTTGACGTGCACGACACGGGACGTCGGATTTCGTCCCATCCGAACAAGTAGACAGTTGTCCTTTGTTAGGCCCTTCCCGCACCATTGACAAGGGGAAATTCCGTCGAAAAATCACGATACAGGGATCAAACATGTGACCTCCAGACTGGCGGTCCAGTGTCTTCCCGCTTATAGCTACCGTGGCTCCGCGACACAGTCGGTACAGAACGAATGAATGAATGAAATGGAGTTTAACGTCCTACTCTTTTGCACCTAACCTGGGATAATGGAAGACGGGCATACGCCTTACAGTGTGCTATGAGGGACATTTTGCCCGGGCAGCGGCGCTACGGCCTACTCCTATATCGAATTCCAAGTGCCAAGGGATCTTTTACGTGCACTCTAATGTGTACACGGGACCTCGGTTTTTCGTCCCATCCGAACGACTAGGCAGCTGTCCTTGTCAAGCCCTCCTACTGTATCACTGACAAGGGGAAATCACGCCGGAAAATCGGTACCGAACAGTGAGACCATTATGTGTTTCAGTGTCATTTGTAACAAGGGACTCGAAGAACGCAGCTACACATATTCCACAAATATTTTGAGAACATGCGCAATAAATAATATCAGTGTAGACTGGAATAACCAGATGCCAGAGATTTCTATTCGATTGAGATCGGGTTATATACATTTATATTACAGTATTATATACGTTGCGACGTATCTCAGTGGCGGATCCAGAATTTTTTTGAGGGGGGTGACAACCTCGTGTTTTGTCTCACCGACCGCGGAGTGAGGGGTGCCGCCATTATGCACAAATGTGCCGTAGACGCGAGCAGTAGAGGGGGTATGGGGGTCCCCCCCCCCCCCACAGAAATTTTTACAAAATTATCATCGATTTCCTCGCATCTGAGTCATAACGAACAATGATTTCTGTTCGTCGACAATGTTTCATTTCGTTAACGTTTTTCAAAATTTGAAGAATAAATTTCGAAATTTATATATGTTGATTATTGTGAAATTTTGCATACATCAAAGTGCGGACTGTACGTACAAAGAAGTTGCCACATTCACGGAAAAGTTGTCAACTTCTCTTATAAAAAAAACAGCAAGTTATATATCCAGATCATGAACCTAATAATGAACAAACTGTTTGAATGTTATCGAATATTTGCAAATGTACAGTCAATTTTCTTCGCCAATGATATCAGTCCTATCAATACCATCGTAAAATAATGTATAATTTATGCATCAGTCTGACAAAAAGTGTTCATGCCTTCATCCGGCGAAGAAATGCTTCGATGAATTTCAAGCAAATGTCCTAAGAGATCAGCCGCGATTTACGGAGCTAATTTCTGCCGCTAGTAACATAGATGCTGATTGTGTGTCTGATAAGATGCGCACCATGTTCTATATAACATATATACGACCATATACGACCCCCTGGATCCGCCCCTGTATCTGTGTCAATTTCTAGGTCCCAAATATTAGCGATTTAGCTCCTTTAAGTGTCTTTCGGTTATAAAACAGACCGCGATCAGTGGGCCGCTATATTGATGTAAAGTTCACAATGGAGGAAGATATAAATTATTAACGTGTACGCTCTGTTTGTTGTTTGAAGGCCACGTGTGATAAACAGTCGGAAGTATTAATGTTTGCTTTGATTTACAAAATGAGGAAACCAAATGTTTAAAATGTTTCCCTTGAGGGCACTGTATATATGTAGGCCTACGTTTCATTCGTCTATTGTCTACATAGTATCGTGGACTTAACTAATAAGTGAGGCAGTTATTTCACTTCACGAGGATTAAAATCTTGGTGTAAATTGGCGCTCTTGGGCCAATGAACGAACCGAATTTCTAAATAAAGACGTCACAAATCATTTGACGTAATATATTTTCTATTATAACTCTAGAGCCTTACACAGACCGGACCCGCGCCTTCTAAAGATCGGACCCATGCTTGCTACTGCAACGGAAAATGGTCTCAAAACGCGTCAAGATCGCCATAAGCGTTGTTAAAACTGCGTGGAAACGCCAGACATAGTGCTTTGGTCGCCCTGGTCGCCGAATCGCCGCATATGTTTTGAACATGTTTAAAACAAACGACAAGGTTCTGCGATCTGACCTGCAAAGCTGTGAGAACACGGCTTTTATTAAGTTAGTAATGTGTTCACGGTTTTCTGCATTTCTGGTCGCCATACTCCCGTAGCAAGGATTCCACTTCGGTCTGACGGGGCATTACATATATCGGATTACAGTCTTACATAGCTGGTTATCGCGCGCGCGTTGTATCATATGTGTTAGCCCAGATATTACCTAGTTTCTCTCCCTCCAACTTCATCCTTGTCCAGTCTCGTAGATTTTCTACGAGTCCTCTGGTTACCCCCCCCCCCCTCTCCTTCTTTCTCTTTCAAGAAAAGGTGAAATTAGTTACACGTAATATCAAAAGAGTTTTTTGTTGGATTCCTGGTTTCCTGTTCCTTGAATTCTTTATCGTCAGTGATGCGGGACCACCTCTTCCAGTGGTGCGAGGCTACCTCTAGTTCCCGCGTACACTTGACATCATTCTGCACACAGAGATCCACTTTCTTCACACTTCGAGAATAGATCTCTACCCTACATGGCCGCCATATCCCAAAATTGGTATATTGTTTTGTAATGCGGTTCTGCTAGATTTCAGACATGTCATACACAAATAAGAAACAGAAAGGGAAATGGGGTTTAACGTCCACTCGACACAAACTAGGTCATTTCTGGACTATCATGTGGTTTAATTGTATTTCAATAATTCGCTTGCGCGTAGGGGTTTATAGCAGTGGGAGGAAACCGGAGGACCCAGAGTAAACCCACGAGATGGAATACACAAATAAACCCATCCAATTCCATTAAATGGAAGCAAAATAAATATTTCTCAATATAACCGAAGTCGATTTAAGACTGAAAATGGCGGTCAACCAGGTTCGTGTCTGTTCTCAAGCGAAGCTATTGTAGACAGACAATTTCACATTTTCTAAGAAAGTCAATAGCTAATTGAATTTGAAGTTGAAAATGATATTTTTGCCAATTTCTCAACTGGCTATAGTGAATTATAGGATTAATAGGGTTATTCTTTAACAAGGTAGGACTGATTATAGATACCCCTTTATTTTAATGCATTTTAAAAATAAAACTAAAAAATATGTAATTATACCTTTAATGTGACTTGACAGTTGCTATTTGCAAAGTAAGACCTAAAAGAAGGCCTTCGGGAAAAATCTCACGCATATTACACTGCATGGCGTTTGGGTTAAGTCTATTAAGACCAATTGCTGTAGAAATGATCAAAGGTCAGGAGGAGTGCACAGGGCTAGCGCTAACCGTAACTCCTAGTCCTAGACCCAACCTTTACCTGCAATCTCGTCAACAATTACGTACCTTAATTAAATCTGTCGGTAGCCTAACCCAGCGCCTGCCCGTCTTCATTAGCCCCTACAACCTACAATCTCGTCAACAATCACGTAACTTAATTAAATCTGTAGTTGGCCTTAATATTTAGATCTCACCTAGCGCGTGCCCGTCTTTCTTAGCCCGGTTGGTGTAGGAATTAGGATGTAACACCTCATTCTTTATTTCTTATCTACGTTCCATTTGTCCGTGCGATATGCAGGCGCGGATCCAGGATTTTTTGCTGGGGGGGGGGGGGTAGGTTTGATAATTTCTTAACTAATTGCGCTCAACCAATTAATGGGGGGTTCTGGGGGCCCTCCCCCGGAAAAATTTGGTATATTTGATTCAATTTGGTGCATTCTGACGTATTTCCGGAAGGTAAATTCCAAAATTAAATCGCATAGATTTAAGTTTCAAATTTTCAAGCCTGGAACCCCCCCCCCTCTGGATCCGCGCCTGGATATGGAGTAACTACCGTTGTTGTTTATTACAGATTTAACGTCCAATACATTTAATATGATATTATGGACAGGTTGATTTAATTAAATTATTTACACTTCATGGGTTGGAATTTGGTAAAAACATACAATTGATTAACACACAAAATATATTAAAAAGTCAATTTTAATCACACTTAGCGCAGTTTACCTATATGTGGAGACATTTAATAATTCCGATGCAAGAAGTGGAAGACATTCGAATTAGCTATAACAAAAGTATTTATGTATATATCACAAAGGGTGTGTTGTTTTGTAACATTTAATATAAGTAACTGATTATCTACATGTAGTAAAAAAATTGAATATACATGGTAACGTTATCCGTACGTTATCTCTCTCTCTCTCTCTCTCGCTCTCTCTCTCTCTCTCCTCGTTCATAGACTCAACTTATCAACTTATAAATGTCAATGACGACCGAACGAAAATCTCTCTCTCTCTCTCTCTCCCTCTCTCTCTCTCTCTCTTACATATCAACTTATTGTCGATGACAAACAATCTTGTATTTAAACAAAGTACTCACATGAATTTAAGCTCGAGTCCTCCCCAGTAATTATATCCCCGTTGATTAACTGTAGCAATGACGGGAGACTGATATCACTGTTCATCTCCCCGTCTACACAATATATACAACCACAAATAGAAATATAGATTTTCATACACCACGCTGACGTTTGTTTCATTTCAAGCTTTAGGGGATATATTACATTCAAACGATATTAGATCTCTTTAACCTCGTTTATAATTTAGATATCGTTGATAAATGAATTGGGGTTTAACGTCCTAATGTACTCCTACTTGGGCAAATGAAGTGTTTGCAATCCGGTTGATATGGTTTATAAATGAAATGGGGTTTTTACGTCCCAATGTTCTGGTCTAACTGGGCAAATGAGGAAATGAAATGAAACGGGGTTATACGTCCGTCTTGGCTGGTGAAGAAAGGGAAGAAAGAGAGAAATCAGGTTTAACGTCCACTCGACACCACATGGACAAATATATTGTTCAATTATATTTCAAAAATTCGATTGTGTAGGGATTTTTAGCAGTGGGAGGAAACCGAAGGACCTGGAGAAAACCCCCCGAGGTTGGACAGGCGATCACACTACTTGTCGCGTACAACCGGCGTATCGAAACCACGCCAGTTTACTAAATGCCAAGCATTGTGATACAGCGCGCACGTGCTAACCATTCGGCCATCCAGCCCCAAGAACTTACCGAGCTTCAGACTGATATCGATTTCCCGGAGTTTTAATGGAGTACAACGATATCTATCCTCACGTACTAACCATTCGCCCCCACCACCTACAATTTCAATACATATTGGTCAGGGGTGGCGGGATACTTCTAGAAACCTTTTAATAATTTTGCTCATTGAGTAAGACATGAAACACAGATCCCATTTCGTTTCGTATTATACAGTTCGAAATTTCGTTTTACTTGTTTTTACTGATTAGGGGTTTTTAACGTCTGCTTCCACATAAATGATAGCGCAGTCTACACTATGATCTGGAAGAGTTGTTATATAACAGGCGTTCTAGTTGATGTGAGGTGAGGGATTAGCCAATGAATCGGTCCGAGGTGCACGAAACTGTGGGTAACGCACTAGAAACATCAACGCTGATTGGTTAATCAAGTTTCTGACATCATAGGGTAAACAACCGCTCGTATGAGCTCTGACCCTACCTTCCACTACAACCGATTAGATCTACATGTAGTATAGGCCATCGGAAGTGTAAAAAAGAAAAAGAAACGAAATATTTATCGATATTTGAATTTGGTTAGAGATAGAGAGAGGGCGGGGGGGGGGGTAACGTCCACTTGACTCAAACTAGGTCATTTCGGGACTAACATATGGTTTAATTTTATTTAAATAATACGCTCGCACAGAGGCGTCTTTACCTGTGGGAGGAAACCGGATTACCCGGAAAAGCCACGTAGTTGGACAGGCGAGCCTACTCCTTGTCACGTACAACCGGGGATTCGAAACCACGCCAGTTGACTCAATGGCAGGCTTTATGATACAGCGCGTCAACGTTAATCATTCGGCCATCCAACACTCCGGTTAGCGATAGCTGGATATAATCGGCATAAAGTAAGCACACGCACTAATACTATTGTTAATTTTAATCCCTCTCAATTTCGCAAGAATTTATAAAGGGTTTTTAGATTTTTGATCGTTACAGTCATTAAAAGCGACTTTATGCTAAGTAATCATGTAAGCTACTATTTTTTTATATTCTTATTTCATTACCTAATTAGATTGTCTGGTGTACATCCCGTTCATAAATTATTAATATATTATATTGTCTTTTTAATAAAGGTCAAAACAGACATCAGATATACAAATAGAAGATCCTACTACGTGGGTAGTGTCCAAAGGTATCAAAATGTCCTTTTATTTTTATTTCATTTTTTATTTATTTATTTTTCTTTTGTGGGAGGAGGTTAGCCTAATGGTTTAGCACGCCTAGATTAGGTCATACGTTGCCGAATGGATGAACGTCTGTTCTTTTGATGATGGGGTTGT
Organism: Patella depressa; assembly: GCA_948474765.1. Taxonomy (NCBI): domain Eukaryota; kingdom Metazoa; phylum Mollusca; class Gastropoda; family Patellidae; genus Patella; species Patella depressa. Next base: position 67,128,314 of record OX419718.1, on the reverse strand, counting down.
CCGTTTTGTATAACGCGCGCAGTTTAGTTGTTTAGCGCGTGTGGTTTGCCGTTTTGTTTAATACGCACACTTTAGATGATGGGGTTTAACACGCCCGCTTTAGTTGATAATTGAGTTAAACACGTGTTGCCAAGTGGTTCATCGCGCGTGCTTTATACGCCCGTAAGACCCGGATGGTGCCCTTACTGCACTGTTGCGACCGTACGGCGACCAGAAAATACACAAGGTCGCCGGAAAACGTGAACACAACGCGCGAAAATGTCCCCAAAAATTACAAACTTGAAAAAAATCGTATTCTCATAGCTTTCCAGGTTGTAAAACCTTGCCGTTTGTTTTGAACATGCTCAAAATTAACGCCGTGACTCGGCGATCATTGGCGACCATGGTGACCACAGCACGATAGCTGGCGTTTCCTCGTCACTTATGGCGATCTTACCGCACTTTAAAACCATTTCCCATCGCTGTAGTAGCGAAGTAAGGGGGGTGTTAGATGATAACGTTGCTGGGTGGTTAAACGCGTGCTATTTTGATGATAAGTGTTGCCAAGTAATTAAACGCGTGCTTTTTGAATGATAAGTGTTGCCAAGTAGTTATGCGCGTGCTATTTAAGTGATAAGTGTTGCCACGTAGTTAAGCGCGTGCTTTTAAAGTGTTGCCATGTAGTTAAACACATGCTATTTAAGTGATAATGTCGCTAAGTAGTTAAACGCGTGCTATTTAAGGGATCGATAAGTCCTTCCAAGTATTTAAGGGCGTGCGATATCAGGCCCAAGTATGGGGGTTGGGATGGCCTAGTGGTCTAGAGTGCCGCGCTTCGACCTCTAGCTGGCCGGTCACCTCTGGCTTGCGGCTGTGGTTTCGAGCCCTGGTGTGAGCGTATGTGGCATGGAGATAGGGGCTCCTTCTCAACCTCGTGGGTTTCCTCAGGGCACTCCGGTTTCCTCCCACAGCAAAGACCCCTGCGCGTGCGCTAAGATAATGAAAATGGAAAAAATAAGACTTGTCTGCGATATCACCTTCGGTGGAAGCGGACGTTAAACACCAAAAAGAGAGAGAGAGAGTGATAAGTGTTGCCAAGCAGTTTAACGCACGCGCTTTAAATAATAAGCGTTGCCAAGTGGTTAAACGCGTGCGGTTTAAATATTAAGTGTTGTCACATGGTTTGGCGCGTGAGCTTTAGATGATAAAGTTTCCTTGTGACAAATGTTGCCGAGTTTTTTTTAAAAGATCATGTTATTCTTTATTTATAAGATATGCCAAACGCTGCTATTAATTTCTAAGATAAACAATTTAAAACGCATTTATTTAAACTGGCCCCGACTTCACAAACCATTCTCAGACTTAAGTCAAGAATTTACTCAAAATTGTTCGCCTTATTGTAACTAAGATATAGCCCTTTATAAAACTTTTGTTGTTCTAATTTATCAAATACCCTAATAAGAAACTATGTGCAAAGTTTTGTGTTTCTGGGTCAAATATATTTCTTATAAACAATGATTGAAAGTTGAGTAAATTCCCAACTTAAGTCTGAACATGCTTTGTGAACTTGGAACCCGGCTTTTAACTGACTCTGTATACAATCGTTAACATGTCCATAATCTTGTTGTTTATTTATGATTACATTGTCACTTTGTCAAGTGCCCCTCTGAACATGTTAATGAAAGGGTGCACTATAAATATGCTGTAATAATAATAATAAGCATTTCGCAATTTTACGCTTGCTGTTACTTCTAATAAACCACGAATTAAAATAGATCACAGACAGTCAAGTCCTAAAACAGAACGGAAATTACAAAAACAGAACATTCTACGGCTAAATGACGAATTAACAACATGACTAAAGTCATCAATATTAATGTACAAAATTAAGTGACGTCATCAATATCAAGGTTCAAAACTAAGTGATGTCATCAATGTCAGGGTTCAAAATTATGTAATGTCATCACTGGCTAAGATATCATCTTTTATTTTTACCAATTTCACTTATCAGATCAATTTTAACATAACCTTTATTTTGACCTGTATCAAAGACTCGCAGCTCAGATTTATCCTTTATTAGAAGACGAGGCTAGATGAAAAGGTCCATGATAAATTAAAATATTTATCATCACCAAGAAAGAACAATGGTTGAACTTGAGTTGAAATATAAAACTACTGCAGATTAGAGAATGGATAATTATTAATTAAACTTTGTGTCATAAAGTCTGACAATGAGTCAACAGGCGCGGTTTCGATTCCCCGGTTGTACGTAACAACGAGTACGGTCGCCTCACCAACCTCGTGGGTTTTCTCCGGATCCTCCGGTTTCCTCCCACTGCTAAAGATCCCTACGCGCAAGCGAATTATTGAAATAAAATTAAAACATATGTTAGTCCCGAAATGACGTAGTTGGTGTCGAGTGGACTTTAAACCCCATCTCTCTCTCTCTCTCTCTCTCTCTCTCTCTCCACAACGAGGCGTCAATCCTCACTTAAATAATCCCGTTACTCTCGATTAGATCCACATCTGTTGTGCGTGGTTTGATATTTTCACCACTATCAATTTATCCATCAGCCTATATAATAAAATACTGTAATACGTTGTATCCCACTAATTAAATAGATAACACCTTGTAACAAAACTTCTTGTAATCGTAAATATCGTGTCGGATTATTTTACTCCATGAATTTGGTACCGTATTGTATCAAATTTTTATTTAGTGGTGTATCTCGAGTTTTATTTTGTACCGTAATGTATTGAATAAATGTTTGTTTGGTTGTATCTCGAGTTTTATTTCCTACCGTATTATATTGAATAAATGTTTTTTCAGTTGTATCTCGAGTTTATTTTGTACTGTACTGTATCAAATGTTTGCGTAGTGGTATCTCGGGTTTTATTTGGTACCGTATTGTACTGAATGTAGCTCGAGTTTATATAACGCTCGGTTTCATAGTAACAACTAAGGGCGTATTAAGGGCGACCAGTTCTAAATAGTAAGGTCAATTGCAGATTTCCTCAAGATCAGAAGATATAAACAGGACTGGGTCTACTATACCCTAACTCTAATTCATCAAGGTCAGGAGCTATAAACAGGGCTGGTTCTATCCCCTAACCCTAATTACATCTCGCGTCAATGACGACATCTGCAAGTGGCCTTAATATTTAGACCCACCTTTAACGGTAGCTGTGATTAAAGATACATTATGGGAGATTAGATAACGAGTTGGTAGTTCCCAATATAATAGTTAAAAACGAGATAATGTAAGGGCAACTTACTGAAAATTTCAGACAGATTGATCCACTATGAACCGAGAATTAAGCGATTGAAAGTTCCGCATAGCCCCGATCATCATTACTTAAGTCGGTACGACAAAAATCATAGTTCCGGTTATCCATTTAATCATTAAATCGTGTAGGAAAGTTATGCATCATTTTGCCCGAAGCAGTTAGGTGTTAAAGTTCCAATAGCATTTTTTTAAGTTATATTTTTAAAATTTATTAAAATAAAGCCCCAAAATAGATTGAACCTATAAACAGTCCTACCTTGTTAAAGAATAATCCTATTAATCCTATAATTCACTATTGCCAGTTGAGAAATTGGCAAAAATATCATTTTCAAATTCAAATTCAAACGTTTGAAGATGGCCGTCCATGGAGAAGAATGGGAAAACAAGGGAGGTAATTGAGTAACTATTTCCTCAATCAACCAGTGTCGCCCTTTCTAACCCCCCCCCCAAAAAAAAAAAAATTTTGTCCATGATCGTATAATAGTGAGTTGACAACCTTTTGAGCAAAAAACATAGAAATAATTATATTTTGACTTTCTTAGAAAAAGTGAAATTGGAACCTTAAGTAAACATTGCACGAGCCGTTGAGCCAATGACTAACGCCGCGTTCAATCAACGCACATTCATCTGTTACAGAGATAATTCGTAAGTAATTAATTCTCTGTGAAACAGATTGACATCTCGCGTCCATGACGACATCTGCAAGTGGCCTTAATACTTAGACCCAATTATAACGGTAGCTGTGATAAAAGATACATTATGGTATGGGAGATTAGATAACGAGTTGGTAGTTCCCAATATAATAGTTAAAAACGAGATAATGTAAAGGCAACGTATTGAAATGAAAATTTCTGTCAGATGGATCCACTATGAACCGAGAATTAAGCGATTGAAAGTTCCGCATAGCCCCGATCATCATTACTTAAGTCGGTACGACAAAAATCATAGTCCCGATTATCCATTTAATCATTAAACCATGAAGGAGAGTTATGGAGCAAATCGGATCATAATCCAACAAATAGCACAGGCTAGCGTTGACATCGAGAGTTGATTATGGTCTGAGGCAATGCATCTTTGGGAGGGGTGGGTGTGTGTGTGGGGAAGGGGGTGGGAGGGGGGCGGAGGAGTGAGGGTAACCTTTTAAAAATTTTGAGAACTACGTGGTGTGTGTATCTATGGAGAGGAATGCAACACACCGTATGACCTCCATTTTTATTATGAATTAATAGAACCACATTGTGATGAAATTTAATCGATGCAAAACATTAATTGTTATATCACACATGTCTATATAATTACCTCGCGCTTTGACTGCCTCTCATCCCACCATCGGATGATAAAGTATTGAGCGCACGACCGTAACACTAGAAAATGTGATATGAACTAGAAAATGAAACGAAGTTTAACGTCCTACTCTTCTCCTCCTAAACAGGGCTAATGAAGACGGGCATACGCCATACCCTGTGCTATGAGGGAAATTGTGTCCGTAAAGCGACACTACGGCCTACTGTTATAACGAAGGGATCTTTTTCGTCTCATCTGAACTACTAGACAGCTGTCCTTGTCAGTCCTTCCGATGAACTAGAAAATAACACGACACGAACTCAATTTCCATCATCTTAGGTCAGTGCTTGGAGACATAAGAGAGAGAGAGAGAGAGAGAGAGAGAGAGAGAGAGAGAGAGAGAGAGAGAGAGAGAAATGTGGTTTAACGTCCACTCGACTAGGTCATTTCGAGACTAATATATGGTTTAATTTTATTTCAATAATTCGCTTGCGCGTAAGGGGCTTTAGCAGCGGGGGAATACCGGAGGACCCGTAGAGAACCCACGAGGTTGGAGCTTGGAGACTTAACCTCACCCGCAAATTCTTAAACCTAACCCACAATCCTCGTCAATAATCAGCTGCCTAACCGTGTTCACGTCTTGTGACCTTGCCGGTTTGAGAAAGAAATTCTTACAATTGCGTCAATCGAAGAGTGAGCAGAATTGTTTAAATTAATCGGATAAACTTGAAAGAAAACCAGCTTTAGACTTTGAAATCTTTGTGTGATAAAACTCGAAGGCGTCGTTATGGGCAAAATAGGCGCAGTGACGGTATCCCATAGGATTCGTGCGTGATCTGTAGCGACTATAGTAGCGGACGTGCGGTATACCCACTGAAAATGCATTGGATAAAATTTGATACTTTTTAATTGAAGGGAAAGCGGAGTACATGTAAGGCTAGATTGCAAGAAACTTTCTTTTACTGTGTAAAAACAGTGGGATCTAGGGGAGGTAATCATGTTTTAACCGTACGGGTATAGACCACAATACAATCTCTCGTGATAATTTTAATTCTCCTGGAATTTCCAGACTCGTTTTATCAAAGATTTCGCGGATCGAACTCGCTCTACAGTAGATAGGGCGACGTGTGGAATTGTTTATTCCACAGTTTGGCACGAGGTACCATGGGAATTTGGAAATAGAGACTGTGCTCCAAGTGAGGAATTGTGATCGATACTGAAGGCATTGTTCCGTTAGTTCAATGTGACGCACATCCCATCGTCGCATGTCTACTCACGGATCACTTTAATCTAGACTATAGACTCGATCGTATTGCTGATAAATATTGTATTGACCTGGTACAATGATAAGGTGATAACCTAGACTAAATCACTGATAACCGAGACTATCAATACGAAACTAATTAGTTGTTTATAGAAAACCAGGAAGATAACAAATAGATAACATCTTCTTGTAAAAAAAGAACTTGACAGATAATATAGTTATCAAAAACAGGCATCGTAAATTAATTAGCTTTTCATTTAAAAATTGGTTATCATATTGCAAGAAGTCTTTCACATCAAATGGTCTTTCAACAACATCGCAGTTTGTTGGAGTTTTTTTTTCATCAATTTTCTTTATCAGATTGTAACACTTCTACTACTTCCTTTGGTCTTGAAGGGGGGGGGGGGGGTGGAGGGACACAGTGGGTAAGTGGGTAAGACGCTGGCTCGTTAGTTGTCGGGTGTTCGATTCCTGTATTGGCGTGATTCCTTCTTGTCAATGATGAAGGTCGGGGGGGGGGCTGACAAAGAGAGCAATCTAGTCATTCTGATGGGACGAAAAACCGTGTACATATTTCTCTTCTGGTCAGATGAACTAGTGATTTGGCGACAGGCGGTATCTGTTAAGCTCTATTTATCTAGATGATCAATGTCTGAAATACTGCCAGACTGCATTTCGGGCACTCTACTTTTCAAATTATTGGGGACGTCGTTGAGTTTCATTTGACACATTCCTTTCTGGGGTCGGAAAGACTAGTGCATAGGCGACAGACGGCATCCTATCAGCTCATTTATCTCTACGATCGGTGCCTGAATACTGTCAGGCAGCATTTCCAACAGTCTATTTTTCAAAGTGATCTTGGGAGGTCCCCAAAACCTCAACAAGGACTCGCTCACAAGGGTACTTCGTTGAGGTTCGCATGTCCGTTCGTTTGCCATTTTGGTTTCTGATCGAATAAACTAGTGATCAGGCGACGGACGGTATGTGGTCAGATTTATTTATCTCGACGTTGACACCTTACCTCAACGATCATTGCCTGAAATATTGCTAGGCTGCATTTACGGCAGCCTGGTTTTCAAAATTTTCTGGGGGAGCCCCCCCCCATCCCTAGTTGAAGCTTGTGGCGTTGTCCCCTTAACCTTGGACTTTGCCCCAGCTTTGCACCTCCAACCACCGACGGCTGGCGCCGCCACTGACAATAATTACTAGTGTACCCCAGTAAAATGTACAAGAGAGAGAGCGAGCGAGAGAGAGAGAGAGAGAGAGAGAGAGATATATATTAACGTTTTTGACCACTAATAATGGCAAATCAAGCTGGAAAATTCCAAAGGATTGATCTGGGAACTCCAGGTCAGTGAACGAGAGCTTTGCTTACCAGCCTAGAGAGGGATCTCTTTTCAGTATATAAGTACTAGCGTCGCCTGGAACCGAAGATCTGTCTTTCCCGCTTGCTTAAATCATCTGGTATTATTAAGTTAAAAACCATGATAAAAAGAGTTACCTCCCCCCGTTAACTATAAATTGGAGGCAGACCACCAATAAATTTCACAATTACCCACGAATTGTGTTTCGTCTATTTATAGCAATCCTCACTCTGTCTCTTTGCTGTCCCTTTGAATGTCCATTTTTGTTGATTTGTTGGTCTAAAATGGACGAAGTGGGTTTGAATTAACATTTTCTGGCAGGTTTTAATAAATATTCATGATTTTGAGGTGGAAGGATAATGGTGTTACCAGGTTGGCTACGGTGGTATGTACGGCAACTAGTTACATGTTTTTAGTATGCTTTTGTGTATCGCAAAATTTTTTGGTCAACCTCATACAAATTTTAGTGCAAAGACATGACCATTTGTTAAAAGCATTCAGTCCAACGAAAATTTGGGGAAATTAATGCAAGTCTGCCTCGAATTGCAGTAAAAGAGTTCGGCTGCAGACAAAGCCCAACATTGACTTTTGGCCACGTTAAACTAATAAATGAGCTTGAACTTCATAAGTCATGGCCTAAAACATTCACGGGGGCATGCTGGTTAATTTTATAGCTTTATAGCTCAAATGTGTGGGTGGATCGAGGCAACGAATCGTGATGGACGAACATACATAAACCTTTGATTTTACTTATATAGATTAAGTGCAAGAATATCAGAATGCTAAAGGCAGCGAAAACTAAATTCGGAATTTTATGATCTTGTTGAGCTTCAGACAGATATCGATTTCCCGAAGTTTTAAAAGAATACAAAGATATCAATTAACATCATTTAATTATGTCCTTAAGACTTTAGTCTTTTGATCTGAAAGAGCGAATTCTCGGGTTTCAAGCTTAGACAAATGTAATATGTCAATTTACGCATAATTTGTATTTTCTTTCATTTTGCTTAATTATTCAAAGGGTTTCACTTGGTATAAAAGACCATACAAGTTGTAGGTTTTCATGATGTAACAGCTCATACATCTGTATGTCCAACTGATATAACAGCATATGAGGTAGGTGTAGAATGTTTATAAAATCTATAAACTGACTAAAATACTGAGAGAGAGAGAGAGAGAGAGAGAGAGAGAGAGAGAGGGGGAGAGAGAGAAGTTTTAACTTAGCCACTGTCTTTATGTAAATAGTGGCGACGCCTGCATTACATATATTGAGCGCCATGGAAACGCATGACTTAGTTTTTCGTATAACAAAATGATCCTGTAAACATATCTTATTTATTTTGCTTCTTATTGTGAACAATATTCAAATGGGAACACATCAATAACAACGCATTTGTACACTTATGGATGTTTAATCTGTAATCAACGGTACGAAGTCAGAGGGGTCAAAACCAAAAGTATGACACTGATGTCAGTAGCGCGTGTGTCCTCCACGGGCTCTTACGCACGCTGTGCAGCGACGTCGCATGGAATTCGCCAATGTTTGAAAGAAGGCCTGGGGCTAATTGTTCCATTCTTGGACAAGAGCAGCGTCTAAAGCAGCAATGGTGTGCATCTGTGGTCTCCGATACAGACGGCGTCAAATCTCATCCCAGACATGTTCTATAGGTGCCATGTCCGGAGACATGGTTGGCCAGTCCGAGACATTGATGTTGTTAGCAGCCAGGTAGTCCATACTGACACGGGCGGTATGCGGACGTGCATTATCATGTTGGAAGTGCTGAAGTTGTGGGTGCGCTCGAAACATCGGAGCAACAATTGGTTGCAAGACATCATCACAGTAGGCTACATCATTAACGCGACCCCTACAAATGTGTAGGGGGGTATGGTGATGAAATGTAAAGCCTCCCCACACCATTACCAGGGGCGTGGTGAGAATGAGTTCATGAGTAGCCTTACTCATGCGCCAAAAAGTTTTTGCGACAAAATCACAATCAAATTACTCAAAAAATGAAAAACATTTGTAAGTGGAAAAATTGTTTCATCTGACCCAATTAAAAAAATTTTGAAAGAGTCAAGTTGGAAAATTTAATCATATTTTATTACCGTATTTCTTGTCTCGGATTGCTGGAGATTGCGTTTCTGGGCTTCTAATTTTCGAAATTTTCCCGGGGGAGGGCCCCCCGGACCCCCCGCCGCGGGATCGCGCCTTCGGCGCTCGTGGTGGCAGGCTCCGCCGCCCACAGCTCCGCGGTCAGTAAAAGGGTTTTTGTGCGAAAATCTTTTTTGTTACTCATAATTTCTTCTCAATAATTGCCCTCACCACGCCCCTGACCATTACACTTCCCCCACCCCATCGATCTGATATAAAGACACAGCAGTCTGCAAGACGTTCTCCAATACGTCTCCACACACGTTGACGGCCATCAGCGTGATAAAGATGAAAGCGACTCTCATCACTGAAGAGCAAACTTTGTCAATCTACTCTTCTCCGTGTCTAGTGTCCTTGAACCCATATCTAACGCCGCTTACGGTGATTACCCCCGAGGATAGCTCCAACATAAGGTCGTCGTGCACGGAGTCGTACTTCTCCCTAGACGACGTCTTACGGTGTTGACACTTACTGGTCCATGTCTTCCGACGACTGCTGGATCTGTTTGAGTCGCTGGCTGGAATCTGTCACGCAGATGAGTGACCCAGATTTAGCGGTCTTGAGCCTGGGTTGTAACGCGCTGTGGACCTGGACGTTGACTCTCACGTGTTGATCCAGTAACTCGAACACGTTGCACCAAGCTTACAATAGTGGATTGATGACAATTGAAGTGTCTGGCAATAGCACCTGTAGACATGCCAGCCCTGGACATTCCCATGACCTCATTCGATTGATTTCAGTAAGTCTCTGCTTCTCTAGCTCGATTCCTTCACACGTTCAACAACAAATTACGACAGAAAGACATTTCACAGTTCATGTACCTCACATTAAGTTGAAAACATGCTTTTAAAGGGCTCACACACAATGCTGCACGTGAATATTGGGTTTTTCATGAGCATCTCGTGCCATTTTTTTTGTGCACACGGGCCGATATGTTTTGCGTTTGGGAGCATTGTGTGAAACAATAGTTCATAGTATTGTATAATATTATACATACAAAACCACCTAGTAATAAAATATTTGGGAAAAAAGTGATGCGTTTTCCATGGCTCTCAGTATGTATTTGTATATAAAAAGGCTGCGATGGCATTTATTCTAAGCTGATTTTGGTGGACATCGTACTGCAGCTTCGTGAACCCTATCGACATTCAGAGTTCCGCATTCTTCCGTTCTCGGGTTATCTTATCCCCCTCCCTTCGATCCCAAAGGTTGCCCAAGCTGTTCAATAAGACCTAACTGGCCCTTGTCAGGGTTACAGGACAGCAAACCTGGCGAGAAAGGGGTTCTGATCGATGGGAACCCTCGGAGCTATTCGGCCAATATCGGTTTCCTTAATGAACTCTCGCCACACGCCCTCATATTCCTGATGCAATGGCCCGCGAAATCCCTCTCTTGCGCATTGCTTTAAAGTTGTCCAGTAGTTTTGCAACCGAAATCCCACACTATGGCGACCCCAATTCCAACCAGACTGTTGCATCTGCATTGACAAATAATTATCGATGCCCAAAAAATGTCGCACAAAGTAGTGGGGCCCCAGACAAAATGTTTTAATCCATAGACAATCCAGTACAAATTTGTACAGCCCACGATGAGTTAGTGCCCCGGTAGCCTAAATTTCAAAGAACAGTAGCAGCAACTTTATATTCAACTTTGACAAAGACTATGCATGTGAATGTTCCGCAATGCTTTTTTCTTTTTAAACAATATTTTATTCAGGTTTTCTGTTTTCTGAAGACCCCTACGCGCAAGCGAACTATTGAAATACAATTAAACCATATGTTAATCCCGAAATGACCTAGTTTGTGTCATGTGGACCCCATCTCTCTCTCTCTCTCTTCTCTCTCTCTCCCTCTCTCTCTCTCTCTCTCTCCCCCCTCTCTCTCTCTCTCTCCTTTTACAGGATTTATAGGTGATGAACCTAATTATTGTTGTAATTTACAGGTATGTCGATGCCGAGAGTCCTGCTGGTGTTGGTGTTCCAAATTTCATCTTTTGTTGCTATAGCTACCATACACAATCCGGGTAATTTACCCCAGGTGGCGTTTATTCGCCCCGGTGATTATTTAATAGGGGGAATTCTCTCCGTGCATTTTTCGTCTCCAGATAAGATGTGCAGTGATCGTATCCGCGAGTTTGCCGTGTATCAGAAGCTAGAAAGCATCGCATTCGCCGTGGACGAAATCAACCAAAGGAATGACCTGCTGCTCAACAGGACACTTGGTTTTGTAATTCTTGATGACTGCTCTAAAACAACATCCTCGTTAACGAGAGCTCTGCATTTCGTTCAGACGCGTTCTCCATCAGCTGGAGTAGAAACGTCCCATGGAAAGATTAACGACTTTGATGTCATTGGTCTTATCGGGGCTGAAAGTAGTGCAAATACTGTTCAGGCTGCCGATTTGCTCTCACTGTTCAAAGTACCCCAGATCAGCTACATCTCAACCAGTCCCTTGCTGAGCAACAAAAGAATCTTCCCATACTTCTCTCGAGTTGTTCCTTCGGACAAGCTTCAGGTAGAAGTCCTTGTCGACTTGATTACCCATTTCAACTGGACGTATGTCTCAACCGTGTACGAAGAAGGCAGTTACGGTGTCGAGTTTAATAAAGCCTTTAAGAAACTGGCCGAGAAGCGAGGTGTCTGTATGGGTATATCGCTGATCGTGAGAGGATATTTGACAGATAAAACCGCTGATAAAGTTGTACAAGATCTTTTAACTGTGCCTCGTGCTAGAGCTGTCGTTTTGGTGGTACGAAACCGTGATATGGCCACGTTATTTCGTTCAGTAAGACATCTAGGCCGAGTGGGATACTTCAGATGGTTGGGTTCTGATACATGGGGCGGCAACGTCCAGGATTTCACAGGAATTGAGGATGTCGGTCAGGGATCCCTTACTATTGGTTTTCAATCTAGGTTTGTTAATCGTTTTGATAATTACCTAAAATATCTGACAGCAACAAATGGTTCATATAATCCCTGGTTCAACGAATTCTTTGAAAGCCGATACAACTGTAAATTCTACCCAGGTAGCAACGATACTCTCTGTGACAAAAATAAAACGTTTGCGGCGGATTATTCGCCATTATGGACCAGTAGTTTGGTTATAGATGCTGTGTATACATACGCGTACGCTTTGCATGACGTCATTCGGGGTTGTAAAGGGGCATCCGATGAGAAAAAGTGTGTTGAGCCGGAAAAGATGTTGAAAGCGATCCGTAATTTGACATTCGAGGGTGAACATGGTTTTGTGTCATTCGATGAATTTGGTGACGGCAGTGCTACCTATACAGTTAGAACATTGCGGCGAGTGAATGGTGGATATTCGTTAGATGAAATAGCATTATGGGATACCAATATCAGATCTTTTACCTATTTCAAACCCGATTTGATAACATGGCCGACTGCCTTGATGTCATCGAACAGATTTCTGGTTTCCACATGTAGCGACCCATGTAACCCAGGCTACCAAGCTGTAACTACACAACCACATTGCTGTTGGTACTGTGAACAATGCTATATTAATGAAATTACTGTCTTACAAAATGACAAGCCCACGTGTCAGATTTGTCCTAAAGAGGGCGTGTTTACATGGCCGGATTCGACACGGACTAAATGTCTTCCGATAGAGATAAACGAGCTATCAATCGAGGTGTTGGTCGGAACTGTTATATGTGCTTTGCTGCTTCTGGTGATGGTCGGAACGCTCATAATTATCGCCATTTTCATGAGGAATATTGAATCGCCCCTGCTAGAAGTCAGCTGTAAAGAGTTATCGTTCTTAATGTTAATGGGTATTATAGCCGCGAACATTTTGACATTCTCCGTTGTAGTACCACCAACTGGGAGTTCGTGTATTCTGGTAGCCGCTGCCTTCCAGTTGAGTTTTACCTTTACTTACGGACCTTTTTTGGTTAAGACTAATCGCATGTATAGAATTCATAAAGCACAGATGTTGAATATGGAAGCAAAATTTACTGGAGCATTACCATGCGTCATATTTACGTTTATGATAGATTTTACACAGGTAAGAGAGAGTGGGAGAGCGAGGGGGGGGTCGGGTCGAGAGAGAGGGGTGGGATTGAGAAAGAGAGAGGGAGAGATAGAGGAGGGAGAGAGAGAGGAGACAGAGAGAGGGGTGAGAGAGAGGGGAAGCGAGAGAGAGGGGGAGTGAGAGAGAGGGAAGAGAGAGACAGAGAGAGAGAGAGAGAGAGAGAGCTCTAAGAGAAAACTCGCGTTATAAGGCAGGTATACTTACTCCTTGTCACGTTCAACCGCAGTCAAGTGTGACCAAACAAACTTAAGTGTTTCACGTACGAAATTTACGAAATTACTCATTCATTTTTGGAAATTTATATAATAATGGCAGGAAACCTCAAAGGGAAAACTCAAATTATAAGGCAGCTAGGTGAACCTACTACTGGTCAGAACAAACTTAAGTTTTCAAGTACGATATCATGCTTTTCATTTTGATTAATGGATTACTTTGGATATCTATTTGTCCTGTTTTATATTTTAATGACATGTACTTTGTATATTGTAGATCGCCATTTTGGTTGTGTCCGCTCAATTTGACCCACCGGAAGCGCGGACAGTAATGTGGAGTCTTGATGTTAATTACGTGGAGTCTGCCTGCCAACTCGGTCACTATGGTTTCCTGAGTTCATTGACCTTTAACCTATTACTCCTGTTGCTATGCACCTATCACGCGATTAAAGGAAGACACGTCAAGGATATGAATACCTCGCACGAGAATAAATTCATCAACATCTGCATCTACGCGTCTATCGTTCTATGGCTAGGTTTTCCCGCGTCTTATTTTACGTCTGACAAGCTTATCATTCAGTCCATCATTATGTGCATCGCTTCCATCACGAATTCCGCCATATTTCTTTGTCTGCTCTTCGGATCTAAAGTTTACAGTTTGTACAACACGATCCAGGATAACTCGGTGGGACAACAGCCACCACCACCACCTCCAGCCACCTCTACGGCAACCCTGAATACTCTCGACGTAAGATTAGCACCATCTAATGACAACCCAGCAGAACATGCAACCTCTACCATATAGGATGCAGACCACCAATTAATTCCCTTATCCCTCTCCCCTATTAATTCCCTTAACTTCACCCACGAATGTAGCCTTTCCCCTTCTTGTTAACCTTCACCCTCTCTCTCCCTCTCTCTCCCTCTCTCTTTATCTATCTCTCTCTCATACATATATAGCCTGATAAGATCAATTATTTTTTTTAAAAAATTACATAATTGTTTCGTAATCCCATTCAGACATCCTGAATAAAAATATTGTTTATAGAAAAAAATCATTTAATGTCGTTTCTGGAAACTTACTACAAAAATACAGTCTAATTTATTTCATTCCAACACGCGCAAATTCTAATACGGTGAATTTCTGGGCAATGTCTACACAATAGGAGCGTGTTTATTTTGGTTTTATTCTGTATTACTAATCCATTTGTAGTCTGAAATAAACTTTAGCTTTCACATTAAATATTAAAATGATAATGACATTGTTGTTGATCATATTTTCTCCCGACTTTCCTAAATATGAAACTAATGATTATTAGATTATCATAAGGTCTGTACAGCGCAGTGGACGCTTACGCTTACAGCTAGCTCCCGGATCCATTCACTCTTTTTGAATTGTGTTTTTCTCTGAGTATGGTGTCTTGTCCATATATTTGTTTTTGAGTAGAATTGTGTGTGGTGCAGTCCCCCTTCACTTACTATATTGAGTAGAGTGGCTTTGTTTCGTTTCGCTGGTTGTACGTGACAAGTAGTGGGTCGCTTGTACAACCTCGTGGGTTTTCTCCGGATCCTCCGATTTCCTCCCACTGCTAAAGACCCCTCCGCGAAAGCGAATTCTTGAAATGACATTGAACCATATGTTAGTGCCGAAATGACCTAGTTCTTATGATTGGGCGTTAAACCCAATTTCTCTCTAGATCAAATTGCAAAAGAATTTCTTTCATTGGAATCTAGTAAAGGACTCCTAACTCAAAATTGCCCGCTGAAACCCAATAGCGTTTTCATAATTAGCATAATTCCAAGATGGCCGCCATTTGGACTTTTTGTCCTCCATATCTTGGAAACGGTTTGTTTTAGGGCATATAAATTTACATCATTAGATACAAAAATGATACCAACGAATCGGAACAAAAGGTTATCACGACGCCAGCAGGTCATGGCGGCATTTTGACGTTTTGACGTCACACTGACGTTATTTTGACGTCAAAACACTTATTCCGGCAGAACTATGTCTGAACCTAGAAATTGTATACCAAAATTTTTTTTTATGATTGACTTTAGTAGCCTGTTGTGTCCTCTTTAAGAATCTGCCGGTTGAACCTGTGTCACCCTTGAGCGTTTTGAGACATTCAAGATGGCGTCCAAGACGGCCATCATTTCAAATAATCCCTTATATAACCCCCTTGCTATTATGTCTAGGATGATAGTTTTGGGGGCCAAGGAATACACTGAAAATGGCTAGCCTCAAATAATGGCCTCCGAAACTATGAGGACCTACTCAGAAAAAATGTCAACATTGTTTTTTTTTTATAATCAAACACCAAAACCTACAAAATAAAGCTTATTCCACGATTTCTACCCGAAAAGCCAATGGATTTACATTTAAGATCGGACTATCTCTTACATACTAACTGCTAATGGTGTCTATACCTACACGACAATATGCTCACGGGATCTTGGGTTTTCGTCCTATCCGAAGGACTTTGCGTTTACCCTTGCCAAACCCCCGTTTCTTGCATCGCTGACAGGTGGTGATCACGCCAGAAAAACTCGATGTACTTTCTAAGACAACGCAGGAATCAACCGCGCGAGCTCCAGGATAGCGAGCCACCGTCTTACGCAATCAACCACGTCCGCGCTCTATACACCCGTGCATTTCATCTGAACTCAGAACAAAGAGGCTTGGGCCAAATGCCCCTAAAGCATGTTGTAAGGGAGTCTGGGGTTTGGTTAGATACAAGCGCCCCAGGAACATGTGGTAAGGGGTACGTGCCCCTGGAGCCTATGGTAAAGGAAGCGCTTCCCAGGAGCCCGTGGTAAAGGATAAGTTTTCCATGGGATGGTGGTAAAGGACAAGTGCCACGGGCGAACGTGGTAAGGGACGAGTACCACGGGAGAATGTGGTAAGGGATGGATAGCACGGGAAAATGTGGTAAGGGATGGATGGCACGGGAGAATGTGGTAAGGGACGAGTGCCACCGGCGAATGTGGTACGAGATAATGTGATAAGGGGAAAACGCCACGGGAGAATGTGGTAAGGGAGAGCGCCACGAGGGAGTGTGGTAAGGGTCGAGCGCCACGGGAGAATGTGATAAGGGACGAGCGACATGGGATAATGTGGTAAGGGACGTGTGCCACGGTATAATATAGTAGGGAGGTTAAGATCTGACCCGAGAACGAGAACGAGAACGCGGTGACGTAGTTCTGTGCATTACGTCATCATTTTTAGTGAGGTTTCTCCACGTCTACTGTCAATCTCGGACGTGAAAACGACTTGAGGACGCCGAAGTCGTAAATACTTTCCGAGTTTATATTACTAGTATTTTACATCAATAAACATAAATTTTGTTACTGTTACGTGTTTACCAAACATGTACCGAACACACGTACAAAGTTTGAAGGACATGAGGCGTTGTTAAACGAAAATATCGTATGTTTTTGTTGGCATAGCAAAAATGACCAAAATGTTTCAAAATGGTCGTTTGTGGTTTTTCTTGTCGCTTTTGTTTGTCTGTGTTTTTTTTACAATTTTTAAATTACTATAAATTTCACACACCATTTTAAACAACTTAGCCTATTTATCATGCCCTTTTTATAAATTTTTGGTGCGCGCCACCTACAAACAAAGGAACTCGGACGTAATTTTTCTTAACCGCATTTTAGCGTCGAGGCCCACGAGAACGAGAACGACGTCACCTCGTTCTCGTTCTCGTTCTCGGGTCAAATCTTAACCTCTCTTTGTAAGAGAGGGCGCCACGAGAGAATTGATGAATATTAATGTTCCTTGCCAGTTCCTCCACCCTGAACCACGGGGGAATGTGGAAAGGGACGAGTGCCACGGGGGAATGAGGTAAACCGAATGGTTGATTATCTCTGATACGACTATTTGGGTGATAACACTCGCCTCTATTTGGGTAATAACACTCCTATTTGGGTGATAACACTCGCCTCTTGAGTGCAACAAGTGAACAGACAAGAGCTACAAAAATACAATTTTAGAAGTCTTTAATAAAATTACCTGTATATAATAATCTACAATTTGTTTAGTAAAAACAGGCTCATTAATCTATTAAACATGCATTATGCAAGAGCCAAATCTGCCTATTGCAGACCTTTTTTTAAGCCTAAAGTGTTATATAAATTATTAATCGAACATTAACTAACTTATCCAGACCATAATTATATCTAGATGTCATGGTTAACTCGTGATCTTTAGTGGATTTGAATACATTTTGTGGTGGATAAATTAACCCAATAATGGATAATCGAGACTTTGTTTGTTATAATACCAACGTAATTAATGACAACCGAGACTAAAGCCTAATGTTGAATCGCTTATATCTCGGTTCAAGTGTGAAGCAATTTGACTGAAATTTTCAGCATATTCTCTTTTTATTATTTATTTTTCTACTATTATAGCGAGAACTGTCAGCTCTTTATCTAATCTAACATCATTTCCCTTTAATCTATTAAACAATATACCTTTAAATTCATGTTGCATACTGCCACACAAAATATCAATGTACACGTAATATACTGCCATTCCTTTAAGTACAATTAAAATACAGATGTGACGTCATCCTTTGATGTTAGTTACCATTATTTCACGTACCATTATGGTATGGGCAAAAAGCCAATGCCTGAGTTGCAATATTGGACGCGCGTGAGTATTTCATTGAAATGCACTTGCTGAAAAGTGTCTGTATTTTAAGTTGGTTAATGGTCTCGTGCTAGACATTGCGTAATATATTAATATTGCACTGGTCCAATATTGATATATTACTTAATGTCTGGCACTCTACCATTAAACCACACTTAATCTATCTAAATGCATTCGCAGGTAATAAACAATATTTTTATTAAATCAGACATCAACTTGAGCAATTTTGCAAATAATTCTAGAATTTTTAACCCAAATATTGGAATAATGGGAAAAACACCGAAATAATTTCAATGCAGCAAATAAAAGTCTATAAAATAGTACAAATCTCGTTATGTTTACAAGCATTTTAATAAATTAAATGAAAAAAGTTTATTTACAATAAAACAGGGGCGGATCCAGGAATTTTTGCAGGAGGGGGTTTGCCAGGTTTCTGTTAAGGAAATCTGCCATCATCGGCTCTAAATTACATAGGCATACATACACATTGAGCTTCTTAAACAGAGAAATCATTTTTATACTGATGTAGGATCACATTGTGATTTAATTTCATTGATGCAATAATGCATTAATTTTTTGTGGAAATGAGCAAGGTGGGGTTTGGACCCCCCCCTGGATCCGACCCTGTAAAATAAAAAAAAAACAAATCGAATAATTTATTTGAAATAAAAGATAATAGAGTGAAAATTGTTATGGCAAATTCTGTGTTGTGATACGCATTGTTAAGGAAGATTATGTCAATGTAATTGATTTATTTGGACAGCCTAGCCTTCCAAGAAAATCACCTGACTCAATGGAATAAAGCTACAATTTCATATTTTTAAGTTACATTTTTAAAATGTATTAAAATAAAGCCCTAAAATAGATGGTATCAATCTATAAACAGTCCTACCTCAAAGAATAACCCTATTAATCCTATAATTCACTATTGCCAGTTGAGAAATGAGCAAAATATCATTTTTAACTTCAAATTCAAACGTTTGAAGATAGCTATTCCATGGGGGTTGGGAATAGAAAAACAAGGGAGGTAATTGTGTTATTATTTCCGGTGTGAAGGATGTATAAGTGTGGGAAATAATACCTATGATCGTATGATAATGAGTTGACAACCTATTGAGCAAAAGACATAGAAATAATTACGAGTTGACTTCCCTAGCAAATATGAAATTCTCGCTTTTAAAAAGAAAGTCTATCAAATGATTTTAGCCAAGATAGCAGGTGGAACTGGATGTTGGCCATATATTATGGATATTATATGCTTGGCATATTTTTGTTAACACTGAATGGAAATGTAACCATTTTTGGACTGAATTTTCTTTGAGACATGGTATTTTTATAATCTCAAATGATGATGTTCAAGAGATCTTAGTCAAATTTTAAAATCTCACTGTGTCATTGGAAGCAATAGGAATCCCTTGCAAACTACAATTCTGTGAAAGACGAATCTCTGAGAGAAATTGAGTTTAACGTCCACTTGGCACAACCTTGGTCATCTGGGGCCTAACATGGTTCAATTTTACTTCATTGATTTGTTTGCGCGTAGGGGTCTTTAGCAGTGGGAGGAAACCGGAGGACTCGGAGAAAACTCACAAGGTGGGACAATCAGATGGAATCAAAGCTGGGTAGTTATCTATCGTTAATAATTTGATTGTATGTTCTTAAACCTACATTATGCAAGAGCTAAATCAGAATCTGACTATTGCAGGCCTTTCTTAATTAACTTATCCAGACCATAATCAAATGTCAACGATAGCTGTGATATTTACTTTATTAGGATTCCCATTTGCTGGTATTTTGATTTTGTGTTCTTAATTTAATGTTAAATAATCAATCCAATTACATATTAGTGTGTATTAAGAAATGATAAATTTGATATATTAGTAAAAAATGCAAATAACGAGTCCTTAATTTAAATATAGGAAGACATTACACTTATTGCACAGAAAATATTAACATATCACATTTAATGAAACAAGCAAGTTCATTTTCTAAACTAACCAAACCCTGTCCATGCCATTTTTATGCTAAGAAGTCATGGAAACGACTACTCTTTATGATGTTTAACCTTTGCGGATTTCGTTGGCGACAGGTGACCTGAGCGCATCATAGCTTGAAAATAGAAGAAAAGGCCAAAAACACAAAAGGCCGTGACTACGATGATATATTCCAGGTGGTTAGGATATGGGGTTCCACAGATCGTATACCATTCAGCGCCATTGCTTGGTTGTTTGTTTAAACATTTAAAGTTGAACACATCCTCGTCGTAATTGGTAAGACATAAATGTTTTCGTTTTGATAACACCTAGAAAGAGATAATGTAAAATTCTAACGAGACAATTACAAGGGCCTAGCATTGGAAAACATCTTATCGTTTGGATGATGGATGGGAGGGAGAGAGAGAGAGAGAGAGAGAGAGAGAGAGAGAGAGAGAGAGAGAGATTGGGTTAAACATCCACTCGACACAAACTAGGTCATTTCAAGACTAACATATGCTTTAATTTTATTTCAATAATTCGCTTGCGTGTAGGGGTCTTTAAAAGTGGGAGGAAACTGGAGTACCCGGAGAAAACCCACAAGCTTGGACAGGCTACTCTGCTCCCTGCCACGTACTTGCACTGGGAAATCAAGCTGAAAATCTTGAGAACTTTCTCTGTTTTGCATCAATTACAATGGCAAATCAAGCTGAAAATCTTGAGCACTATCTTCGTCCTGCACCACTTGCAAATAGACAACAATCTGCTAACACTGGACTAATTGGTAGACATCAGTAACAGGCTAATATTAATATAATGATCATCGCGTTCCTAATAATAATAATGACTATTTTCTGAGGGAACATATTTATTACATGAGTTCTAATTTTCAACATGTCCCTCCAACTCGACAAAACTAGCACCGTAATAATATTTACAAAGTGCATATATATATCAAACAAAAAAGATAGAAAGAAGAAAAAAAAGGCAAATGAACACACTTATTTATATTGTCACTCAAAGTATTATGAGTTACTTGTGTCATGTGATATTATTGCTCATTGTATAATGTGTTACTCAGGTGTTGTATAATTACTCAGTTACTCAAATGGCATATTATTACTCATAGAAGTTACTCGGGTGGTATATTATAACCCATAGTATAATGAGTTACTCGGGTGGTATATTATTACTCAAGTATAATGAGTTACTCGGGTTGTATATTATTACTCATTGTATAATGAGTTACTTAGGCGGTATATATTATAACCCATAGTACAATGAGTTACCTGGGTGGTATATTATTACTCATAGTATAATGAGTTGCTCGGGTTGTACATTATTACTCATTATATAATGAGTTACTTGTGTGGTATATTATAACCCATACCGTAATATAATGAGCTACTCGGGCGGTATATTATTACTCATTGAATAATGAGTTACTTGTGTGGTATATTATTACTCATTGTATAAGAAGTTACTTGAGTGTACCTCAGGTACACTTATCTACTATATGATTTCGTCTAATAGTTTGGATGCAGCTATGGTGGGTGTGGCACCAGGCAGCTTACTCTTCCGGACACCTGTTACCACTGTTTGTTGTGTATTTTGTACATGGTGAAGAGTCCATTTGCTGATTACACTATTTTGCCTATACCATTTTTGTCTAATGGTTTGGATTGTACGTACTTGATTTTATTTTATTAAGGAGGAAGCATGACACACCTGAATTAGATAATTTAAAGTGACTATAACACTATTAACAAGGCCCTGGTCAGTGGTGCAGGATGGACGGCCTGACAAGACAGCTGTCTAGTCATTCAAATGGGATGAAAAACCGATGACCCATGTATACATTGACATGCATGCAAGTAAAAGATCCATACATGCCACTGCCCGGTAGAATTCCCCTCATTGTATACTGTATACACGCCTTCATAAGCCCAGTATAGGAGCAAGACAATATGATGTTACACCCCATTTCATTTCATTTCAATATGGTCCTCAACCTCGTTGGTTTTCTCCGGGCACTCCGGTTTCCTCCCACTGCTAAAGACCCCTACGTGCAAGCAAATTATTGAAATAAAAAAATTGAAACCATATGTTTGTCCCAAAATGACCTGGTTTGTGTTGAGTGGATGTTAAACTAGAATTCTCTGTCTCTCTCTCTTTCAACATGGTCCTGTGTGTAGTATAAAAGATTTGGTTGAAATATAATTATAAATTTAATATGGACTACCAACCTGGCCAAAAGGTGTTTTTACCGGAATTTTCTCCGTACATGAACCTATTGTCTGATGGTAACCAGTCGATTTAATATACTGTGGCTTCTCCGTTATTACTAGGTAGATATACAGACTGTAGTGGAATAATACTATCATAATCAGCTCTAATATACTTCTCTCTGTAAAACAGATAATAGTGGAATTAGAATACACTTCGCACTTACCGATAATAGAGGAATTACAATGTACTTCACACTTAACTCAAGCCAATAATGGAATTATAATACATTTCTTTCTAGACAATAGTGGAATTATAATACACTTCTCTCTTACCAATAAACAATAATGGAATTATAATACACTTCTCAATTTAACAATTTAATAGTGGAATTATAAAACACCTCTATCTAGCCAATAGTGGAATTATAATACACTCCTCTCTGGTCAATACACTATAGTTATAATACACTCCTCTCTAGACAATAGTGGAATTATAATAAACTCCTCACTAGTGGAATTATAATACACTTGCCAGTAGTCAAAAGTGGAATTATAATACATTTCTCTCTGGTCAATAGACAATAGTGGAATTATAGTAGACTCCTCTATGACTGATATACTATAGTGGAATTATAATACATTTCTACTGAAAGCAATAGTGGACAAATAACTTTATAATACACTTCTCTCTGACCAATATACAATAGCGGAATTAAAAATTTATAATACATTTCTCCCTGACCAATATACTATAGTGTAATTGTAATACACATCTCACAGCCCCCCCCCCCCCAATATTTTGCCAACAATAATGATTTCTTAGGAGTGTTCTTAGCCGGCCACATCCTCAGCCCCTCCAAAAAATCGAGTAACACCCCCCCCCCACCAAATTTTCTGAGCTGGCTACGGTCCCGCAAATCACATAACAATAGTGGAATTATAATACACTTTTCTATCAGAAAAACAGACAATAGTGGACTAAAATTACACTCTGTCATTATGGAACCAAATCTGGATCAAATTTGAATTACTGGTATATTAGCTAAAAGACTTACTTGAAACACCGCCTATTCTAGCATTAAGGTATGGGGCTCTATCTGAACTCCAAACAATCATAAAATAAGTTGCTATTAATAGCAACAAGCATACTTCTGTGTGGATGTCTAACTGGTCATGGAAGTAGTGATAGATAGGTACAAATTGAAGGATGCCTAGCGGCATTGAAAATAGTCCAGTTATAACAGCACAAATAGTTTCTATAATACAACTAGAAATAAAGAAACGACAAATCATCATTATTTTTGTTCTTCTAGGGGGTGACACTCTTCAAAAACAAAGCCTAAGGATGCACCGATTTAAGTCAATGTCCACTAGCCTTCAAGTCTTACAAAATGAAATGAAATGAAATGGGGTTTAACGTTCTGGGCTAATGAAGACGGGCATATGTCACACAGTGTGCTACAAGGGAAATTTTGCACTAGGTTCCTACTCTTGTAACGAATTCCAACAGCTAAGGGATCTTTTACGTACATGCTAATGTGTACACAAGACCTCGGTTTTTCGTCCCATTCGAATGACTATACATTGTACCTTCACAGGCCCTCTGTCCGTCACCACTGACAAGGGGGAACCCCCGCCGGAAAATCCCAATGAACTTTCTCTGCCAATGCTTAGTTCGAACACGCAACACGCAGGTTAGTGATCTAACGTTCCTACCCACGCAGCCACTTACACCTCTGTACTTTATAAAGTTTGGTATAAAAATAATGTAATGTATAGTGAATGTTTTTTTTAAGGTGAAAGACTTTGGCTCAAACGCCTTCATATGCATGAATCTCTACGAATTTGAATATTTTGTTGACACAAGATTTTTAATTGTGGTCTGAAGCCACCTGCTTTATTGACGATAAGAATTATGCCCCCTTAATTTTGGTAAAAACCCTGCTGGAGACTCACCAGAAACTTTCTCAGTCCACAACTTATTAGACCCGTGAGAGCGAGATGGGGTTGAATGTCGACTTGACACAAATTAGATCAATTTGGTTCAATTTTATTTCATTATCTCGCTTGTGCGTAGGCATCTTTAGCAGTTGAAGGAAACCAGAAGATTGGAGAAAACCCACGAGGTTGGACAGGCGACTCTACTCCTTGTGACGTTCAAAACAATGCTGCTTGTCCCAATGACAGACCTTATGATGTAACAAGTTAACTATTCAGCCCCCCCCCCCACCCGCAGGGGGTTGGATGGCCGAATGGTTAGCAAGTGTGTGCTGTATCACAAAGCCTGTCATTGATTCAACTGACATGTTTTTGAATCCCCGGTTGTACGTGACAAGGAGTAGAGTCACCTATCCAACTTCATGGGTTATCTCCGTTCCTTCAGTTTCCTCCCACTGCTAAAGACCCCTACGCGCAAGGGAATTATTGAAATAAAATTAAACTATATGTTAGTCCCGAAATGACCTAGTTTGTGTCGAGTGAACGTTAAACCCCATTTCTCTCTCTCTCTCCCCTGCCTCACCCTTATGAATAGCGAGCCAGAATACAAATGACAATACTGACCCAGATGACTGAAATTTACCAGTACTCTGACACAGTAATCGTCGACTAAGGTTGAACATGAAGGTGAAGGACGAAGCGAAGGCTGCATGGAAGTAATAACTCGTCCACGGAACCCAGTAATGGCGGTCATAGATGTTTGGGTCATCATCGTGCCATGTCCACCATAGTAATTTTATACCCATAATATCATAAGGTATGTCTAACAGCACAACAGCTAGGCCCACTGAAATTGAAAAAAAAAAAAAGGTTGCCAGGCAACGAAACACAAGTCCACAGCAGTGTCCGGGCAGTCAACAAGAGTTGTCGCACATTTTTACTTTTTTTCATAATACACTAAAATCTGATTAAGAGTAATAACTCATAAAGTAATTATCAGAAAATCATTAGAATTTGTTGATGTTTTGTAAAGTTCTACCCATGTTACCGTTTAATATACGAAACAATTAATATCATGGATTTAGCTGTTCAGTTATCAAAATTCATTGAAAATCAATATACTTGTTCGTCTCAAGACCTTAAATGCTGTATATCAATCTGAAATCAATTGGTTGATAAGTTTGGACATATAATGTGGGCATATAAAAAAAAAACATAGGTTGCCAGTCAACAATGATGGCTGCAAGTCAACAAATAATTATGGTGGTTGTAAGGCAATAATGATTTTCAGTCAATAAAAGAAATGGGGTTTAACGTCCTACTTTTCTGCACCAACTGGGCTAATGGAAGACGGGCATTCACCATACAGTGTGCTATGAAAGATATTTTAAATGCACAGCTGCACTACAGTCTACTCTTAATCGAATTTCATCTGCCAATGTGTACATAGACCTCATCCAAACAACTTGTCTCATGTGTAGTCATACTGAGTCGTGTGATTGTGTAGATTTGTCAAACAAAACATAAACCGGAGATGTCATGATACATCACCTTCTTTGCACCTACTTTAACATACATCATCTAGGAACCTAAGATCAAGAAATAACTTTCAACTACAGTTACCAACTTACAATTTAAAAAATTTTGGAGCAAAATCATTTTCATATCTGGCAGCTTCACATTGGAATAATCTGCCTACTTATTTGAAACAGTGCCCAACTCTATCAACTTTCAAACCATCACTGAAGACTTATCTGTTCCAACACTATGTTTAGAACTGTGTTTTAAATGTTGCTTGAATTGTAGAAAACTCAACTTTTGCGCCACGAGCAGTCAGAGTGGAATAGCGCTATACAAATGTTCACATTATTATTATTTATTTTATCATGCAAGATGTAAATCTGCCTGTTACAGGTCTTTCTTTAGACCTGAAATGTTTTCTAAATTATTGATTAAACATCATTTAACTGATCCAGGCAGAAGATTTCTCTGATATTAAATAGATTAGAAAGGTTCAGCCATATTTTGATTTACTTTAAACATGGAGGAGCGAGACTTAGCTTCGAACAACCAGTATGGTGTTTGAAATTATTGCACACGTCTTGTCAAACCTTCAAAGATTAATATCTTTGCTCCCAATAGAGTAATTTGAATGAAATTCTCAAATTATTCATTTTACATTATTCTATTTTCGAACTATTATAGCAAGGATGACTAATTCTTTATCTAAATCTTACATAATGTATCTTTAAATTTAAAAGTACAACTCACCTGCAAATGGTTCTGCCCACGATCTTAACTTCATCTGCGAAACAGCAATGGTGGCTGTGTAAATAAATCCTGGATCTGAAATGAAAGTTAACAACAAAAATTATCTGGCCAAGTTGGTTTTTTTGGTGCCAAAAAGGCAAACTTTCTTGTTAACTCTGTAACTGTCTCTCTGTCTCGGCCTATGCCAGGATCTGAACCCAAAACACTGTAATCGCAAGGCCAGTTCCTTAAACATGCATTATGCAAGAGCTAAATCTGCCAATTACAAGTCTTTCTTTAGGCCTGAAATGTTATCTAAATTATCAATTAGATATTAATTAACTTATCCAGACCATAATAAACTCTCGATGTCTAGGCTAGCCTTCGATGTTGTCTGGATTAGATTCCTATATGCTGTTTAACGACCATTGATAATTAAATTTAAAACATTGATAATCGAGACTATGCTGTTTATATTAATGATTTTAGTAATGATGACCTAGGCTTGGCGAAAATTTCATCGGCTTCGTTCTCGGCTCATAGTGGATCAATTTGACTGAAATTTTCAGCAAATTACCTTTACACTATTTAGTTTTTAACCATTATAGTGAGAACTGCCATCTTTTTATCTTATCTCCCATAATGTATCTTTACGCACTCAACTGCATCTGCGAGGTGGTTATAAAAAGCATAGTAGAATAGGCCTACTCACTCACAACCTGATTAAAACACAGATCCTATTTCGTCGTTCCATTTTTATAGTTCCAAGTTTCGTTTTACTTGTCTTTATAATGGTAAATAGAAATCTGAGAGAGAGAGAGAAATGGGCTTTAGCAGTGGGAGGAAACCGGAGTGCCTGGAGGAATTGAGAAGGCGCCCCTATCTCCATGCCACATACACTCACACCAGGGATCGAAACCACAGCCACAAGCCAGAGGTGATAGGTCAGCTAAAGGTCAAAGCGCGGCACTCTAGACCACTAGTCCATCCCAACCCCCAAAATATAAATCTAACTTACTTACACAGAAGTACAATATGTAATGGTAAGCGTTGTCCTAGAAGCATCACCATACTTTGTGCATGCCAGAAATTATCTATATCAGGAAGAAAATAACTGACACATTCTACCGTTAAACCGTGCAATAACGAAGCTATCCATAACCATTTATATCGTCCTCCAACACGGAAAGCTGAAAAAAAAGTTGAAATAATAATTCTTGAATGATGAATGTCAAGTTCTAAATTTAATCAAAGATGCATTATGATAGATTTCGTTCTTGTTAAAATAGTTTCATACTCTTCTGCACCTGACCTGGGCTAATGGAAGACAGGCATACGCCATACAGTGTGCTGTGAGGGGAATTTTTGCCCAGGCAGCAGTGCTATGGACTACTCTTATATCGAATTCAAACTGCCAAGGGTTCTTTTACTGGCAGAATGTGTACACTGGACCTCGTTTTTTCGTCCCATCTGAATGACTTGACAGCTGTACTTGTCAGGCCCTCCATTTTGCATCACTGACAAGGGAAAATCATGCCGGAAAATCGAAATGAACTTTCTCGGCCATTGGAATGGTACGATTATTCAAATAGTTAAAAACAAAAAAATTTTAACTACTAAAGATCATAAAATTTGTACACTAACCGACTTTGAACGAACGACACAAAACGTTTAGTTCCTGTCACCAGATTACACAAGTTGCCATGGTAATATAATTAATCCAACTTACCATGAGAGAAAGTGAGAAAAGCGATGATATAAAAAGCAACTTCACAATAGAAAAAACTTAAATGATCTTTGATTATACTGTTTGGATTCCTAAATTTTATCCACCATTCCACATCCTGAAATGATAAACTTTATTAATGTATATACCTGTATACAGACACAGGAGGTGGGGTGAGGTGGGGTGAAGCTTTGTGGGTTCGACTGGGGGGTCAGATCTTCGATGACATGGAGACATTGATCCTATACAAAGTCATTTTGGGACTAACATATGGTACAATTTAATTTCTTAGGGGTCTTGAGCGTTTAATGACAGATTTAGCTGTTACATAATGCAATTTAACAATAATATCTATACAGAGCATGCATTTTTCATACTCTTCCATCCAGGATCAGTGGCTAAGTGAGTAAGACGCAGGCTTGCTAGTTCATCCAGATTTTCCGGCGTGGTTTCACCTTGTCAGTGATGCAGGACAAAGGGTGTGACAAGGACAGCTGTCTAGTCATTTGGAGGTTACGAAAAACCGAAATCCTGTGTACACATTATCGTGCACATAAAAGATTCCTTGGCAGTTTGAATTCGATGTAAGAGTAGGCTTCCTGGGCAACATTTCCCTCATAATATACTTCATTAACGCAGGTTAGGAGCAGAACAGTAGGACGTTATACCCCATTTCATTTCATTTCATTTACTCTTCCATCCACTGGGGGTTGGGATGGCCTAGTGGTCTAGAGTGCCGCGCTTCGACCTCTAGCTAGTCGGTCACCTCTGGTTTGCGGCTGTGGTTTCGATCCCTGGTGTGAGCGTATGTGGCATGGAGATATGGGGCGCCTTCTCAACCTCGTGGGTTTCCTCCGGGCACTCTGGTTTCCTCAGCCTGCTAAAGACCCTTACGCACAAGCGAAATGTTACAATAAAATTGAAACCGTATGTTATTTCCAAAATGACCTAGTTTGTGTCGAGTGGACGAAAAACCCCATTTCTCTCTCTCTCACCCATCCACGTGTCAATGCTTCATTATTGGCGGTTTACGTCGTCCATACAGTCGTATGTCTCGCTTGATGGACGGCTAACAAGAGAAGACAGGTCTGCCGCGTGCTTTTTGTAATAGAAATCAACAGAACAAGTTATTCAATAAAAGTAATACCTTTCTAGCTAAAGCATCTTTCAGACATTTCACCACCCCATCCATTATTTATCGCTCAACTACCGCGAATGCAGAGAATATATTGTTGTCGTGCAATAATGAAAAACCTTGAACTTTAACCCCAGCCTCGACTTTAAAGCTCCAATAGCATTTTTTTAAGTTATATTTTTAAAATGTATTAAAATAAAGCCCAAAAATAGATTGTACCTATAAACAGTCCTACCTTGTTAAAGAATAATCCTATTAATCCTGTAATTCACTATTGCCAGTTGAGAAATTGGCAAAAATATCATTTTCAACTTCAAATTCAAACGTTTGAAGATGGCCGTCCATGGAGAGGAATGGGAAAACAAGGGAGGTAATTGGTTAACTATTTCCTCAATCAATCGGTGTCTGCCCAAAGAATTTTGCCCATGATCGTATAATAGTGAGTTGACAACCTTTTGAGCAAAAAACATACAAATAATTATGTTTTGACTTTCTTAGAAAATATGAAATTGGAACTTTAAAGCCGGTTATCAATATCCTTGAAATAGTGCAGTTTAAAAAAAAAACAAAATAGCTTGGGGATAATTGAATACTCATCAGTACCATGTGGGTTTTTTTTTGGGGGGGGGGAAGAAATCAGACCTTTTTGGAAGTCCAAAACATATTTAAATTGTCTTTATTTTACTAGAACTTTTACACGTCGGGCGATGCAGGGGAGGCAAATCCATTTTAAATTCGGTTCGTTTGGTCTAAGGGAGGTAAATCGTAAAAAAGAAAAAGATTGTACGAAACTAAGGCTCTTGAGACACGCGTTAATTCCTTACTGATTGTCGTTTACAATGGCGGACAGTGCCAGCGAATTGGAGAGCGATACCAGCTCAATAGATGGGGGTCCCACGATGAAACCCCCATCGCCAGCCCAATTGGAACAACTTCAGAAAAGAATTGAATCTTTGCAGCAGGAGAACAGGGTTTTAAAAATGGAATTGGAAACGTACAAAATGAAATGCAAGTCTTTACAAGAAGAGAACCGAGAGTTGAGAAAAGCGAGTGTCACAATCGTAAGTGAGATCCGTATTTTGTAGTTGAGTTTCACGTTTAATTGATGTTCTAAGCGGTATATCGATATTTTGACGGTTAATATTTGGTCCTGAAATATTTTGCAGTGTTAGAGCTTCCAAATAGTTGGTTGTCATGGGGATAAAAGTATTTTATGTCGATCAAATCAAAATCAAAGATATTTATTTCACAAGTAAAAAAAATTGATTCGTCTCCGCTCGATGTCATCATCACCATGGCATGAGATCATCAATTTGTTAGACAAAATCCTCTTGATGTGGGCCTACATGTATTGCGCAAGTTAATTCCACAGTTTGGATGGATGCCATATAAATTTTGTTGATTGCCATGCCATAAATCTATCTACAGAAGTACAGATATGCATAAAGTAATAAAAAAAAAATCATTCATAAATGGATTCATTATTTATGTGGTGCAATATGATATTTGCTTTAGCTAAGCCTTAGCATGGATTCTAACTTTTAGTCATAATGCTATGTTCAACAATTTACTATAAATGTTGAGTTGAACACAAAAAAAAACAACATGTACTGGATATGAAAATAAAATGTAAACAAATTTGATGACTTGGACTTGAGAGTGACTAGTGAGAATGAATTGAACCAGAAAAGAAAAATTCTTGTTGTGTATATTATTAGTCATGCTGTTATTTACTACAAAGGTTCTATTCTTAAACTCTGATATCATCATATAGCTATACTAGTACATGTAGATTAAAGTGAGGAAGCTATGAAATATGTCTTTAAGTAGACTCGGTATTATCTACTGTGGTTTCAAGGTTCATTACAGATGACTCGTGTCAAGGAAAACATTTGGCAAGATGTTTACCTTGACATGAACATCTTTCTTGGCTAAAGTAGCACATAGCTTGTGATGAATGACTGGACAATTTACACATCAATTTTTTTTACCGTAAAAGTAATGTTTACATTACAGACTTTATAGCATATGAATTTATTTCACCTTAAAACACATACATGTAGATATAGAGTGGTTTGGGTTGCAGGTATGACAGTCCAAAGTGCAGAAATTAAGCAATTAAAAAGTGCAGGGTGAAATGTCCTTCTGTTCTGCTTTTGTATGTGAACTGATAAATTAAAAAAAAAAAACACAACTCTGAATTTCAGAGGATAAGCTTATACTATCCAAATCTCAATTTTGTAGCAAACAATTTGAATGCTAAAGAATTCTTAAGCGAAATCTTAGTTTGGATTCTTCTGGAAATTTAGTACGGTTCATTGACCTAGGTCAGCTGTTGATGTGAACTGGAGACTGAACTATGTGTGTTTATTACACATGGTTAATTAAGCTGGGATTATGTGAGATTATGACATCATTAGCCTAATTGGTACAGAAAAACCAGTATATTATACATGTATCTCATTTTATGTCGTCGTCTGTCCAACCTCGTGGGTTTTCTCCTGGTATTCCAGTTTCCTCCCTCTGCTAAAGACCCCTCCCTATGCGCAAGCGATTTATTGAAATAAATTTAAAACCATATGTTAGTCCCAAATTGACTTAGTTTGTTTTCGAGTGGACGTTAAACCCCATTTCTCTCTCTCTTATTTCATGTCATTCTCTCTGTGAATTAA
Source organism: Patella depressa (assembly GCA_948474765.1). NCBI lineage: Eukaryota > Metazoa > Mollusca > Gastropoda > Patellidae > Patella > Patella depressa. The sequence goes on along the minus strand of OX419718.1, from coordinate 67,096,141 downwards.
ATTCTGTCGATAAACCTGGACATACATGTAAGGCACCTCTCACAGACTTCACTTCACCAAGTGCAAGTGGGGTTGGATGGCCAAATGGTTAGCATGTGAGCGCTGTATCATGAGGTCTGTCGTTGAGTCAACTGGCGTGGTTTTGATTCCCAGGTTGTACGTGACAAGGAGTAGGGTCGCCTGTCCAACCTTGTGGGTTTTCTCTGGGTCCTTTGTTGGATCTGTTGACTCAATGACAGACCTTATGGTTTCATATGCACGCATTAATAATTCGGCCACAACCCCCTCATCTCTTAAAAGAATATAGGCTACAAATATAGTAAAATTCTATTCAGTATTTGAAAACATATCAAAAGATTCACAAGTACACTACAATATTATGAAAGTTGACTCTCTGATAGTAATATGTGTGGTTGGATGGCCGAATGGTTAGCACATGTTGTATCATAAGGTCTGTCATTGAGTCAGCTGGCGTGGTTTTAAATCCCAGGTTGTATGTGACGAGGAGTAGGGTCGCCTGTCCAACTGCGTGGGTTTTCTATGGTTTCCTGCCCCTGCTGAAGACCCATACATGCAAGCGAGGTATTGAAATAGAAAGAGAGAGAGAGAAATGGGGTTTAATGTCCACTCAACACAAACTAGGTCATTTCGGGACTAACATATGGTTTTAATTTTATTTCAATAATTCGCATGCGCGTAGGGGTCTTTAGCAGTGGGAGGAAACCGGAGTGCCCGTAGGAAACCCACGAGGTTGAGAAGGCGCTCCTATCTCCATGCCACATACACTCACACCTGGGCTCGAAACCACAGCCGCAAGCCAGAGGTGACCGGCCAGCTAGAGGTCAAAGCGCAGCACTCTAGACCACTAGGCCGTCCCAACCCCCCTGTATTGAAATAAAACTGAATCATGTGTTAATCCCTAAATGACCTAGTTTGTGTCCAATGGAGGTTGTCATGTACAAGTCATCACACAAAATAAAGATGACATCCAAAGAAAGGCTTCAATAAAGAAAAAAAACCAAACCAGATTCCGTTTTGATCGATTTTAATGATAAGCTAAATTCGTTGTTCAAAAAACGGCTTCAATAATAAGACAAAAAAAAAACCCCAAACAAACAAACTCCATTTAGATCAATTTTATTGATAAACTACATGTACAATGTACAGTTACATTTTTCTTTTGAAATTCATCTAGTTTCATGAATAAACCATTATTTATTTAAAGAAATGAAATAGAAAATTAATATCCGTTGCTCAAAGAACAACCTGTGATTGACAGGGGATTAGGAATTAGTGGGCAGATCTTGTGTAGAAAGTCATGATGGATGTAGTTTGGTTTGTAAATAAGTTTGTCACAACCTTGACGTAATACGGATTATGTATAACTACGCGTGTGTGTATGTTAGCCGATTACACCTACATTTGTACATTGATTGAAATTGTAAAGACTTATTATATTGATATATTACATTTACTCAATAGCCTTATTTATGATGGGTATTAAATAAGAAAACGGGCCATTGATACTTGACGTTTTTTATTGTTCACAGTAGGTCAAAGCAATATTATTTTATGTGTTTTGAGGCCTTGAATAATAAAAAGCGACATCTACATGTATATTTTGTTTAAAATATCCAAACTTCATTATTTTAAGTAAATAGTAAAAGATTTTTGAAAGTGAAACCAAGTATTATATGTTTTTTGAATTAATTTTTTTTTGCTCTCGATACAAAATGAAGAAATTTCAAAGTGTTCCCACAACAAAAATTTAGTTTGATTTGCCCTTATTACATAGGGCATAAAGGCGATGTACTGTATGCATACACTGACTTACTCTTCAGCCCATTATGTCTGAAAGAACATGACTTGCAGTCAAATGCTTAAAGGAGCTTAACATCTAATGACTTGCGGTCAAATGCTTAAAGGAGCTGAACATCTAATGACTTGCTGTCAAATGCTTAAAGTAGCTGAACTCAGTATTTTCCATAATAACTGAAATTAAAAACACTAATTAGAATTCAGTATTGGTCCATTTCAATCAATATTAATGTTGTTATCTTCCCGGGAAAATGTGAGATTGTAATATTCAATTTTTCAGACATGATTAACAATTTAAAATCAATACACAAGTCGTGTATTTTATGGGTTCAGACACCATTTGTAATAAACAAAGAAAAACATACATGTATCCTACAAGACGAAATGAAATGAAATGGGGTTTAATGTGCTACTGTTCTGCTCCTAACCTGGGCTAAAGAAGACGGGCATACCCCATACAGTGTGCTATGAGGGAAATTTTGTCTGGGCAACGGCACTACGGCCTACTCTTATTATATCGAATTCCAACTGCCAAGGGATCTTTTAACTCAAAGCACACTGTATGGTGGATACCTGTTTTCATTAGCCCAGTAGGAACGAAACAGTACGACAGTAAACCCCATTTCATTTCACAAGTCAAATAATATTTTGTCAGTTACAAAGATCATTAGTTCCAACATTGTACATGTATATACATGTACATGTATTTTAAACTTTTGACCCAGTATGAATTTAACTACATGTACTATTAAGTCTGAAATGCATTTTATCTATCAAAGCGAAAAATTATATTCGACATTATGTCTTCAACTCTTGACCCTTTTTAAGATACACTCACATGTAGTTTAAAGTTTAAAGATACAATTATAACACTTCAAATGAAATGAAATGGGGTATACCGTCCTACTTTTGCACCTAACCTGGGTTTATAGAAGACGGGCATATGCCATACAGTGTGCTATGAGGGAAATTTTGCCAGGGCAGTGGCGCTACGCTTATATCGAATTCCAACTTCCAAGGGATCTTTTATGTGCACGCCAATTTGTACATGGGACCTCGTTTGTTTTTTTTTTGTCCCATCCAAACGACTAGACAGCTGTCCTTGTTAGACCATCCGTTTTGCATCGCTGACAAGGGGAAATCACACCGTAAAATTAACTTTCTCGGCCAATACAAGACCTCCAGACTAGCGAGCCAGCGCTTTACCAACTTACCCACGTGATCCCTATAACACTTCAGGGGGAACTTTGCACATTTCTTTGTTTTTCTTTAATACAATTCATTCGTTCATTTCAACACAATTTATTTGAACACAATACTTTTCATTTATTTCAATTTATTCATTTATTTTAACACGAGAGGGGGAGAGAAGGGGGGATTAAGTCCATTCAACACAAACTAGGTCATTTCGGGACTAACATATGGTTTGATTTTATTTCAATAATTCACTTGCGTGGTGGGTTCTTTAGAGAGAGAGAGAGAGAGAAAAATGGGGTTTAACGTCCACTGACACAAACTAGGTCATTTCGGGACTAACATATGGTTTAATTTTATTTCACTAATTCGCTTGCGCGTAGGGGTCTTTAGCAGTGGGAGGAAACCGGAGTGCCCGGAGAAAACCCACGAGGTTGAGAAGGTGCCCCTATCTCCATGACACATATGCTCACGCCAAGTATCGAAACCACGGCCGCAAGCCAGAGATGACCGGCCAGCTAGAGGTCGAAGCGCGGCACTCTAGACCACTAGGACATCCCAACCCCCTATAGGGGTCTTTAGCAGTGGGAGGAAACCGAAGGACCCGAAGAAAAACCATGAGACTGGACCGGCGACCCTACTCCCATAAAGACCCCCCCCCCCCTTTCGCACTAGCAAATTATTGAAATAAAAATTGAACCATGCGTTTGTCAAGAAATGACCTAGTTTGTTTTGAGTGAATTTTAAACACGCTCTCTCTCCCTGTCTCTCTCATATAAAGCCTGATCAGATCAATTTTCTTGTTCCTAAATCCTGAATAAAAATATTGTGTATAGAGAAAAAAAATCATTTAATGTTGTTTCACAAAACTTACTACAGAAATACAGTCTAATTTATTTCAATCGGATCGTATTTATTTTGGTTTTCATCTGTATTTTACTAATCCATTTGGAGTCTGAAACAAACTTTAGCTTTCATATTTAAATGATAGCCAGATTATTGTTGATCTTGGGCCTGTTTCATGAAATTTTAACTAAGATGAAAAAATTCAAATTTTAGAAATTTGATTGGATGGTATTATATTGATTTTAGTGCTTAGCCAATCAAAATTGAAGTATCTACTAAAATTTGGATTTTATCTTTAGTTAAGATTTCGAAAGACAGGGCCCAGACTTGCTCACCTATATTTCTAAACATCAGGGGGGGGGGGAGGTGGCCGAATGGTTAGCAGGTGCTCCCTGTATCATAAAGCCTGTCATTGAGTCAACTGGCGTGGTTTCGAATCCCTGGTTGTATTCGACAAGGAGTAGGGTCGCATGTCTAACTGTGTGGGTTTTCTCCAGATCCTCAGGTTTCCTCCCACTTCTAAAGACCCCTACGCGCAAGCAAATTATTGAAATAAAATTAAACCATATGTTAGTCCCGAAATGACCTCGTTTGTGTTGAGTGGATGTTGAAACCCCATTCCTCTCTCTCCTTATGATTTATCTCATCAAGGGAGATAATAATGTGTATTTTGTTTTGATTTCAGCAAGCGAAAGCTGAACAAGAGGAGGAGTTCATCAGTAACACATTATTGAAAAAAATCCAATCATTGAAAAAAGAAAAAGAAACATTGGCTATGAATTATGAACAGGAAGAGGAATATCTAACCAATGATCTTTCAAGAAAACTGATGCAGGTAAGTCTTTTTCCTTATTTGGGATAGGAGAGATCACAGTGGCTAAGTGGGTAAGACTGGAGGTCGGGTGTTTGATCCCTTGGCTGTTGGAATTCGATATATAAGAGTAGGCCGTAGCGCCACTGCCTGTGCAAAATTTCCCTCACATCACACTGTATGCCCGTCTTAATTAGCTCAGTTTAGAAGCAGAACAGGAAGACGTTAAACTTCATTTCATTTATTTGGGATAACACGTTTTGTAAAACATTTGTTCCAAATTTTATGCACGCTTGATGTTGTTATAAGGGCGGGGGGTTGGGATGGCCTAGTGGTCTAGAGTGCCGCGCTTCGCCCTTTAGTTGGCCAGTCACCTCTGGCTTGCAGCTGTGGTTTCAAGCCCTGGTGTGAGCGTATGTGGCATGGAGATAGGGGCGCCCTCTCAACCTCGTGGGTTTCCTCCGGGCACTCTGGTTTCCTCCCACTGCAAAAGACCCCTACGTGCAAGCGAATTATTGAAATAAAATTATGTTAGTCCCGAAATGACCTAGTTTGTGTTGAGTGGACGTTAAACCCCATTTCTCTCTCTGTCTTACAAGAAGATTGATTGTTATATTTAACACAAGTTTCCTGTTTTTCTACCTTTAACAGTTGCGACAGGAGAAAATGGAGTTGGAACAGACACTAGAAAAAGAGCAAGAATACCAAATAAATAAACTGATGAGAAAAATTGAAAAATTGGAAGCTGATACACTTTCTAAACAACAAACTTTAGAACAGGTAACATTCTTGTTGCCATGGCAATACATGTAGATCAGGTAACATTCTTGTTTCCATGACAATAGATCAGGTAAAATTCTCGTTACCATGATATCATATCCGGTAACATTCTTGTAAATGTAAGCCTGATCAGGAAAAATTCTCGTTAGCATGACATTATATTAGGTACCATTCTCTCTCCTACAACATCAGAACAGGTAAAATTATCGTTTGTATGGCATTAGAAAAGGTCAAATGTGTAAACTATTTGTAGTTGAGAAGAGAAAAGGTGGAATTGGAAAATGCTCTAGAACAAGAACAAGAAAGTTTAGTAAACAGGTTATGGAAAAGAATGGATAAATTAGAATCTGAAAAAAGGTTTGTGCCGTGTTTTCAAAATTTGTTTTATCAATATGAACTGATAAACTACGTAACAGATAATCATTTCTGGTTTTGTCTCCAAATAGAAATATGAAAGGGAGCCGCAGTGGCTAAGTCAAGGGTTAATAGCCTGGTTGTCGTGTGTTCGATCCCTGCATTGGTTGAGAAATTTCATCTGGATTTTCCGATGTGGTTTTCCCCGGGTCAGTGGTGTAAAGACTGCTGTCTAGTCATTCAACGGTGTTGAAACACTGAGAACCTGTGTATACATTCGCATGCACGTGAAAGATCAATTGGAAGTTGGACTAGGCCACAGTGCCGCTGCCCGGGCAAAATATTCCTCATAGCACACTGTATGGCGTATGCCCATCTTCATAAGCCCAGTTGGAGCAGAAAATTAGGATGTTAAACCCCATTTCATTAAGAACCATGAATAGTTCTTGAAAAAAACTTAGTGAAAAGCCAAAAAAAATAAATAAATGTTTTTGAAAACCTTGGTAAAAAGACTGTAAATGGTTCTTGTAAACCTTGGTGATAAGTTCTTGAATTCACGGTGATAAGTTCTTGAAAACCTTGGATATAAGTTCTTAAATCCATGGTGATAAAGTTCTTCAAAACCTAGCTGATAAATTCTTGAATCCTTGGTGATACGTTCTTGAATCTATGGTGATGCGTTCTTGAAAACCTCATCCAAAGACCTTACAAACAGTTGAGCTAAATCTGCCTATTGCAGGTCTTTCTTAAGGCCTGAAATGTTATCGGAATTATTAGACATTAATTAACTTATCCAGACCATAATCAACTTTCGATGTCATCACTAGGCTGCGATATTTACTGGATTAGAAGCAGGTCTGCAACTGCTGATTGAAAAAAAATGAATTATCGAGACAATGTTTTTTTTTTATCGTACCGACTTTAGTAATGATGATCGAGTGTAGGCCCAAAATTCAATTGCTAAATTCTCAGTTTAGAGTGGGTCAGTTTAACTGAAATTTTCAACAAATTACCTTTACATTATCTAGTTTTTAACTATTATAGTGAGAACTGTCAGCTCTATATCTAATCTTCCATAATGTACCTTTGATTTAATTTTGAAAAGTTAATATTCTTTCTATTGTAATTGAATTTCAGAATGTTACAAGAAAAGTTAGAGCAGCCGGTGTCAGCGCCACCTTCACCACGGGACATGAACAATGGTGACACGGCGCATAATCTGATGCAACATATCGGCAATTTACGTGGAGAAGTTTCAAGGTTAAAAGGTCAACTAAGAGCGGGTCAGCTTGAACGTAAGTTAGCAAAGATGTAATCCTTGCTGTAATTCACAAAAACTTAAATAATTCATGAAAGACCGTTGGATTATTTATCCGAAAGTTGCGTCAACCAGGAAAAGCTTGTTGCATTGTATGTGTAAAAGACATCAGCTTCGGACTCGGGGATGGAAAGCTTTCGAGCAGCACATTTTTTTGTTTTGTGTTTTTGCTGAAGTTAGCCGCACCAGTTTCATTTTTAATCAAGGCATTTACCATCCAAATGTCTTCCAAGTGCACAATTTAAAGTTAAATTTTAAAAGTTTTCTTGGGGAAGCATGCCCCGAACCCCCTTGGTATTCAGCACGCCTATGGCTTGCCTCAATCTATACCTCAGCGTATTTTTGGCCTACGACGGCCAAACATTTCAGGGTTTTTTTAGTCCCCAGAATCATGCCTGTAAGTCGTAGCGGTGCTGTTTGTGCAAAATGTCTCTTATAGAACAGGGTGTATTCCTGTCTTCATTAGTCTAGTGGAGTAGGACGTTAAACCCCATTTCATTTTATTGAAGAAAAGATAGTCCAGTTTTAGTTTTGTCTACAAATGAATTGCATTGATAAAAGTGTTTCTACTTTATATTATATTTAATAGATGAAGAAAAGATGGCTCAGTATGCGCAAGAGGAGAGAAATATTCGTGAGGAAAATCTCCGCCTTCAGAGACGACTTCAGTTAGAGATGGAGAGGAGAGAAAATTTATGTCGTCATTTATCCGAGAGTGAATCCAGTTTAGAAATGGATGATGAAAGGTAGGTCAAAAAAATCTATTTAATCGGTTAAAAAATGAATTGTGTTATTAAAGAGGTAAGCCATGTTCCTGAAGCAACAACTGCAGGGTTTTACAATATCTGTGGGGGTTGGGATGGCCTAGTGGTCTAGAGTGCCGCGCTTCGAACTCTAGCTGGCTGGTCACCTCTGGCTTGCGGCTGTGGTTTCGAGCCCTGGTGTGAGCGTATGTGGCATGGAGATACATGTAAGGGCGCCTTCTCAACCTTGTGGGTTTCCTCCGGTCACTCTGGTTTTCTCCCACTGCTAAAGGCCCCTACGCGCAAGCGAATTATTGAAATAAAATGAAACCATGTGTTTGTCCCAAAATTACCTGGTTTTTGTCGTGTGGACGTTAAACCCCATTTCTCTCTTTACAATATCTGGATGTTGCTAGATTACTTTACAATTCCCAAATTTATAGCTACGATTATAGCGAGATCAGTCAACTCTTTAACTAATCTCCTGTAATTCCTGTTTAACATGGGTCCGTTTTTAAAAAGATTTGAATTAGATCAACAGTAGATAATGTAAAAATGGATAATCAACACTTTGTTTTTTATTGTAATTGCGGCTACACAGTTTTTTCGAAATGAGGTTTTCATGGCTTGAAGTAATGTGGCTGAAATTTTCACCATATTCTCCATACACTATCTATTTTTTAAAACTATTATGCCGAGAGCTGTCAGCTCTTCAAAATAATGTGACCTAATGCAGGGTTCCCGCGGTCCTTGAAAATCCTTGAATATCCTTAAATTTAAAATTTCATTTTCAAGGTCTTGAATATCCTTGAATTTCGCGGAAATAGGAAAATATCCTTGAATTTCAGTTGAGATCCTTAATTTTGTTGGTAATACTAGTAAGTTGATCTGAAAATCCCGTTTAGATTATAAGTAGTACTGGTTATACTACTAAACAAAAACTCTGACGTATACCTGTCAATCAACTGATCTAAATAAACAGCTGTGTTTTGTCACGTAATAACAAGATGACATTTACCGTTTGGCAACCAAATAGTCTCATGTGACTCCATTGTCCAATTCACATACTAGAAGCCACTACACTGACTAATCAAAATCGGTATTAGTAATTACATTAAACAATGCATTTAACGAAAAGGGAAATAACTCTGTTTTAAAAATGGCGGGAGTTTTCCCCGCTGTGTAATAATAAAAAACAGTTTATGTCTTCAATTCCTTTTAAATATGAGATTATAACGATAGTTGGTAATGTTTTGGTTGTTTTTAAGATGAAAAATTGTAACTTTAGTCTAAAAATGTCCTTGAAAATCCTGGAATTTGACGTATATTTATCCTTGAATATCCTTGAAAAAATGTTTGATGAAGCCGCGGGAACCCTGTAATGCCGCTTTAAATAAAATGAGTATACGCATGTTGACCTGGCTATAGACTATAGTGTATAGTGGAGCTAACAAACGTGTTACTGACGATTACAAACCAAGTAACAAGGGTTTTGCATACAATATGTTCCTGTTTCCCCAATCCCATTAAGATATCATGAATAAAGGTGTTGTTTATTAAAAAAAACTTTTTATGTTTAAGTTTTGTTCCTGTTTCCCCAATCCCATTAAAATATCATGAATAAAAGTGTTGTTTGTAATAAAACTATTTATTGTAACGTTTTATGTGGTTTATATTATTTTTCAGACATTTTAATGAAATGACTAAACAGCAAGATTTGAATCACCCAGTCCGTCCACGTACTGTATCAAGTCCGATACCCTACGCTTCACCAAACACGTCACGCCCCTTATCACCAGGTAATATTATAACTCAATCTTAACCCCTTTTCTTACTCAGAACTGGAGGGTGGGGTGGGGGAGGGATGGCCAAATGGTTAGCATGTGCGCACTGTATCATAAGGTCCATGGTTTTCCCTTGTCAGTGATGCAGAACGGAGGGCCTGGCAAGGTCAGCCGTCTAGTCGTTAGAATGGAATGGAAAACTGAGGTCCCGAGTACACATTGGAGTGTATGTTAAAGATCTCTTGGCAGTTGGAATTCGATATAAGAGTAGGTCGTAGCGCCGCGGCCGTGCAAAATTTCCCTCATAGCACACTGTATGGCGTATGCCCGCCTTCCATCAGCCCAGGTTAGGTGCAGAAAAGTATAACGTCAAACCCCATTTCATTTCATAAGGTCCGTCATTGAGTCAACTGGCATGGTTTTGATTCCCAGGTTGCACCAGACAAGGAGTAGGATCACCTATCCAACCTCGTGGGTTTTCTCTGGCTCCTGCGGTTTCCTCCCACTGCTAAAGAAACCTATACATGCAAGCGAATTATTGAAATAAAATTAAACCATGTTAGTCCCGAAATGACCTAGTTTTTGTCAAGTGGAAGTTAACCCCTTTTCTCCCTCCTTCTCATGTGAAACCCTGACACATTTTACGGGATGTTAAGTTGTCTCACCGAGTATCCTTGGGGACATCATTTTACCAAAGAAACAGGAATCGTAAACCATCAATTAAATACTTACGCTGGTTTGACCAGGCCATTTTGTAACATAATAATGGCATGCTATTAATGCAGCCATAAAGATCATTTTAAAAATTATTTGCCAGACTTTGATTAAATAATAAGACAATGAGATTCAGTATGTCTAAAACAGCCATTTTGAAAAGGGAAGTAACTCTATTTAACATCACAGTCATTTAGTTTCTGCCTGAAATAATCTGAGAAACAATGAAATTAATAAAAGTGCATTTTGTTTTACTTCTACTTTTACAGGAATGTCGTCAATGATGGCCAAGAGTCCTCCTAGTCCAATGAGGAGGAACATACCGGCCCAGATGTTTCACATTCCAGGTCACGGTCAATCGACCCCACTAAACCAATGTCATGGTCAAACTTCTCACAATACCAATATGGCGGGCCATGGTCCATCAAGCTTTCTACCAGGGACGTCACCGCCCGTCTTTGCAAGTTCCGTTAACCCCAATATCCATGTAAGTAGCAGAGGTGGGAACTATGACTCGAGACTGACTTCAGTCGCATCAATGACCTGACTTGTGACTTGACTTGAAATAATCATTGCAAATTGACTCGGACACTACAATTTAATTTGCTGAAGGAAAAAAGTTAATATTGGGAGTTCGTTAAGCTGCACCGATGTCGTGCCTTTCAGTGATTGTAGCAACCAAGCGAATATTCACTGCTGTTCAGTTCGACCAGGCCCTTTCGAGCCCTGGTGTGAGCGTATGTGGCATGGAGATAGGGGCGCCTTCTCAACCTCGTGGGTTTCCTCCAGGCACTCCGGTTTCCTCCCACTGCTAAAGACCCCTACGCGCAAGCGTATTATTGAAATAAAGTTAAACCATATGTTAGTCCCGAAATGACCTAGTTTGTGTTGAGTGGACGTTAAACCCCATTTCTCTCTCTCTCTCGACCAGGCCCTATAACCAAATGGTTAGCACGTGCGTGTTGTATCATAAGGTCTGTCATCGAGTCAGCTGTCGTGGTTTCCATTTCTCGGTTGTACGTGATAAGTAGTTGGGTCGCCTGTCCAACCTCGTGGATTTTCACCGGGTCCAAAGACCTGTACATGCAAGAGAATTATTGAAATAAAATTGAACCATAAGTTAGTCCCGAAATGGCCTAGTTTTGTGTTGAATCAACACCTCTCCTCTCTCTTCCCTTACCTGTTAAAGACCCCTAGGTGCAAACGAATTATTGAAATAAAATTGCACCATAGATTTTCCCACCCTTCTCGGGGAGGGTGGGGGTGTTGGGATGGCCTAGTGGTCTAGAGTGCCGCGCTTCGAACTCTAGGTGGCCGGTCACCTCTGGCTTGCGACTGTGGTTTCGAGCCCTGGTGTGAGCGTATGTGGCATGGAGATAGGGGCGCCTTCTCAACCTCGTGTGTTCTTCCCAGCACTCTGGTTTCCTCCCACTGCTAAAGACCCCTACACGCAAGCGAATTATTGAAATAAAATTAAACCATGTGTTAGTCCCGAAATGACCTAGTTTGTGTTGAGTGGATGTTAAACCCCATTTCTCTCTCTCTCTCCCACCCTTATCTCTCTGAATTCTACTAAAGTATCATCTGGAAATGTGGTTTGATGTCGGGAAACTGAATTTTTAAAATTATATTGATTTTATTTCTATTTTTTAGAAACCAAGGGTTAGTCCCGAGAAATTTGTGAAACCGAGTGGATTCCCGAGTGACAAAACTGAGAAGACATGACAGTTATAACTTGTGTTTTTATTCGATGGCATTATTAATGCGTGTGATTCACAAATATATATATATAATATAATATATATATATAAAAATATACTTTAAAACAATACTTACAGTATATATCTGTGGAAACATTGGCATTTAGTCCTAATGTGATGTCTTACATTTCCGTGCTTTCTGTACCACTTGCTGGTAGGACAATTTGTTATCCAAGTAACCATGGCTTTCAAGACAAACAGGGGAAGCTGTAACTTTTGTTTATTATTTTTCTTTTTTTTTGTGTTCGTCCATTAGCGCAGACAGGTGAGAATAACCTGTACTGCAGAACTTTGTTATGAAAGAGAAATTGGTTTTGTTTTATTTTGGAGTGAAGAATGGTCAAGTTTGGATAAGCGAAACCCAAATATCTTTTGACACCAACTTTTCTTTCGTTATTACTTTTCTTGTGTTCTATGATGATTAATAATTTCATGTGCTATTTAAAGCTTTTAATATTCTATTCTATTTATATATTAACTGTTATTGACTTCATTCTGTAGGGAAAAACCACAAGCAAGCCTGGAAAAAAACGTTCAAGTTGTATCGGATAGGGTTGGGCGATAATGAAAAAATAATATCGCAATAATAATGCAGCAAATATCTTAAGATGTTAAATTTTCGACAATTGGGCCGAAAGTCGTCAAATTAATGTTGCTAACGTTGGTAGATGCCTGGATGGAGATTTACCCTAGACTAGCTGGCACAGTACTTAATAATATTATTTTTACTGATGAATTCAATTCTATCAATCGAATGTCATAGGTGATGAACTATCATAAATATTGGGACACGATAATTATATCGTGATAATCTTGTTTATCACGATATACTGGTTTCTCAATACTTTTTAAATAAGGAAGATATGATAATACCGATGATGATTTAATCACAATATATCGAAAAACCGATATATCGCCCAACCCTAATATCGGACCAAATGTCAGATACAGTTGTACCTGGCTGTCTTAAATTTATTCTGATATTTTATTCAAAAAAACACAAAAGCACTGAAGATCTGGGCCTAAAGCTATCTCATTGAAATACAAATCTATATTTCGTTTTGTTTTTTTATACTTTTGGTTGGATGGCCTCTTCTACATGGAGATCTGACCCCGAGTTCACAAAGCATGGGGGGGGGTTGGGATGGCCTAGTGGTCTAGAGTGCCGCGCTTCGAACTCTAGCTGGCCGGTCACCTCTGGCTTGCGGCTGTGGTTTCGAGCCCTGGTGTGAGCGTATGTGACATGGAGATTGGGGCGCCTTCTCAACCTCGTGGGTTTCCTCCGGGCACTCCGGTTTCCTCCCACTGCTAAAGACCCCTACGCGCAAGCGAATTATTGAAATAAAATTAAAATCATATGTTAGTCCCGAAATGACCTAGTTTGTGTTGAGTGGACGTTAAACCCCATTTCTCTCTCTCTCTCACAAATCATGGCATCATGCGCAGGCTTAAGTTGAGAATTTACTCAAACTTGTTATCCTTATTATGACTAGAACGTAACCCTTTATAAATATTTTGTTTTAATATTTCAAATACATCAATAAGAAACTAATATATGCAAAGTTTTGTGTTTCTGCTCCAAGGATATATCTCATAAACAGTGATTGAAAGTTGAGCAAATTCTCAACTTAAGTCTGAGAATGCTTTGTGAACTCGGGGCCTGACCGGTTGTCATGAAAGGTCAGACATTTCTAGTGGGTTCGGTGCACCTCACATCAAAAGCTCTCCTTAACAGACCATTTCATTGGCTAATCACTCACATCATCTAGAACGCAGGTTCTATAACAACTCTTCCAGATCCTAGTGTAGTAAAAACACGTAAAACAAAATTTTGAACTATAAAAAACGATACGAAATAGGATCTGTGGTTTAATTGTTGTTGGTATTATCAATTCCTTAAAACCTTGATACATCATTTCTAATAGGAGTTGTGGTGGGGGGGGGGGGGTGACCAAATGGTGAAAATATGTGCGTTGTATGAAAAGGTCTGTCATTGAGTCAGCTGGTGTGGTTATCGATCACCCCAATCAACAATTAAAAGTTGAAATTTAAACATTTCATAGAATCTGAACCATAGTGAATTTATTTTGCTGATATCCTCCACTGCCAGGGCTGTATGTATTGTGTCTAGCTACGTCAGTGATAGGTCGTTTTTTCCATGCTTACTTAAAAGTTATACATATACAAGTCTGAAGAGCTCTTTTCCAACATAATGATGTACGATGTATTTCAGTTATTGAGAATAAACAGAAGAATTCTTCAAAAATACCAAAGAAAATAAGTTTTTTAATAATCTTTTAGTTGTGGTGTATGAGAGAGAAATGAAATGGAGTTTAACGTCCTATCTTCTGGGGGGGGGTTGGGGTGGTCTAGAGTGCCACGCTTCGACCTCTAGCTGGCCGGTCACATCTGGCTTGCGGCTGTGGTTTGGAGCCCTGGTGTGAGTGTATGTGGCATGGAAATGGGGGCGCCTTCTCATCCTCGTGGGTTTCCTCCGGCCCCTCGGTTTCCTCCCACTGCTAAAGACCCCTACGCGCAAGCGAGTTATTGAAATAAAATGAAACCATATGTTAGTCCCAAAATGACCTAGTTTGTGTCAGTGGACATTAAACCCCATTTCTCTTTCTCTCTCTCTCTCTATCTCTCTCTCTCTCCTATTGTTCTGCTCCAACTGGGCATACACCATACAGTGTGCTATGAGTGAAATTTTGCCCAGACAGTGGCACTATGGCCTACTCAAATATTGAGAAAAAAAATGTTTTTATACAATCTTTCATTTGTGGTGTGAATGAAATAGGTGTTTAACGTTCTACTCCGACTGGGATTATGAAGATGGGCATATGCCATACATTGCGCTATAAGGGAAATTTGCCTGGGCAGCAGCACTACAGCCTACTCTTATATCGAATTCCAACTGCTAGGAATCTTTTATGTGTACGCAAATGTATACATGGGAACTCAGCTTTTTGTACCATTTGAACAACTAGACAACCGTCCTTGTCAAGCCCTCCGTCCTGCACTGACAAAGGGGAAACCAGGTCAGAAAGTACAAATGAACATTCTTGGCCAGTGCAGGAATCGAATGTGAGAGAGGAAGGAAGACAGACAAATGAAATGGAGGTTAACATCCCACTGTTCGGGGGTTGTGTAGGGGTGGATGGATGAATGGTTAGAGTGTGCACACCCGGATCCAGGATTTTGTCGAGGGAGGGGGGCACACATTGGAGCAAAGGGTAATATGTTGCAACCTTGGATTACTTGGGCGGAGACAAAGAGTAAATCATGTTTATATCATCTATTAAAGAGCAGATATGTGAACTACAACAGTAACAAAGCAAATGAAAATGAACTTTGTCACTGGGGCTGACTTGGGGGCCCCCCCCCCCCTGGATCCGCGCCTGACTGGTGTACGTGACAAGGATTGTGGGTTTTCTCTGGGTCCTCCCACTGCTAAAGACCCCAACTCGCAAGCAAATTAATGAAATAAAAAATTGAGCCACATGTTAGTCTCAAAATGACCTAGTTTGTGTTGAGTGGATGTTAACCCCATTTCTCTCTCTCTCTTTCTGTTAACATGACAAGACTATAATCAACTCTCCAGACCATCGGACTTTGCTGTTTATATTAAAGGGCCAATCCCGATAACTTTTTGGGGAATAAAACTGCTTAATTTTGTGTTAAAATCCCTTATATCCCATTACCTAAGGCCGACCAACTAACCCGATATTTGTGATATGCTTGTAAATAACTTAAACCTGACAGTCTTCATCTGGAAATGGAGACCGTTGTATTATACAGTATCTGGATAAAACCAGACTTTTTTCTTTAAAAATTATATATAGGTTAAATTTACATTTCGTTATCAAGTACAGTACATGGGTCATTCACTGTATAGACCTCTCAAGAAACGGGAATCGATTATTAGGTCACCCAATCAAAAAACTGACCCAAAATCTTAAAAGGGTTACGTGTCCGGATAAGCAGTGTTAACGTCAAAACGACTCAAAGGTAAATACACCATGCCTCTATATTTTGGTCCATAAATTTCATAAAAGCTCGGACTTTAATTTTTGAGACTCTGTACTTATCGGGATTGTCCCTTTAATGATTTTAGTAATGATGACCGAGGCTATGCGGAAATTTCACCCGCTTCGTTTTCTGCTCACAGAGGATCAATTTGACTGAAATTTTCAGCAATTACCTTTATACTATCTAGTTTTCAACTATTATAGTGAGAACTGCCATCTCTTTATCTGATCTCCCATAATGCATCTTTAACTGTCTATGTCTTGTCATGCTGTCCAACTACAGTGATAGGATGTTCATTAAGTCTGCTGCTGTTTTATGGAACGATCTACCCCTAACACTAAAACAAATAGATGATATGAAACGAACACCTTTAAATCCAGATTGAAGACTATTCTTTTCACAAGAGCTTACAACTAAGCGCATTTTTTCTATAAAAATAATATATAGGTGAAATTTACCTTTTGTTATCAAGTGCAGTACACGGATCATTCACTGTATAGACCTCTCAAGAAACGGGAATCGATTATCAGGTCACCCAATGAAAAAAATGACCCGAAACTTAAAAGGGTTACGTGTCCGGATAAGCAGTGTTGACGTTAACGTCAAAACGACTCAATATTTTGAGCTGAAATTTTGAGACAAGGTAAATACACCCTGCCTCTATATTTTGGTCCATAAATTTCATAAATTCTCAGACTTTAATTTTTGAGACTCTGTTCTTATCGGGATTGTCCCTTTAATTAATTTAATAGATAATATGTTTTCATGCAATGAACATCTTATCTAATCTATGTAACAGGTCAGTTAGTGCGTTTACATATAGGAAGGTATATATCTTAACTAGTGATTGCTATCACAGATTACTCTATGCTGCTATCTTGAATAAAAAAAGCATGAATTATGTGCAGTATTGTCCTTTGTTATATCTATAAACATATTGACATCAAAGCTAGGGGTTATACAAGTATTACACAGTAAATAAACTCTAGAAGCCCACCTTGTGAAAGGAATTTAATGCGATGTTGGGTATTATTATCTAACAGCTATGGGTTATACATATCTTGCACAGTCAATATATATATACTATATAATATAATCCATTGAAATATAGGACCTTTCTGCCCACCATCGCTGTAGGAATTTAATGAGGATTCCCTATGTATACAGGTAGAGACTGTTGTATGAATGTATGTGTCCATTCCTACTAGAGGTGTCAAAATATAGGGATTCAACTCCTTGAAATGAATTAGGACATTTAATAATAACAGCAATAATCCTGAAAGACAATCCTAAATTGTTTATGGTACAAAACTTTTGGGCCCTGGAAAAGTGTCCAACATCCCCACCCCCACCCTTTAATTTTCACCGTCTCTAAAATCAAAAATGACATGCTTATCTATTATATTGCATTTTGCATCATTTATTGTGTTTTGACTGGGTGTGTATATCGGTGTGTTTGGGTGTAATGAAATCTGTACATAATCAAGGCCGCAACTACCCTAATCTGTCCAGGAAGAAGGACGCAAATGACGTGATCTTTTATATAACGGATCACGACTCACGTGTCAAATGCGAAACTTGCATAAACGAGCTGTCTGCTATCGTGAAGCCTTTCTAATCTTTTCGAGTGGAGAGTTCTACAACACTGACGTTTGTACATTTTATTTTTAATGTAAAATGTAGTAAGTCTTCGCTAGCTTCAACGCCTGGGCTACTGTTCCAAAGCGAGATTACTTCAGAGAGCCAGTTTGAAAGGTGTGGAATTTTCTTTTTAAGTAGATCTAGACTAAAAGATATTTTGAAAATCGCGAATAATACATTATAATACAGGATGTAGGCTAACTAATGTAAGATATTAAAGATGTATTTATACTATAGATGTTAATTGTATTTTGTAAACAAACAGAATCTCTCACGGGCCACGTTCCACTTCCACCATTCGGATTCGAACACATTGATATTCCTATCACCGATATCCGTTCTAATATTATATTAATCTTGAAAATAATTACGGGGACATGGGTGATAGAATGGTTATAGCACCTGCACGCTGTATCATAAGGGTTGTCATTGACAGAGTCAATTGCTCGTTGACTGACTGACTGAGTCAACTGCTCATTGTACTTGATAAGGACTTGATTGAAGGAGTACTAGCATGGACCTTATAATACATAAGGTCCATGGTACTAGTAGGGTCGGCTGTCCTACCCAAAGGATTTTCTTTGGGTCATCCAGTTTCCTCCCACAGCCCGTTTCCTCCCACAGTCCGTTTCCTCCCACAGTCCCAAATATGCTCCAGAGTCCCGAAAACCGCGAAAACCATCCGAAATGTTCTATACAGTAATACTAATACTAATATCCTATAGCGCGTGTTTTTTATTTTACAAAATAAAGGGATAAATAAGCTACAAGACTACCATACTCCTCGCAGTGTTCCGTTTGATTAGAGCTAATCTCACTACTCACTGCTGTAAATAGTGAAAATTATTGTTCAAAATTATTATTGGTCAACTGTCCCACAACCAATGGCTTTAATACTGCGTAACAAAATCGTTAAATTTGAAACAAAGTTCCAAATTGGACCAAATATGTTTACAACCTTACATCATGACTCACGATTTTAGACATTATTTTCACACTTACAAATCCTTCACATTAGAAATAATAACACAATTACGGTACCTCCCTAGTCCCTTGTTTTTCCATTTCCCCATGCAATAGCTTCAAACATTTGAATTCAAAGTTGAAAATGATATTTTTGCCAATTTCTCAACTGACAATAGTGAATTATAGTATTATTTTTTAACAGGGTAGGACTGTTTATAGATAGGCTACCATCAAAATTTAAGGCGTTATTTTAATTTAAAAAAATATAACATAAAAATATGAAATTGCAGCTTTAAAGTTACGTAATGTAAAATAATATGAAGGATTGGTTTAAAGTTAAGGGTGGTATAACCTTGATTCTGCTGGGTTGGAGATTAATGATGACATTTATACCATTTATTTTAATGTGGTTATGTACACAGATATCAATCATAAATTTAAAAGTGCAAAATTAATGAATTAGCTTAAATTGGTCTGACAGTAAGTAAGTAATTTTATTGCATAAAAAAACCGATGACAGGGAGCAGCATACAATTACAAAAGCAGGCCTACAACAAAAATACATATATGTAACAAGAGAGAGAGAGAGAGAAATGGGGTTTAACATCCACTCAACACAAATTAGGTCATTTCGGGACTAACATATGGTTCAATTTTATTTCAATAATTTGCTTGCGCGTAGGGGTCTTAAGCAGTGGGAGGAAACCACATGTAACAAATAAACAAGAGAGAGAGATGGGGTTTAACGTCCACTCAACACAAACTAGGTCATTTTGGGACTAACATATGTTTTTAAATTTTATTTCAATATTCGCATGTGCGTAGTGGTCTTTAGCAGTGGGAGGAAACCAGGGTGCCCGGAGGAAACCCACGAGGTTGAGAAGGCGCCTCTATCTCCATGCCACATATGTTCACACAAGGGATCGAAACCACTGTCGCAAGCTAGAGGTATCTGGCCAGCTAGAGGTCGAAGCACGGCACTGTAGACTAGACCACTAGGCCATCCCAACCGAACACAAATAAACAAATTATATAAAGCTAGTTGTAGGAATATAGAGAAAGAGTTAGTGTTCAGAGTGATTAATGTCTGACATCAGTCCTGCAACTTTACTTCTACTCTTCTCAACGCACTTCAACTTTCACCCATGAAAGACTCTGACTTCCTTTTGCAGGAGTCATTAAAGTTGCAATTCCATATTTTTAAGTTATATCTTTAAAATGTATTAAAATAAAGCATTAAAATAGATGGTATGATCTATAAACAGTCCTACTTTGTTAAAGAAAAATCTATTAATCCAATAATTCACAATTGCCAGTTGAGAAATTGCCAAATATATCATTTTCAACTTTAAATTCAAACGTTTGAAGATAGCTATACCATTGGGGGAGGGGGGGAAATGAAAAAATAAGGGAGGTAATTGTGTTACTATTTCCTGTGTCAATGATTTATTAGTGTAGGGAATAATGCCTATGATCGTAAAATAGTGAGTTGACAACCTATTGAGCAAAAGACATAGAAATAATTATGTTTTGACTTTCTTTGAAAATATGAAATTATCGCTTTAAATTTAAAGACTCCTGCAAATTAGCTAAATCGCTCTCCTAAATATTAAGATTAATAAACTATTTTCAATTTTTGTTTATTTTTAAACTGCATTTATTTGAGCTATCAGTTTCCATGATGATATGTTACCATATTATATTTAATCCACATATTTATTATATTCGCTCGTTTTCATTCTGATATTGAATGTTAATGGCTAATGTAAGGCTGTATCTTTCATATGAATAAACATGAAGAGAATATATTAATTCAAGCAAATGTAGAATTACTCATGTAATATAGTTAAGAAGAGGTTTTTTACGGGAGCTTTTTTGCTCATATTTGAAATTGGCAGAAGCTTTTTATGGCTTGTGCATGATTCCATAAATGAGAAGGACTGTGACATGTATGAATCTAGAGAAAGAGAGACAGTGTTTAGAGAGTTTAATGTATGCATGACTATAAAGAAAGAGAGTGTTTAATGTCTGACAGAGAGAGAGAGAAAGAAATGGGGTTTAACGTCCACTTAACACAAACTAGGTCATTTCGGGACTAACATATGGTTCAATTTTATTTCAATAATTCGCTTGCGGTAGGGGTCTTTAGCAGTGGGAGGAAACCGGAGTGCCCGGAGGAAACCCACGAGGTTGAGAAGGCGCCCCTATCTCCATGCCACATACGCTCACACCAGGGCTTGAAACCACAACGGCAAGCCAGAGGTGACCGGACAGCTAGACCACTAGGCCATCCCAACCCCCCTTAATGTCTGACATCCATGAATATAGAATGGAGAGATTTCGTTTGATGTCCACAACATACAAAATGAAATGGGGGTTCAACGTCCTACTGTTTTCCTCCAACAGGGCTAATGGAGAGGTGCATACACAATACAGTGTGCTATGAATGAAATTTGTCCGGGTAGAAGCACTATGGCCTACTCTTAATCGAATTCCAACTACCAAAAAGGATCTCGTACGTGCATGCAAGTATATACATGTGACATGGGAACTTGGTTTTTTCATCCAATCCGAATGACTACACAGCTGCTCTTATCAGGCCCTCCGTTCAGCACCACTGACAAGGGAAACCAAGTCTGAATACTGTCTAGTTGTTTGGAAGGAAAAAAAATGAGGTACCGGGTATACACATTGGCCCGCACGTAAAAGATCTCTTGGCAGTTGGAATTTGACTGTCTGCACACAATTACACTCATAGCACATGGTAGGGCGTATTCCCTTTTTCATTAGCACAGTGGGAGCATAACAGTAGAACTTAAACCTCATTTCATTCATCTTTCTCTCTCTCCCTCTCTCTCTCTGCTCTGATGAAAAGAGTATTTTATAAATCTTTCTCTCTCCGTCTCTCTCTCTCTCTCTCTCTCGGTCTCTCTCTCTGCTCTCTGTTGAAAAGAGTATTTTATAAATCTCTCTCCCTTTCTCTCTCTCCCTCTCTGCTCTCTCTCTCTCTCTCCCTCTCTCATCCTCTCTCATCCTCTCTGCTCTCTGATGAAAGTAATATATGTATATGGCCGAATGGTTAACACATGGGCATTTTATCACAAACTCTGTCATTGAGTCAATTGGCGTGGTTTCGAATCCCCGGTTGTACGTGACAAGGAGTAGGGTTGCCTCTCTAACCTCGTGGGTTTACTCAGGGTCCCAAAATGTGTCAAGTGGACCTTAAACCCCATCTCTCTCTCCCTCTCTCTCTTTCTCTCTCTCTCTCTCTCTCTTTATGACTGTAATATTATTGATCAATAATATTGTGTGTTATGTTGTTTTACAGGTTGTGTGTAATGTCTATGAATCCAATATGAATGCTAACCGAGTAGCATGAATGAGTTTTAATAATAAACAGAGGAAAGAAGCTATACATATATGATGGATTATGTAAGAAACATGTTGGAGAGTTGCTGCTCATCTTGACAAAAAACAAACAGTTCATCCACAATATCTTAAATATGAATTAACTTTAGTCATGTGTTAATTAGTGCGTAGAATTTTCTTTGGATTATTTTCCAAGGTTTGCTTCCTTCCTTGTTCCTATTGTACCACTGAGATCCTATCCGCTGTGCTCCAGAAATTAGTGTATAGATATTTCTTCGGATTATTTTCCAAGCATTGCTTCCTTCCTTGTTCCTATTGTACCACTGAGATCCTATCCGCTGTGCTCCAGAAATTAGTGTATAGATATTTCTTCGGATTATTTTCCAAGCATTGCTTCCTTCCTTGTTCCTATGGTACCACTGAGACCCTTGGTGAGATCCAAGCCAATCCACAGTGTTCCAGGAATTCTTCCGACCTCCACTTTTGGATTATTTTCCAAGGATTGCTTCCTTCCTTATTGGTATAACTGAGACCCTATGTGAGATCCAAGTCAATCCGTAGTGTTCCAGGAATTCTTCCGACACTTTTGCTTTTCGTAAATTTGTTGTATCCTTGGAATACTGTTCGGGTTATTTGGTGAACACGTTCGACAAAACTGAAACTTGACACATATTTTACACCCTGACTTCTGTAACTATGGAAAATAATTTATATTTATAGCAGCTATATATATATAATTATGTAAAAGAGGATCTATTGAACCAGTGATCTAACCAATCAATGAATAGTTTACAAATTTCATCAAATCTTGTCCTGAAATAACTGTCATATTTTTAACGAAACTGTGATCAACATTGACAACCGTTTATTCCTGCTGTTCTTGGATTTAGTGTGTACCGGTCAACAATTTTTAGTTTTGATCAAGGAGTTTTATCATAATGAGCATCTTTAAAAGAAAGTTTTGGAATACAGACATGTTTTGAATGATATATCTTCATATATGAATCATTTCTTGATTTG
Organism: Patella depressa; assembly: GCA_948474765.1. Taxonomy (NCBI): domain Eukaryota; kingdom Metazoa; phylum Mollusca; class Gastropoda; family Patellidae; genus Patella; species Patella depressa. The sequence continues at coordinate 67,072,994 of OX419718.1, read as the reverse complement.
GAACAAGAAGTTTTAAACATAGAAAAATAAACATTGGGATAAAAAAAAAAAAAATCAAATTTTTTGTGACATTTCCATGTTTGGAGTTGCAGAATTTGTATAACTGTCAGTTGATCATATATGGATATTAATGGTCCAGATATTTAATTTCGATCAGAGCTACAGAATGATTTATCTAGTGTGATATTGTAGTTTATTTTGTGTATAAACGACTTGATTTATTTTTAAAAATTGTTGTCACTCAGAATATTGATTTTCTTGTGGAGGTTTTAGACAGTGAAGATCTGACGATAGCTCGGATTACATTTTTATCATTGGATTCCTCTCATCATAAGTTGAGGATTTTTAAACTCCTTAGTGGAATTTGTGGATTAATTGAAAAACGTGTTTGTGTTAAGATTAAATCTGTGCTGACCGACATTTACATATATTTAGCAACCTAGATATTTTCTTTTGTGCAATCCACATAAATAACTGGTGCATTTGTTTTTACAACCTTCAGTGCCGTTTGTTAAGATTTATTAACATTATAGCTTGGTAGACATTAAATAATAGCTTTGTATACAATTAAAGACAAAGTCGGGTAAAATTTTTATTGCCCACGGATTTCTGCTTTCATTGGAGAAATTTGGTTTTTTCCCCACAAAACTATACTGACATTTCCTCAAAAGTTCAAAAACCATTGTTGGTGAACTTCTCATAAACTTATATTATGCCGGAAAAACCAGTTACTTTAACATATCGCCAAACTTTACAAATGAGAAGAAATTACGTAGGGTAAGTTTATTTAATTTTTTACCTTGTCCTTTGTTTATTTTGGAGGTATTAACTTCTTTGATTAGCATTTAGTATGGTAATTGAACATATTTACGCAAGGTACAGTTAGTTTTATGGATACACAATTTCTGAGCTTAATATCAAGTGTCCTTATGAGAGAGGGAGAGAGAAAGAGAGAAATGGGGTTTAACGTCCACTCGACACAAACTAGGTCATTTCGGGATTAACATATGGTTTAATTTTATTTCAATAATTCTTTTGTGCGTAGGGGTCTTTAGCAGTGGGAGGAAACTGGAGTACCCGGAGGAAACCCACGAGGTTGGACAGGCGACCCTACTCCTTGTCACATACAACCAGGGATTTGAAACCACACCAGTTGACTCAATGACAGGCCGTATGATACAGCGCGTCAACGCTAACCGTTCGGCCATCCTCCCCCCCCTTGTCCTTATCAGGCAATATATGTGAATAGTAGATGAATAACAATCAAAAATAATTGAAAACTTTGATTTATTGCCAAACTTTACGAATTATAAGAAAATTATAAGAAATTATGTAAGGGTGAGTTTGCTAATTCTTTAAAGGCTCAATACCACTCTTGTTGTAACTGAATAATATCTCCCAATAACAATCAAAAACAATTGAAAACTTTGATTTATTTCCAAACTTTACAAATTATAAGAAATTATATAACGGTAAGTTTGTTAATTCTTTAAAGGTTCAATATCACTCTTGTTGTAACTGAATAATATCTCCCAATCTTTATTCTGGTCAACAAATTGTATTATTTTTACAATATTCCAATTAATTAATGATACAAATTTCATCTTAACACACCTAATTTAAAAAATTGGAAAACTTCAACTAAATGATTTGAAAAACCTAACGTAAACCTTTTCAAATGTGACTTGGATTTTGAAATATTTTTGAACCCTCTGGACAAGTAAAATAGGATGCAATGGATAATTTAGACAACAGGTAGGACACTAAAACATCTAGTACTTAGGATAAGCCTATTATTTATTTTCTGGAGCTGCCAAGCCAGCAAGAGTGTTTTTGTCCATTTAAAACGGCAATTTCATATTTTTAAAATATATTAAAATAAAGCCCTAAAATAAATTGTATCTATTAAACAGGCCTACCTTGTTAAAGAATAATCCTATTAATCCTATAATTCACTATTGCCAGTTGAGAAATTGGCAAAAATGTCATTTTCAACTTCAAATTCAAACGTTTGAAGATCACCATTGCATGGAGGGAAATGGGAAAACAAGGGAGGTAATTCAAGTACCGTAATTGGGTTATTATTTTCTGTGTCAGAGATTTTTATGCCTGTGAAATATTGCCCATGATCGTATAATAGTAAGTTGACAACCTTTTATTTTAAGCAAAAGACATAGGAATAATTATATTTTGACTTTCTTAGAAAATATGAAATTTCCACTTTAAGAATCACATGTACGCTCCCCTTTGTTTGATTCAGTGTTTACTGTTAATTGACTATCCAGAATTCCAAAAATTAAAGTCTGAGTATAAAATTTGAGTGCCAAAATATAGAGGAATGGTGTATTTACCTCTCAAAAATTTCAGCTTAAAATATTTAGTCGTTTGGACATGAATGTCAAAACTCACTGCTTATCCAGACACAATTCTTTATAAAAAAAAGATTTCGACCCCATTTTTCATTGGATGACCTGATAATCAATGTCTATTCCTTGAGAGGTGAATGACCTATGTGCTGTACTGTACTTGATAACCAAAGGTAAATTTCACCTACACATTGTTTTGATAAAATAAATGTCTGTTTTTATCCAGACATCGCATAATACAGCGTGGGAAACCAGTCTCCATTTTAACATGAAGATTGACAGGTTTAAGTTGTTTGAAAACGTGTCACAAATATTGAGTTAGTTACTTGGCCCTTAATAAATTAGGTAGCGTAGAGGATTTTAATCCATTTTAACGCCTGATTAAAGCTGCAATTTCATATTTTTAATTTATATTTTTAAAATATATTAAAATAAAGCCCTATGGTATATATTAACAGTCCTACCTTGTTATAGAATAATCCTGTTAATCCCATAATTCACCATTGCCAGTTGAGAAATTGGCAAAAGTATTATTTTCAACTTTAAATTCAAACATTTGAAGATGGCTATTGCATGGGGGGAAAGGGAAAACAAGAGAGATAATTGTGTTATTATTTCCTGTGCCAATGATTTGTAAGTGTGAAAATAATGTGTATGAAATAATGCCTATGATCGTATAATATTGAGTTGATAACCTATTAAGCAAAAAGACATAGAAATAAATATGTTCTGACTTTCTTGGAAAATATGAAATTCCCGCTTTAAGCAATTTTATTGGTATCCAGACCACTCGGACCAAAGACCACTCGGACCAAGACCAGTCGGACCAAAATAAAGGCCAGTCAGACCAAAACAGAGACCACTCGGACCAACCAAAACGACTACTCAGACCAAACCAAAAGACTGCTTGGACCAAGTAATTTATAGTGTAAGAGCACGTGGACCAATATTTATCTTTGCTACTCGGACCAAGCCAAACGCAATTATCAATTTATTAAATCAACACTGTATTATTGGTTCGAGTATAGTCATATCAAAACCAACACAATTATCAATTCATTAAAACAACACCTTATTTGGCCCTAGTGGACTTTTGTATGGTCCGAGTAGTCTTTTTATTTGGGCCGGGTGGTTTATCAGTTGGTCCTACTGGTCTTCGTCCGACTGGTCTTTGTTCCGAGTGGTCATGGATTCATTTTATTCTCCCAAAAGTTATCGGATTGGCCCTTTAAACATGAGAAGGGATTACACTTGTTTAAACCATTTCTACATTACCTGATGAGTATATAATCACATCAATACTCTACTCAAGGACTACCTGACTCCAACAACAAAACAACCTTATCTTTACAATAATTTAATCATATTTCAATTCAACTAAACGATTTTGTTATTACATATATACTAATATACGTATAATACCTTACGAGTTGTATGTAGTTTATATCTGCTTTTCATTATCAGTATACAATTTGTATTGTAAATAGGGATAGGGGTCTGACATAAGCATTTTGCCTGTTCCCCAATTTCCCATTCATTTATAGTAAATAAAATATTACTTAAAAACAATAAAAAAAAATGCATGTCAGCACATTGCATTGCAGAAATGTAATCATGCACTGGAAAATAATGTCCATTTGTACTTGAAATATAAATCTATGAGAATTCCCTTCTTTGTTTTTCAGTCGATCTTGTAAGTTGCATTTTGAAGTTGCCCCGTTAAAGATAGTTCGGGCGTCACGACAATATCTGTATGATGATACTGGTATTGAGTTTCTCGACTGTATCAACAATGTGTCACATGGTAAGTTTTTTCTCCCTTTGTACTCCGAAAACATGCCCTTGGGTGGTCGAAATAATACGGCTTAGTATTAGGTGATATTAATTTTAAGAACGATAGTTTCCAGACAAAAGATGAATTCCCTTTTTCTGACAAGAAATCGTCCATTATCGCAATCTGATTAAAATATAGATCAATATTTCGTTTTGTTTTTTAATACTTTCGTTGGCCCACACTACATGAAGATCTGACAAGATGTACTCAAAGGCATGTCAGGGGTCGTATGAGTGGCTTTTGACCCTATGATGTTGATACATTGATTAATCAATCAGCGTAAACGTTTCTAGTGGTTTATCCACAGTACCGTGCATGGTACGCCAAAAAGTCGCCGTAACAGATTGTTTCATTGGCTCATCTCTCACTTCAACCAAAATGCCGGTAATATAACAACTTTTCCAGATCCTAGTGTAGTAAAGACAAGTAAAACGAAATTTTGAACTATAAAAACCAAACGAAATAGGATCAGTTGCCATCATCAATATTGTACTGTAATTTTTATTTCATTTTCAGTTGGTCATTGTCACCCACATGTCGTCAGTGCTGGACAAACACAAATGGCCATGTTGACTACATGTGCTGGATTTTTAAATGACCAAATGGCCGAATATGCGAAGCGTCTGATAAGCACGCTTCCTGATAAACTCTGTGTCTGCTTCTTCGTAAATTCAGGGTAAGTCGAACCAGTATTCACTGGGATTTATTTAAATATACATTATGCGAGAGCTAAATCTGCGTATTGCATATCTTTCTTTAGGCCTGAAATGTTATAAACTATTTTTTTTTTTTGTATGGAGATGATACGCAACTGTACATTTTTTAAATCCAAAACAACCATCTGACTTTACGCTATCCAAAATCTTTGGATGGCAACAATTTATTTTCTATCATTCATACATTATACATTATATACTACGAAATTATATGAATAATTAATTAGACATTTATTAACATGCAAAGACCCTGATCAACTCTCAATCATTGGATTTGAATCAACTGTTTATTAATTTATAATGATGATCAAGGCTAGGTCTAAAATTCAATCTAATCTTCAGTAATGCCTATTTAAAGATGGCTATTAATACTCCATGTGTGATATTTAAAGAGGGTTATTAATAGCTGGGTTATTAATACTCCATGTGAGATATTTAAAGAGGGTTATTAATAGCTGGGTTATTAATACTCCATGGGAGATTAGATAATAGTTAAAAACTAGCTAATGTAAAGGCAATTTGCTGAAAATTTCAATCAAATGGATCCACTAAGAACCGAGAACTAAGCGAATGAAAGTTACGCTTAGCCTCGATCATCATTACTAAAGTCGGTAAGAATAAATTTTTAGTCTTAATTATCCATTTAATCGTTAAATCACGAAGGAAAATTTTGCAACAAATCGAACTAAATCCAACAAATATCGCAGGCTAGCCTTGACATCGAGAGTTGATTATGGTCTGAAATAAGTTACTTAATGTCTAATTAATAGTTTTTATAAAATTTCAGGCCCAAAGTAAGACCAACAATAGGCAGATTTTGCTCTTGCATATTACATGTTTAATAGATTAATTATGATCCCTAAACAATGTTTCACCAACAATATACAGTAGTTTTGTTTTTGATTATTTTTAGATCCGAAGCGAATGATTTGAGTTTACGTTTAGCAAGGTCATACACAAAAAGAGAGGATGTAATTGTCCTAGAAAAGTAAGTAACTTTGAATTTTTCTTAAAAACGTTTGAAAGTCGTGGTGTATGCCCATCTTCGTTAGCTTGTACAGACAGGTAGAGACATTCAACCTAAATTTTTTTTATTTTCAAAGACGGGCACAATCTCTCTCATAGCTTACAGCATGGTGTATGCCCATCTGCATTGGCATGTATGTAAAAGAACTCTTGGCAGCTGCTATCAGGGCAAGATTTCCCTCATATCACGGTGGGTACCCCCAACCCCCCATGTCAATGATGTTGTTTAGTCATTCGGATGGGACAAAAAAACGAGGTCCCATGTACCTAAAAAAAAGCGAAGGCTCCTCAATTTCAAAGCCTATTCCTTGGACAATTGTGTAAGACTTTCACAAAACATTCTCAGACTTAAGTTAAGAATTTACTCAAAATTATTCGTCTTATCTTAATTAAAATATAGCCTTTGTTGTTTAAATGTATCAAATATATCAATCAGAAACTATGCTCAAAGTTTTGTGTTTCTGGATCAAATATATTTCTCATAAACAATGATTGAAAGTTGAGAGTAAATTCACAACTTAAGTCTGAGAATGGTTTGTGAACTTGGGGCCTGATCTTATCAGTTACTGTGTTCAAGGTCAGCATTATGATGATTAGTGATTGGTTTCAAAGACATTAGCAGACACTGCTGATAAAATCTAGTAATGATCATTATTGGTCCCAGCTGTGTTTACTATAAAGATTATATGCAACCAACATGGTTCGATAATATTTCCACAATTAATATCCAGTCTATTTATGGGGTCAGATTAGATCTACATCCAATAGTGTTCGATAAGGGGAGGTTAGATGCCTGAATGGTTAGCACGTACGCGCTGTATCATAAGGTTTGTCATTGAGTCTGCTGGCATGGTTTTGATTCCCTGGTTGTACCTGGCAACGACACAAACTAAGTTGGATAGGCGACCCTACTCCTTGTCATGTACAACCAGGGATTGGAAACGTAACCATGCCCATTGACTCAATGATAGACCTTATGATAAAAAACATAGATAAAAAATACAAGATCAAATGAAAGGTTTCGGTGAATAAATTCTGATGTGATAGTTAGATAGTTGGCGATGTTGAAGACCTGGATCAATATATAGGATCGTTAAATACATAATAAATCAATTGTTGGCTGTATGACATAGATTCCATATGAAAGTAGGAAACCAGTTAGACTCTGATATGTAATCACACGAAACCATAGCAAAACAAGATCAGAGTTAAAGGTACATTATATAAAATAAAGATAAAGAGCTGAAAGTTTATGCTATATAGTTCAAAAATAGATTAAAGATAAAGAGGAGGGGCTTGTTTCACGAAATTTTAACTAAGATACAATCCAAATTTTAGTAATTTGATTGGATAATATTGGATTGATTTTAGTGCTTAGCCAATCAAAATTGAAGAATCTACTAAAATTTGGATTTTATCTTTAGTTAAAATTTCGTGAAACTGGCCCCTGACCTTACAGTTCAAAAATAGATGGGGATTTGGATGACCGAATGGTTAGCATGTGCTCCCTGTATCATAAAGCCTGTCATTGAGTCAACTGGCGTGGTTTCGAATTCCCGACTGTACGTGACAAGGAGTAGGGTGTGGGTTTTCTTCGGGTCGTCCGGTTTCCTCCCACTGCTAAAAGACCCCTACGCGCAAGCGAATTATTGAAATAAAATGAAACCATATGTTAGTCCCAAAATGACCTAGTTTGTGTCAGTGGAGGTTAAACCTCTCTCTCTCTCTCTCTCTCTCTCTTTCTCTCTCTCTGCATTAAAGCCCCAATAACACTCTTGTGGTAACTGAAAAATATGTCCCAATCTTCATTCTGGTCAACAAATCGTATTATTTTAGAATATTCCAATTAAATGATGATATAAATTTCATCTTAACACACCTAATTTAAAAAATTGGAAAAATTCAACCAATTGATTTGAAAAGTCTAACGTAAACCTTTTCAAATGTGACTTGGATTTTAAAATATCTTCGAACCCTCTGGACAAATAAAATAGGTTGTAATGGATAATTTACACAACAGGTAGGACATTTAAACATCTAGTACTTAGAATAAGGGTATTATTTATTTTCTGGAGCTACCAAGCCAGCAAGAATGTTATTGTCCCTTTAAATAGAAGTTGTAATTGAACTAGACTGTATCAGACTGTATTGCATAAAGTGACTATGATTATGTTCTCTTCTTTCATCTCGATTTACTCTGACAAACTGAAGTCGGACAATATGACCTGATTTAAAATGGCTAGTTGTCTTTGATCTAGGTCACAAATAAAATCATCCCTTTAATCAGATTTTTTGGTCTCTTTTACTTGCTCTGTTGGATGTATTGAATTTTTGTCCTGATTTGCATTCTTCGTTTAAATCCACATGTGTGGGTGGAGGTCGCCAAACGATATAACTGGTTGTTGTGATGTCAGGATGAAGGGGGGGATAACACATTTATGTGAAAGAATAAAGTCTGTCAAGTTGGGTCGCTTGTCAAACCGCGTGCGATTAATGTAATAAGAATGTACATAAGGGGATGATGATTTATGTTCCATTTTTATAAACATTATGGTAATTTCTAATTTGTCATTTCAACTATTACGGAAAATACATCAGTCATAAACTTAGCTCCTTTTACGGAAAGTACATCAGTCATAGAGGTGTAGCTCCTTTAAATGCTCATCTTAGATTAGAAATTCTTGAGTATGTAAAAAGTTGTTGTGACATATGACATGATATGATTGATTGTATCCACTAGACATGTCGTCGTGTTATGGGATAGCGTGACTTTACAAGATTAGAATACAGTTACATGTTAGTTGACATGTACACCACAATCATTCTACGCTCAGAGAATCATCTGAAATGAAGGGGTGGGTGGGTGGATGGCCGAATGGTTAGCACATGCATGCTTTATCATAAAGCCTATCATTGAGTCAACTGTCGTGGTTTCGAATCCCCTTAGTCCTGAAATGTAATATAAGAGAGAGAGAGAGAGAAATGGAGTTTAACGTCCACTCAACACAAACTATGCCATTTCGGGACTAACATATAGTTTTTTAATTTTATTTCATTAATTCGCATGCACGTAGGGGTCTTTAGCAGTGGGAGGAAACCGGAGTACCCGGAGGAAACCCACGAGGTTGAGAAGGCATCCCTATCTCCATGCCACATACACTCACACCAGGGCTCGAAACCACAGCCACAAGCCAGAGGTGACCGGCCAGCTGGAGGTCGAAGCACGGCACTCTAGACCACTAGGCCATCCCAACTCCCCCATCTGAAATGAAGGGGAGGGTGGATGGCCGAATGAATCTGTCATTGAGTCGACTGGCGTGCTTTCGAATCCCCGGTTGTAGTGACAAGGTGTAGGGTTGCCTGTCCAACCTCGTGGGTTTCCTCCGGGCACTCCGGTTTCCTCCCACTGCTAAAGAACCCTACGAGCAAGCGAATTTTTGAAATGAAATTAAACCATATGCTAGTCCCAAAATGACCTAGTTTGTGTATTAAAGTTACATTATGGGAGATACAATAAAGAGATGGCAGTTCTCACTATAATAGTTAAAATCTAGATAGTGTAAAGGTAATTTGCTGAAAATTTCAGTCAAATTGATCCACTATTAGCCGAGAAAAAAGCATTTGAAATATTCACATAGCTTCGGTCATCATTAATCAAATCATTAATATAAACAGCATAGTCTCGATTATCCACTTGATTGATTTAATTATCAACGGCCATTGAGCGGCATATAGGAATTTAATCCGCCAACATCGAAGGCTAGCTTTCACATAGAGAGTTTATTATGGTCTGGATATGTTAATTAATGTTTAGATTATTTAGATAACATTTCAGGCCTAAAGAAAGACCTGTAATAAGCAGATTTTGCTCTTGCATAATGCTATTTTAAGAATATAATCGACTCTCAATGCCATCGCTAGGCTATGATATTTGGTAGGTTGTAATACATTTTTTGAAAAATGATTAAACATAAAAATGGATAATCAAGACTTTGTTTTTTATCGTGTCGACTTTAGTAATGATGACCGAGGCTAGCCTAAAATTCAAAAGCTAATATCTTGGTTCAGAGTGGATCAATTTGACTGAAATTTTCATCATATTCTGTTTACGTTATCCATGTTCACCTGTTATAGCGAGAACTGTCGACTCTTGACTTAATCACCCATAATTCCTCTTTAAGTTTCTCTACACGAATATATACCTACACCAATATAATTAGCACACACAAATATGTCATAAAGTCCCTAGTAACTTCCTTTCCTCTGATGTCCTCCAACTGCCAAAAGAGACTCATCCACTGTAGGTGCAAGCTAATTATTGAAATAGAATTGAACCATATATTACTTATGTGGAAATGGAGTCAAGTGGCCTGCTCTCTCTCTCTCTCTCTCTCTCTCTCTCTCTCTCTTTCTACAAGAGGAACTTTTTCAGTCAAACCTTATTGGCCTGCTCTCTCTCTCTCTCTCTCTCTCTCTCTCTCTCTCTCCCTCCCTCTCTTCCCCCACCGCTGCAAGAGGAACTTTTTCAGTCAACCCTGCTGGGATCAAACTGCCTGGTAATAAGTAAGCCGGTGCCTTACATATCAGACTATTACCAACCATCCCATAGTTAGTACCATAACATGTGCTCTGATTATTATAGTGTTGCTGGGGATTAATGTCTTTGATCTTTTTAATATAATCTAAATTCTACTTATCCTTTTTCAGTGCTTATCATGGTAACCTAGGAAACCTGATTGAGATCAGTCCATTAAAATTCAAAAAGTTGAACATGCAGAAAAAGGACTGGGTCCATATTGTAAGTTTATAATGTTGATTCATGTGTTGGTCGGTTGTTCTTATTTGGGGCAGGTTGGGGGAGGAGGGGGGGTCTGAAGCAGCTGTAGCGCAGTGAATTAAGTCAAAATTTCCCTCATAGTGCCCTTTCCCACTAAGCCTACTCCATGTCCCAAAGCATTGCTAAATCATATTCTAAAAACAGGAAGAAGCCTCAGCTCTCCTATGTCTTGTCTGCGATATCACTTCTGTGGAAGCGGACGTAAAAACACCAGTAGTAGTAGCATAGTGCTCTTAATGGTATATGCAGGTCTTCAGCAGAATATACCAAGAGCTAAATCTGCTTATTGTAAGTCTTTAGGCCTGAAATGTTATATAATTATTAATTAGACATTATTAACTGATCCAGACCATAATCAACTCTCAATGTCATCGCTAGCCTGTATATTTACTGGTTTATGATCTGATTTGCTGCTCAACTTTCATTCATGATTTAATTATGAATGGATAATCAAGACTATGTTTTTACCGTACTGCCTTTAGTAATGATGATCAAAGCTAGGATGAAAATTCAGTCGCTAAATTCTTGGTTCAGCATGGATCAATTTGACCGAAATTTTCAGCAAATTCCCTGTACATTAACTACTTATATATTATAGTGAGAACTGTCAGCTTCGATAATGTATCTTTAATATTTTAGGCTTCGTGTCCTGATACATACCGAGGGAAGTATCGCGAAGGTGAAGTGCCAAATCCTAGTCTCTCATACTCCAACGAAGTTAAACAAATTATTGAGGAAGTGCAGGGCCAGGGTAGAGGGGTAAGTACTTCTTTAATATGGGGATCAAGGAGAGAGAGAAAGAGAGAGAGAGAGTCCTGTCCTCTTTACACAAACTAGGTCATTTTGGAACTAACATATGGTTCAATTTTATTTCAATAATTTGCTTGTGCGTAGGGGTCTTTTAGCAATGGCAGGAAACCGGAGGACCAGGAGGAAACCCACACGGTTACACATGCGACCCTTTTCCTTGTCACGCCAGTTGACTCAATGACAGGCTTTATGATACTGTACCTCAGTAAAAACAGTACAGTGTTAATCAGGGTTCTTAATCCATTTTGAAATGAACCGGCCACGGGCACCCCCAACGGATAGTCGTCTTTTGAACAACAGACATGTTTATGCATACTTTATTCACGTCAATAATTGCATAACCTTAATTGCATAACCTTACGGTATTCCGTGTAATATTATAATAATAACTTCTTATAAACAAAGCCTGTGTTATTATTCCATACTAGTATTCATATATCCATACATTATTGAAATTTATAGTCAAATTTTGGCAACTTGCATAATGCATAATCTACTTTTGCTTTCATCCAAACAAACGGAAGTTAGAATTATTTAGTAAAAAGAAAAACTACAAGCAAATACAAATACGTTCGTTTTTTAATTATTTTATACGTAAACACTTGTCAATATATAAAAGTATATTTGTAATAATAAAACAATGTAGCACAAATTATTTTCCGTGAATAGTCGGGGCTCGGAAATATGCCGTACGGGCGAAAGGTCGCGTGGCCAATTGTGATTCAGAATAGTTTATTTTTAGTGTTACCGGTTCTCGCATAAAGTAGATTTTAATAACCTTTATGAGACAAAACAACTTTGGGTGACCTGACCTATATTGGACGTGGGAGGATCTCAAGCTTTTGGAACTTCCAAATACAATGCCTACGTGCATGTTTGAAGTTCAAGGTCAACGCCGCCATTATTTTCGGCTATTCTTTTACCTTACTTGGCATGAATTAACTCAACGAAGTTGTTTATTTACGAAATGAGCCGAGAAGGATTGACACTGAAGGTATTCATTGCATTGATTGACTCTTAAGATGGGTTAATTAATCCACAAGTGAAAATTACCTCTTTGTAATCGGCCAAAAATATAGATTGATATATGACACCGTAGGCGTAGTGGCTTGTTGTTCATTGTTTATCAATCAGCATGATAATTAACTCTTTGTAAATCGGCCGAAAGTTGATTGATATATGATACCATAGTGGCCGATTCATTGTTTTACGATTCGGCTAGATTAAAGATCAATCGGCTAAAGCCGACAAAAAACAGCCAATTAAGATCCCTGGTGTTAATATATTTTTGTTTTTCAGATTGCAGCGTTTATGTGTGAACCTCTGATGTCTGCCAGTGGAATCATCACTTTCCCTAAAAATTATCTCCAAAATGTCTACAGGTATGTTGTTTTACTATTTGATCTGTAAGGCCCTAGAGTCCCTGCTAGCAATTACATGTATAACAATTTGATCTGAAGGGACAGGGCCCCTGCTTGCAATCACATGCATCACAATGAAAGGTTGTGACATAGCGACCTCCGCGAAAACCTTTGACATTGAATGAACCTTGAAGTTTGTAACTCGATTATCACTGGTAGATGTTTTAACTGGAAAACACGACACTTGGGTTTAACAATGATCAAGGAATGTGATAGGCTCACAAGCTGGGTGTGTACCTAATCGAAACTAGTGCCAAAATATACAGGGTATTGCGTTAAGGGCTCAATAAACAGTTAAAGCAAGATCAAGCCTCCTATACTGGTGATACCCAAGAAAGTGCCCCTGGATTTTGCAGTGGTGACGACTAAAGCCCCATTTGGATGGGATAAATAAAAACACTTATGTCCAGTTTGATGGTGCACATAAAATAACTCTTGGTATTACAAGTAATAGTAAACTGTAATGACCCTATTGAAGCAACATTTTCTGCGTAACATACGAATGGCATATGCAAATGAAATGAAATGGGGTTTAACGTCCTACTGTTCTGACTGGGCTAATAAAGACGGGCATACGCCATACAGTTTGCTATGAGGGAAATTTTGTCCCGACAACGGCACTACCATACAGTCTGCTCTATATCAAATCCCAACTGCCAAGGAATCTTTTACATACCCACCATCTGTATAACTATACAGCTGTCCTTGTCAGGCCTCCATCTTGCACCCTTGACAAGGGAAACCAAGCCGGGAGCAAACCTGTGACCTCCAGACTAGCGAGCAAGTGTCTTGCCGACTTAGTTACCGTGGTTCCCGGATTATGTATGGCCGTTCTCGCTAGCCCAGTTGGTGCAAAGAAGTCAGACAATAGAAGTAGGTGGATACAACCCTTTCCTGAAAAATAGGAATTATATCAGACAAACGTCAACAAAAGATATTTTTATCCGTTATGATACACATTACTAAGTCTTCAGTTTGATCTATCACTGAGTTACAGAAAACCGTCAATAGTTTAAGATGTAGGGCTTCCTACTGTGGACAATAGCAATGTAATCAGTCAATATTTTTAGCCAGAATAAATGATAGAGTCGAGAGAGAGTTCCAACCTTGCCTGGACTAGTGTTGGATATAATTGCCACTACAGACACAATACGATACATATTATGTTTTGGGTGTTATGCAGGGGTTGAAATGTTTGTAAAATTCTACTTGTCTCAATTTCAAGTTGTCACCATTGATTTTTGTTTTAATAAAAAAATAAACTCATTATATTAATTTAAACTGCTTTTTATTTGGAACTTTGTAATACATAAACTAAACACAGCAAAAGAATGATTGGTAGCGCAGGAAATTTACCGGTAGTGTTAAACATTGTTCATTTTCTTGCTTGAGAACGAACAGCCAATGACATTACGGCTTGGTAGTGTTACTATTTTAATACATCAACACCTTTTTCCAGACGTATATATTGTTAATCGGGGAGAAATTCGCCACCACGTTACTATGGAGAAATACACACAGCTATGTCGCGTGCACTGATCTATATATAGATCACTGCGTCGCGTGCCGTTAAATTAAATACCGTATGATTTGTTTAAAAACGAACGTTCCACTGTCCCAATTTTATTTGAATGGATAATATCTAAAAAAGACATTTTTAGTCTGAACTTTATAAACATTATTCTACTTGTCGCCGGCAACAAGTAGAATTTTTTTCTACTTGTCATTTGAAAATGTTACTTGGATTCGACAAGTAGACAAGCGTTATTTCGACCCCTGGTGTTATGATACGATTTGTATCCCAATTCATAACCAGGTCAATATTAACCAAGAAAACAACAGCATAAATGAATAATTGATATTTTAAGTCCTTCTGATGTCAAAGAAATAAAACTGTTTAATATCACAATTTTGATTTGGATCAAAATAAGGAACACAAAGATTTAAGAGTACTGGGGTCTGTTTCACCAAATTTTAACTAAGATAAAATCCAAATATTAGAAATTTGATTGAATAATATTAGATTGATTTTATCCACATAATTTGGGGTCTTGGTGTTCTATGCCCATTCTGACCGAGAAAGATCCCCTCGATTTTCCAGGGTGGTTTCCTCATGTCAGTGGTGCAGAACGGAGGAAGTTGTAATGTCTATTCGTTTTGATGGGACGAATAAGTGAGGTCTTGTGTATATGGCTTTCATGTTAAAGAACCATTGACAAATTAGGTCATTTTGGGACCAACATATGGCTCAATGTTTATTTCAACAATTCGTTTGCCCTTAGGAGTCTTTAGCAGTGGGGGGGGGGGGTGGCCTAGTGGTCTAGAGTGCTGCGCTTCGACCTCTAGCTGGCCGGTCACCTCTGGCTTGTGGCTGTGGTTTCGAACCCAGGTGTGAGCGTATGTGGCATGGAGATAGAGGCGCCGTCTCAACCTCGTGGGTTTCCTCCGGGCACTCCGGTTACCTCCCACTGCTAAAGACCCCTACGTGCAAGCGAAATATTGAAATAAAATGAAACCATATGTTAGTCCCAAAATGACCTAGTTTGTGTCGAGTGGACGTTAAACCCCATTTCTCTCTCTCTCTTTAGCAGTGGGAGTAAATGGGAGGACTTGGAGAAAATCCATGAGGTTGGACACTCGACCTTACTCCTTGTCACATACAACCAGGAAATCAAAACCATGGCAGTTGACTCAATCACAGACCTTATGATACAGTGTGCATGTGCTAACCATTGGGCCATCCTACTCCCACTTGGCAGTTGGAATTAGAAATAATGGTCGGCTGGGAGGAAATTGGAGATTCCGGAGAAAACACACGAGGTTGGACACTTGACTCTACTCCTTGTCATGTACAACTGGGGAATCGAAACCACGCCAGTTGACTCAATGACAGACCTTATTATGCAGCACACTGAATGGCATCTGCCAGTCTTCATTAGCTCGGATGAAGCCGAAAAGCAGGACGTTATATCCCCCGACGTTTTAGGGTTTCTGAAATGTTGCAAAATGGCACTACAACACTTCAATATTAAATCCCCCCCCACCCTGATCCCCACTCCAACCCCACACACCTGAAAATCCTAGATCACCCCTGATTTTTCCCTGTGATATTTTATTAGTACAACTGGGCTATGTTTTTCACTCACTGTTAAATGTATTATTGTAATGTTCACGACTGGCCAAGATATATTTACTTAATTACTTCTGTCGGAATAACTGAGTTAACTAAATTAATTTCTTTTCAGTTGCTTCTAAATTTAATTTGAGCATCCCTGAGATAATTCATAATAATTTTTGTCCGACTGCCAATGTGGCTCTTTCTTTTATCCTTGATATTTGAATTAAATATCGTCTTTCATCTCACTCCTAGGTTTCATAAGATGAGATGATTATTTTATTCTCTTCTGGAATTAGTCTTGAAATGCCAGGAACCAATTACAATAAATTCTTATTGCTTCATTTACCTAATATAGATCACAGAATTGTAGTCATTAATAACGATTAATTAAGTATGCCTCTCCTTTTGGCGAAAATGACCTAGTTTGTGTCGAGTGGACGTTAAACCCCATTTCTCTCTCTCACTCACTTTAACAGTCATTATAGCTTGTATGAAAAAAATATCTTAACTTGTGATAAACTGTAATTATGATAAAGACTATAGAATCCCAGTCAAGCTGTTGCTTAGTAACAAGTAGTAATTGTATTCCATAGAAGACTGACCTCTAGTTAAAACATTGCTCACTAATTTCTTGATAATGGAAATTGAGAATGTTCTCTCTTTTACAGTCCACTGTAACAGAATATTACCATGAAAAACTTGTCAGATTGTGTGGTTTAGATCAGAAACAAATCTTCAATGTTATAAATGGTCATCTAAATCGAGAACGATACAACAATATCCTACCAGACTGCATCTTTACAACAGAATTAGTCCATGCTTTTGTCAATTACTTAAATGACAAAAGTTCTGAGAGAGGGAGAGAGATAGAGAGAGAGAGATCAACTTGATACAAACTAGGTCTTTTTGGGACTAACGCATGGTTCAATTCTTATTTTAATAATCCCCTTGCGTAGCAGGTTCTTTAGCAGTGGGAGAAAAACAGAGGATCCTGGGAAAACCCACGAGATGGGCATGCAGTGTATTATGAGGCTATATTTTGCTTCAAGCATTCATAACTTTGCTCAGAATAAAGTAATTTGACTGAAATATATTCATTCTATTTTTGATATAATAAGAACTGTCAGCTTTTTATTTAACTCTTATATAACTTGTCTATGGAATACTGTTTTAAAAATACTTTACAAACTAAAATATTGAGAGAGAGAGAGAGATAGAGAGAGAGAGAAAGACACACAGAGAGACAGACAGACAGACACAAAATAGGTCATTTCGGGACCAAGTTAGTCCGACTAACATATGGTTCCATTTTATTTCAATAATTAGCTTGTGCGTCTTTAGGAGTGGGAGGAAACCATGGTCATAGTCGCATATTTGCACCACAACGTTATACTACTAAGTGGTCACGGTTGCATATTTGCAACCACAGCAAGAATCTTTTTTAAAAGCCGCATTTGAGTATCTATTTTCGTATTTAATTTGCATTTTGAAATGAGGTGAAACAAATTGTTCAAATTATAGATCAACTAGTAGACATTTAGCGTAACCAGTTCAGGCCGTAATTTCACCCTACTATTATATCCGATTCGATGGATTCCATTCAGTATTTACTAAGACAATCATTAGGTTTATGAAACAATCGGCTGTTTTTTAAATGACAATCAAATAACACAAGGTACAATTTTATGGATACACAATTACAGAGTTTGATACTAAGTGACGTTTCGACGAGGATACTCTCTCATCTTTATCAAGCAAATGACTTGTTAATATATTCAATTACTAAATTCCAATCAAAGAAAACAATAAGATAAATCGCAATTCATTTCATTAGTGACTTTATTTAATGTCATTGAGTGAAATAATCCTTATGACATGATCTGGAGCTATTTACCCTGTAGAGTTATTCAGATTATTTTATGTTCATGAAAAAAACTCACTTAGTTAAACAACAATCCTTTCAACTCCCTCGTGATTGTGATGAAAGCTGATGTCTTTTATGCGAAGGATTAAATTTTTTACTGCCAGCTGTTCATATGATTTGTTATCGGATCATATGGAAATAGGATGGAATTAGATGAAATGGAGTTAATACTTGCTACTACTTCCCTGGTTTAATGGCCGAATGGTTAGCACGTGCGTGCTGTATCATAAAGCCTGTCATTGAGTCAACTGGCGTGGTTTAGAATACTAGGTTGGACGTGACAAGGAGTAGGGTCGCCTCTCCCACTGCTAAAGACCCTACGCACAAGCATATTATTGAAATTAAATAAAAACCGTATGTTAGTCCTGAAATGACCTTGTTTGTGTTACTGATCTGGGGGAAACTCAGTGACTAAGTGGGTAAGACGCAGGTCGGGTGTTCAGTTGGCAGAGAAAGTTCTTCCAGATTTTCCCATGTGATTCCCCCTTATCAATGATACAGGATGGAGGGCCTGACAAGAACAGCTGTCTAGTCCTTCAGATGGGATGAAAGCTAAACCCCATTTCCTTTCTGCTTTGTGGTGCTTCACATTAGTGTTCATAAGTTTAGAAATTAAAATAGGGATAAAATTCTCACTGAATACATATAAAAGTATAACCTAATTGTATGTTACAAATATATGCAAGTTTGAAGAAATGTGTTTTTAATCTAGATTTAAAAAATAAGATATTAGGGCATTCTTTTACACCATAATAATAATAAATAACAATATAGCGCTAAACATACTAAATTAATCGTTATTAATGACTACGATTCTGGGATCTATATCAGGTAAATGAGTCAATAAGAATTTATTGTAATTGGTTCCTGGTATTTCAAGACTAATTCCAGAAGAAAATAGAATAATCGTCTCATCTTATAATACCTTGGATTGAGATGAAAGACGATATTTAATTCAAATATAATCCATTGAAATGAAACGGGGATTAATGTAGAACTTCCCTGTTAAATAATATACAGGGTTAACGTCCTACTTTCCTGCGAGATGAAACCAGGGTGTTCGTCCTACTTAAAGGGCCAATCCCGATAAATTTTTGGGGAATAAAACTGCTTAATTTTGTGTTAAAACCAGACTTTTTTCTATAAAAATGATATGTAGGTGAAATTTACCTTTTGTTATCAAGTACAGTACATGGGTCATTCACTGTATAGACCTCTCAAGAAACGGGAATCGATTATTAGGTCACCCAATCAAAAAATTGACCCAAAATCTTAAAAGCATTACGGGTCCGGATAAGCAGTGTTGACGTTAACGTCAAAACGACTCAATATTTTGAGCTGAAACTTTGAGCCAAGGTAAATACACCATGCCTCTATATTTTGGTCCATAAATTTTATAAAGGCTCGGACTTTAATTTTTGAGACTCTGTTCTTATCGGGATTGTCCCTTTAACTTTGAAATAAAATAGGGAGTTAATGTCTCACTGTCTCGTGAAAGGAAACTGGGGTTAACATACTTGCCTGTTAAATTAAATAGGGGGTCAACGTCTCACTACCCGGTGAAATGAAACCGGGGTTGACATCCGACTTCCCTGTTAGAGGAGAAAGGGGATTAACGTCCAACTGTCCCATGAAATGAATTAGCATTAATCTCTTGTATTCTGCACTAATTGACCTGATCAAGACAGCCAGAAAATTTTGCCTTGACATGAGTCTTTTACGTGCACACAAAATAACTAATATTGACAACGGTAAAACATGCTTTAAAAAACTCTCAAGAAAATTTACTAGGGTGAACTTCGGTTGCTCGCATTTTCGCACTATAGTTCAACTTGTGGTCATGACCAGCCATATAATTCGATAGAGCACGGTCAGGATAGTTGAGACTGTAGTCCGAACTCAAAAAATAGAGCCATACACCCTGTAAAATACATCTGTTTAAATCTTTTCAGACATGTTCGAGAAAATGGTGGTGTGTGTTTGGCTGATGAAGTACAAACGGGTCTCGGAAGAACTGGTGAAAATTTTTGGGCGTTTCAGTCACATGGTAGGTTCATTTGATGTTTTCAGGGAAGTGAAATGAAATGGAGTTTCATGTTCTACTTTTAAAGGGACAATAACACTCTTGCTGGCTTGGCAGCTCCAGAAAATAAATAATACCCTTTCTAAGTACAGTAGAATCCGTATGAGCAGCCACTCCTATTCAGCGACATCTCCTTGTAAGCGGTCACAATAAATTCCCCCCGTAAAAATTCTATTGTTTCATCTCTTTATTCAACGGCCACTCCTCTAACGCGGCCAGCTGTCACTATTTTGCTAATAAATTTAACAAAACATCGCCAATTCAACGGCCATTGTTGAATGATACATCTTGTCGTTCTTCGTAACACCCCCGCTAATCTCGTGAGTAGTAATCAATTAACTGGACTCCCACTGATCACGTAAAAAGAAATGTGAAAATAACAATTAACCCGGGATTATCTGTTAATTAATCTTTTGTTTTATTAAACGACCAACCTGATCATTGTTTTCACACTTAACGGAACATTACTTGATACTGATTGAATAAACTGAAAGTACCGACTAAAAGCCGCTATGTTGTTAAATAGACGTTTTTAGCGCCACCTATAATATTACATACAGAGTTACACCCCCTGTTAATCGGTAGCAAAATCAGCGATGTTTTTTGGTTCGTGTGCTTATTTTTGATAACATAAAATTAATTCATCGATTTTCTTCGCAAAAATGGATAAATATTATCAAATGCATCACAATAATAGACTGTAGTATTGAAGGTTGGTACAAAATGACAAGTTTACAGAAGTTATGTCCGAGATCCAGCGACAGCCAAATTTCCGATGCAAGTGAAGTATTGGTGTTTGCTTCCAATGCATTCAAGCGTATATTAATTGATGTCAGCACAAAAAAAAAGCACGAGATTTTACAAAAATGGATAAATATCGAATGCATCACAATGATAGACAGTAGTATTGAAGGTTGGGACAAAATGACAAGTTTACGGAAGTTATGTCCGAGATTCCGCGACGGCCAAATTCACCGATGCAAGTTTATCCAAGCGTAATACTAATTGATGTCAGCACAAAAAACCACGAGATTTTATTAAGAGGCCACTCCCGTTAAGCAGCCAATCGCAAAAATTCCCATGGGTGGCTGCTTAATGCAGATTCTACTGTACTAGATGTTTAATTGTCCTACCTGTTGTGTAAATTATCCATTACATCCTATTTTACTTGTCAAGAGAGTTTGAAAATATTTTAAAATCCAAGTGACATTTGAAAAGGTTTACGTTAACTTTTTCAAATCATTTAGTTGAATTTTTCCAATTTTTTAAATTAGGTGTGTTAAGATGAAATTTGTATCATAAATTAATTTGAATATTGTAAAATAATAGGGTCTACAATTTGTCCAATTTTTTAAATTAGGTGTGTTAAGATGAAATTTGTATAATCAATTAATTGGAATATTGTAAAATAATACAATTTGTTGACCGTAATAAAGATTGGGAGAGTTACAACAAGAGTGGTATTGTGCCTTTAAAGTAGGTATTGGACGGACAAGTTCATGTGTGCTGTATCATAATGTCTGTCATTGAGTCAACTGGCGTGGTATCGATTTCTCGGTTGTCCATGACAAAGAGTAGGGTCGTCTGTCCAATCTCATGGTTTTTTTCTGGGTCCTTTGGTTTCCTCCTACTGTTCAAGAACCTTACACACAAGCAAATTAATAAAATAGAATTAAACCATGTGTTAGTCTCGAAATGATCTAGTTAGTGTCGAGTGAATATTAAACTCCCTCTCTCTCATCACTCACTCACTCACTCACTCACTCCTGAAACTAACAGTTTTCTAAATAAATTCCATATATGAAGTGAATTTCTACAAAGAAATAAACTGGGTTGTAATGTTCCACTTAGCTGTACGGGTTAAAGGGGCATAATGAACGATTATATAAAGCGTTGACAGTTCTGGCAACAAAGAAAAGTAAATAGAATATGCTGAAAATTTCAATCAAATTGCTCAACTCTGATTCAAGATATTGTCTTTTGATTTTTAGACTAGCCTCGATCATCATTAATAAAATCGGTACAATGAAAAACAAAGTCTTAATTGTCCATTGAGTTGATTATCTTTCAATATACCAGTCCGCTAAATATCGCAGGCTAGTGTTTGCAATGAGAGAATTGATAATTTAACAATTTGATAATTCAGGCCTAAAGAAAGACCTACAATAGGCAGATTTAGCTCTATAATGTATGTTCTATGAAGACAATTATATACAGTCAGCTTTTAATCTAAATCCGGAATTGTTCATTTAAATCAAATTCCCATCGGTTTTTTTTTATCATATGATAAAGACATGTATTGGAAGTTATGGAAGTGTTGTCCTCAAAAAAATAACCTCTTGGCATGTTGTTTTGTTCTCTATTGATAAATGAGTTTCAGAGATGTTTTTTTTTTCTGAGTTGGAATTTATACAAGCTGTATAAACAAGTAGATGTGTCATAGGCCATAGGCCAAATCAGAAAAATATTCTGTTTCTGGAACAATCGTTCTCCAATCTGACTAAAACACAGATCCTATTTTGTTTTTTATGATTTAAAGTTTTGTTTTACTTGTCTTTACCATGTTCTGGTTGATATGAAGGATTAACCAATGGAACGTTCTGTTACAGCAAGATTTTGACAGGAGGTGCATATAACTTTGGGTAGGCTACACTAGAAACATCAATGCTGATTAGTTAATCAAATGTCTGATGTCATAGGGTCAAAAGCCACTCGCATGACCCCCTAATGCGACATCCCTACAGATGTTCATGTAGTAGAGACCATCAAAAGTTTTCAAAAACAAAACGAAATATAGATCTGTACTTTAATCAGGTTTATCCTTCTCTGACCAAAAATCTGACTTTATTTCATCAAAGTATCACTACTTATTAAAGGGGGGTTGGGATGGCTTCGTGGTCTAGAGTGCCGCGCTTCGACCTCTAGCTGGCTGGTCACTTCTGGCTTGTGGTTTCGAGTCCTGGTGTGAGCGTATGTGGCATGGAGATAGGGGCGCCTTCTCAACAACATGGGTTTCCTCCGGGCACTCCAGTTTCCTCCCACTGCTAAAGACCCCTATGCGCAAGCGAATTATTGAAATAAAATTAAACCATATGTTAGTCCCGAAATGAGTTGGTTTGTGTCGGTTGGACGTTAAACTCCCTCTGTCACTTTTATGTACTTATTAATGAAACTAGTTTTATTTTTTAAAATAAAAAACATGTCATGATCCCATTTTTGGACACACGATTATCTGAAAAGCAGATTATATTTTTATATGGCCTTATTTGGTCTTAACTAGATTTTTTTCATCTAGTTAGGAAACAAATAGCGGAGACAAAAAGACAAAAGTCGTAGACCTCATTTTCTGAACTAGATTCTTCTTGTTATATTTAAAGAAAAGGTAGAATTGACATTAGAAAATGATATTTAGTGGATTTTAATACATTTTGACATGGATAATTTAATGTAAAAATGGATTATCTAGACTTGGTTGATTAATAGCCTAAAATTGAATCACTAATATCTCTGTTCAGAGTGAAGCAATTTGACTGAAATTTTCAGCATAATATTCTGTTTTAATTATTTATTTTTTAACTATTATAGCGAGAACTGCCAGCTATTTATCTAATCTTCCCATAATTCTCTATTAATCTCATTATCGTGAAAATCTAAGATAGTGGTTCGATTATACAAAAAGATTATACATAAAACTGGAAAGCTAATCCCACTACTCACTGCTGTAAAGAGGGAAAATTCTTGTTCAAAATTATGATTGGTCAATGGTCCGATTAACAACTTTGTTACAAAAGCATTACGCTTAAAACTGAGCACCAAATTGGACCAAATATGTTTACATATCGTTACGCCAGATGCCAATCCAGCAATGACCATAGAGGGATTTTTCAGGCCATTACTTCAGGACTATGGTTTATTCAAGCCTGTATCAGTTCACTGTACCTCAAACATCTGAAAGAGCTAGTAACTGTTATTTAAACATGCATAAGGTAATAAGAGACAAATCTGCCTATTGCAGGTCTTTCTCTAGGCCTTAAATGTTATCTTAATTATTAATTAGACATTAATTTACTTATCCCGTCCATAACCAACTCTGGATGACATAGCTAGTCTGCGACATTTACTGGATTTTGATCCGATTTGCCTCTAAACTTTCATTGAGACTATGTTTTTTATCATACCGACTTCAGTTATGATGCTCGAGGCTAGGCAGAAAATTCAATCATCACATTCTCAATTTTGATGAAACTTGAAATGCATGTTTATATCTCAAAGATCTTGGTTCCTTTCGATATTGACGCATATCAGATCGTAACTTCTTGAATTATGGCCCTTGATTGTACGAAAAATCACCTTTTTCGCTTGTGGTCCCTCTGGAGGTCACAATTATTATCCGATTTAAAAAAAAACATCTGATTATATCACTGTTACACCAAAATGAAGGTTGAGTTTGAAATTTGTGAAAATCGGAACAAAATTTCCTGACAAAATGGCCACCCCTTGTAGGCGAATAATGGTAAAAGTATGGTATATCAAGGTTGTGGACCCTGTAGAGATAACAATTTTGATCCAATTTGATGAAACTTGAAACATATCTTTATAAAATTATGACCCAAAGATCTTGGTCCTGTCCATATTCGAGCATATCGGATTGTAGCTTCCTGAATTATGGCCCTGGATTGTTTAGCTTTTTTCTATCTATCTCTTTCAAATTTTTTTGCATATCCTGCCTGTCAGCCGCTGGTAAACTATTATAGTGAGAACCGCCAGCTCGTTATTCAATAATGTATTTTTAATTTTTTGGCCCATTATGTTTCAGATGTTGTTCCTGATATCGTGTCAATAGGTAAACCAATAGGAAATGGACATCCAATGGCTGTTGTCATAACAACCAAAGAGATTGCAGACACACTTGTGGAGTTTGGAAGCACAGTGAGTATATTTATGACTTTGTGAAGTAGTGGGTGTGCCAGTCTGCTTAATAATATGTAGTTATCTCCCTTGAGTGATGGGCTTGGGGGAGAAGGCGAATTGTTAGTGCATGCTCTTTGTATCAATAGGTCTGTCATAGTTACAAGGAGTCGCATGTCCTCCAGTTTCTTCCCACTGCTAAAGGCCTATGTGCAAGCAAATTATTGAAATAAGGGAACCACTATATGTTAATCCCGAAATGACCTGGTTAGTTTTGAGCGTTATAAAGGTTCAAACCTTTGGAATTCTTTACCATCTTATTTAAAACTGGCCACTAACTTAAATTCTTTCAAGAAACAACTTTTTAAATATCTCACTGTCAATGAATGATACTGGTTTACTCTATGTCCATATATTAATTAATGTATAGGTAATGTTTTCTTATTTCACATTTTTTATGCCTTTTGACATTGTTAAGTATACTTTTACTATTTGTTATTGTATTGGTGTTGTCATCTTTTGTATTATAATTTCATTCTGATTATTGTATACTCCTATTCATCCATCTCTTTTATTTGTTTTGCTATCATCTTTTGTATTATATTTTGTTTTCACGAAGGGCAGGATGGTAGAAAGGCTTCTACAGCCTAATCCTTTACCCTTCTTAAATAAAGTTATTATTATTATTATTATTAGTAAATGTTAAACCCCATTGCACTCTCTCTCTCTCTCTATTGAGTGATATATGAGAGGTATCCTCTTATTGTTGTTTATCCCACTATCGTGAGCTTTGCTTTTTTAAAAACTCCTGGTCTTTATTTTCTGTCAATCCGCGTGGTGCCCAGGGCGGCACACAAACCCACACCTGTGAACGGGCTGGTTGTCATACCAACTGTTTTTAATAGCCCAATTGAAACAGAAAAGTAGACTAGGATGTTAAATCCACATTTTATTTTATGTTTTTTTACGAATAAGTAAAAGTTTAGATATGTGTAGTAGTAGAGTAGTCATAAAAATAAACAAAAATTAAAAGATAGGTTGCCAGGCAACAAAACATACGCCCACAGCAGCTAAATCGTCCGGGCAGTCAACAAGGGTTGTCGCATATTTTTACTTTTTTAAGTAATGAAACATTTGTAATACACTAAAAACTGATTAAGAGTAACAACTCATTATGTAATTATTAGAAAATCATTAGAATTTGATTGCTTTTTATAAAGTTTTACCCCACGCTAACAATTAGTATATACATGAAACATTTAATATCATGGATTTAGCTGTTCAGTTATCTAAATTCATTGAAAATCAAAATACTTGTTCGTTTCAACACCTTAAACTCTATGTATCAATCTGAAGTCAATCGTATGGTAACTTTGGCCTCTATAGCGTCACAAGAATTTTTGAAGTTATCAAGGGAGATTACTCTGGCAGTAATTATTTGAAATTGCAGAAAATCAATAGGATTCTTTGTCTCATGAACTTAAACACTGTGTGTAAATCTAAAGTCAATCGGATATTAACTTTTGCCTCTAGAGCGTCCACAAGATTTTTTGAAGTGATCAAGGGCCATAACTCTGGCACTAATTATCGGAAATCACTGAAAATCAATAGGCTTCTTCGTCTTATGACCTTAAATACTGTGTATAAATTTAAAGTCAATCGGATATTAACTTTGACCTTTAGAGCGTCCACAAGATTTTTTAAAGAGATCAAGGGCCATAACTCTGGCACTAATTATCGGAAATCGCTGAAAATCAATAGGCTTCTTCGTCTCATGACCTTAAACACTGTGTATAAATTTAAAGTCAATCGGATATTAACTTTGGCCTCTAGAGCGTCCACAAGATTTTTTGAAGTGATCAAGGGCCATAACTCTGGTAGTTATTATCAGAAATCGCTGAAAAACAATAGGCTTCTTCGTCTCATGACCTAAAACACTGTGTATAAATTTAAAGTCAATCGAATATTAACTTTAGCCTGTAGAGCGTCCACAAGCAATTGTGGACGCCGGACCGACGGACCGACGGACCGACGGACGGACGGACGGACGGACAGGGGCGACGACAATATACGACCACATTTCAATGTGGGCGTATAAAAAGGAAGAGATTTGGGCGGTGTTTATTGCTTTTTCGTAATTTTTCTTTTTCTTTTTTGTATAGTTTGGCGGTAATCCTGTATCCTGTGCTGTTGGAATGGCGGTATTGGATGTGATACAGAATGAGATGTTGACATCGTCTGCCAAATCAGTAGGAAAATGTCTACTGGATGGATTTCGTGCTATTTTACCTCACCATTCAATGATGGGAGATGTAAGGTATGTTTTACCAAACGGGGGTTGGATGGCAGAATGGTTAGATACTGTCGATTGGACAATAACACCCCTCTGTTTAAGCAAGGCGAATAACTGCATATAAATATTACAGTGTACTTTGTTTTCATTTTGTGCTGAGCCATCTTCCTCAACTCAAATCTTTAGTGACAAATATCTTCAAGAAATTCTACTCAAATGACCATCACACTAACGTGTCTTGGGTCCTAATGATCTATTGGACAATAACACCCCTCTAAATGCGAAACAGGAGGTGTTTATCTCCCAGATATATTACTTATATTTATATTTATGTTTTAGGGGTCAAGAAATGATTATACATGTTGAAATCCTATAAGTAATCTGTATATATTTATTATTTAGGGGTCAAGGAATGATCATAGGTGTTGAACTCGTAATGGATAAAGAAAGTAAAAAACCAGCTAAAGAAGCAGCAGAAATACTTTGTTACAGGTAATGTATATACAGGTTGCAGTGGAAGGTTGCGTCAGGGGTCATACGAGCGGCTTTTGACATCAGACATTTGATTAACAGGGGTCATGCGAGAGGCTCTTGACCCTATGATGTCAGACATTTGATTAACCAATCAGGGGCCTGTTTCACGAAATTTTAACTAAGATAAAATCCAAATTTTAGTAATTTGATTTGATGATATATTAGGTTGATTTTAGTGCTCAGCCAATCAAAATTGAAGTATCTACTAAAATTTGGATTTTATCTTTAGTTAATATTCAAGAAACCAGACCCAAAACTTGCTGCAACAGACTCCATCACACCAACCAAAACTGGGGCCTATTTCACGAAATTTTAACTAAGATAAGATCCCAATTTTAGTAATTTGATTGGATAATATTAGATTGATTTTAGTGCTTAGCCAATCAAAATTGAAGTATCTACTAAAATTGGATTTTATCTTAAGTTAAAATTTCGTGAAACAGGGCCCAGGGGTTATATAACAACTCTTCCAGATCCTTGTGTAGTAGAGACAAGTAAAACAACATTTTCAAGGATAAAATAGGATCTTATTTTTTAATTTGTTTGTAATTTTTAGTGAGTGATGTGTATAATCGAACACAAACTATAAGAAATATAAAAGCTAAAAAAAAATATTCTTTTAAAATATGGTTGTATGGGTGCATAGGGGAATAACTTATGTATGCAAGGTATACTCTTCTTACTATTTCCCATTGAGTCAACTGCCGTCGTGATACGCTACCCGGTGCTGGTCGAGAAAGTTCATCAAGATTTACCGGAGTGGTTCTCTCTTGTCAGTGGTGCTGAACGGATCACATCCTTTGGATGGAATAAAAAAAAAAACTGATAGCACACAGTTTGCTGTATGTCCGTCTTCATTAGCCCAGGGGAGTTGGGATGGCCTAGTGGTCTAGCGTACCGCGCTTCGACCTCTAGCTGGCCGGTCACCTCTGGCTTGCGGCTGTGGTTTCAATCCCTGGTGTGAGCATATGTGGCATGTAAATAGGGGCGCCTTCTCAACCTCGTAGGTTTCCTCCGGGCACTCCAGTTTCCTCCCACTGCTAATTAAAGACCCCTACGCGAATTATTGAAATAAAATTTTTAAAAAACATATGTTAGTCCCGAAAGGACCTAGTTTGTGTCAAGTGGACGTTAAACCCCATTTCCCTTCCCTTCCCTTCATTAGCCCAGTCAGAGCAATAGGACGTTAACTTCCATTTCATTTCCGGGGGCTGGATGGCCGAATGTGGCCAAACGGTTAGTGTATGCAAGATATATCGGGACTAACATATGGTTTAATTTTATTTCAATAATCCCTTGCACGTAGGGGTCTTTAGCTGTGGGAGGAAACCGGAGGACCCGGAGAAAACCCATGAGTTTGTACAGGCAACCCTACTCCTTGTCACGTATAACCGGGGAATCAAAACAGCACCAGTTGACTCAGTGATAGACTTTTTGATACAATGTGCTCACGCTCACCATTCGGCCATCCAACCTCTTGTCTACATTAGCACGTTTCACGCAAAAAATTAGGACTGTAAACCCCATTTCATTTCTTTTTATTTAACGTCCAATATTTTCATTTGCTCATTTTTCAGGGCTAAAGAACAGAATATAATACTGGCCAATGACGGACCTGAATATAACGTGATTGTTCTTACGCCACCGTTATGTTTTAACTGTGACAACGCCAGACGCGTCATACAAGTCTTCGACTCTATCTTAAAAAGTATCGAAACAGAAGCCGCAAGCGTGGGTTTAACGAGTAGCGGCATGGATATGAACCAATCAGAAACAGGCGACGTTCCGATAACTGTGATATCAGGGACGCTGGACAGAATTCATCAGACGGCTTCCGATGACGACGATGGGTGTTCAGACGAAAAGAGAGCCCGTTATGAAGAAATGGATTAATTGGAATTTACAAAAAGGACTGCTTTTGAAAGAAACTGTATTTCAAAATGTTGCTTAATAATGAAATCACAAAATTAAAATTATGGTCAACAGAAATGGTGTTATATGGAATAATCGGATACCTCATGGACTAATCCAAGCAAAAATGCTTACTGATATTGATTATTTAACATTTAATTAAGAAATAAACGATGCAGGATATTCTCCCGATAATCTCATCCATTACTAGATTTCGCGAGACATAAAAATGAACGTGCCTTGCTTATCGAAATATCATGACGTTATCTAACAATTAAAAGACATGAAACCTAACTTGCGATGACCGTATAGTGCAAGATGGTGGAAAGTGTAACTCTGTCTAGTTGTTGGGATGGCACAACAACCAAGGTCCCATGTAGACACTGACATGCACGTAAAATTGGTATTCGATAAGAGTATGTTGTAGCACCGCTGCCCGGGCAAAATTTCCCTCATAGACCGTTGTTGGCTGATTCTGTCCAGAAGATGAATGAGAAGAGAGAAATAGAATGGATGGATGGAATTTTAGACAGACGTTTCTCTTGGAGATCCAACTCGCCCAAGGGATTCCTATATCTATCAAATCGAGCTCAGACACTTTTGTTTGCAGTTTTTATTATCATTGTGCTGTTCTCATTCATCAATCCACCAGCCGACAGTGCGATTGTTTTTTACCATAACATGAGTTATGTGTAGTGACGTTATAATTTATTAATGAACCAGCCAATGACGTAACAAAGTGAATATTTATACCATCACAGTAGAAGTCTGAATAGTGAATACTGGACGCTTGTACCTGTGTCACAAAAAGTCGAATGTTTCTTAATTAAGAGATAAACACCTCTTGTTTGGCATTTAGAGGGGTGTGATTGTCTAATAGACATGTCCTGAGATCATTAGAACCCAAGACAGAGGGGTGTTATTGTCGAATAGACATGTCCTGAGATTTTACATGAGAACGCTGCGACGATGATCTCAGGACATGTCTATTGCACAATAACACCCCTCTATACAGGAAGTGTTTATCGACATTGTTACAGTGATGTACAACTTTTACTTTTTTAAAGGAAGGATGAACTTCAATAAATTTCCATTTTTGTTCTTGCAAAATTCGACTTGGAAATATGACAGTTGTTATCTTCCCTGATGAAGATTGAACGTCAAAAATTCTTGCCAAAACGTATGGACAAGCGATGAAAAGTGAACGTCAAGAATTGTGATAGGAAAAGATAATTCTGAACTAAGGCCAAGTTTGTTTTTTTTTTTCACAACCATTTATACAAGTTCCCCCCACAGTTATTGTGTGCAGTGATATCTTCTCAAATTGTAAATGCAGGGGGACTGCACCACATATACTTACACAAAACAAATTTACGGACAAGACACAATACGCAGAAATCACAAACAAACATACTTATCTGATTAATTAAATGGATCTGGGAGCTCATCGTAAGCGTCCATTATGCCTTGAATGATATTAATTCAACAATATTGAATTTGACATGTATTTTTTTGATCAAATAAAACAATTTGTTGATTTTCTCCACAAAAATATAGAAATATTGAATACGTCACAAAGGTAGGCAGTAGTATTAATGTGGGTTGGCTACTGAAACATTGATAGAATTTATATCAGCAGGGGCGGATCCAGGAGGGGGCATCAGGGGGTCCAAACCCCACCCTGCTCAGTTACATAAAAAGAATTGACTGCCTTGCATCAATGAAATTAAATCACAAAATGATCCTACATCATTACAAAAATGATTTTTCTCTTTCAAGACGCTGATGACAGATTTCCTTAACAGGAACCTGGCAAGCCCCCTACTGTAAAAATCCCTGGATCTGCCCCAGATCAGAGCTTTGAGGCAAGCAGTTTTCTTTCAAATAGTGATCTAGCAATGCATCGTTAGTGTGAAATTTAACCTATTAGTATGTGTCGGAGGACCGCACTACATGCATGCAAGCCTGTCAGACACAGATTCAGACTTTGTCAGGCACAAAACCTCTAATGACACTTTTCTCTTACCCCAGGGGTCGCCTGTCAAATCTCCTGGGTTTTTCCGGGTCCTCTGATTTCCTCCCACTGCTAAAGACACCAACGCGCAAGCGAATTATGTTAGTCCAGAAATGACCTAGTTTGTGTCAAGTGGACGTTATACCCCATTTCTCTCTCTCTGTGTCATTGAATCAACTGGCGTTGTGTTGACATGCAGCTTGTGTGTGACAAGGAACAGGTGGGTTTTCTCCAGGTCCTGCCGTGTCCTTCCAATGCTTAAGACCCCTACACACAAGTGAATTATTGAAATAAGATGACCTGGTTTGTGTCAAGTGGACCACATTTATCAGTGTATATTTGTTGAATGATGTTATTACTCTGTTGTTACTCTGATGTGTATTATATATATACTCTGATGTATATGATATACCCTCTGTTGTTAGTCTGGTGTATATCATATACCCTCTGATGTTAATTTGATATATATCATATACCCTCTGATGTTGCTCTGGTGTATGTCATATACCCTCTGATATATATGATATACCCATAATGCATACCCTATGTTTTTACTCTGATGTATTATGTACCCTGTTGTTACTCTGATGTATATGATATACCCTCTGTTGTTACCCTGATGTATATGATATACCCTCTGTTGTTACCCTGATGTATATTATGTACCCTATGTTGTTACCATGATGTATATTATCCATGTGTATTATATACCCTCAGTTGTTGATTTAAACATATTTTGTTACTTTAAAGTAAAAGGATTGGACAAAAGTTACTAAAACTTACAAAAGAGTCCTCTCCAATACAATATAATCATTGTAGGTGGTCAGTGAAGCAAAGTCAATCATATATATATCAGATACTAATAAACAATAAATTAACAAAATTAACATATTTACATAAGTTCAGTTGTTACTCTGGTATGTATTATACATGTACCCTCTCTTGTTACTCTGGTACCCCCTGTTGTTACTCTGATACCCTCTCTTGTTACTCTGGTGTATATTATACATGTGAGTTATATACCCTCTCTTGTTACTCTGATACCCTCTCTTGTTACTCTGGAATGTTATCAATATACTCTGACGTATATTATGACTGTGCATTTCATACCCACACTTATTACTCTGATGCATATATATCAATCTATAGATCTATTTTTGCCTTTTGCAGATCTAAGAAGAGCTCCTTACAGCCCCAAGCCAAAATAGAAAAACGATGACTGTGTTATATATTGATCAAATGTTCCGATGGTAAGGGGAGTCACTCGGCAAACCTCGGCAGTTTCCGGTACAAACTAGATGTAGGGTACCGGATTCCTCCGAGGCTTGCCGAGTGAAGCGGAGTGTTAGATCATGTGGTCAGCCATTCATTCATTGAGTCAAGTGTCGTGGTTTCGACCCCAGCTTGTATGTGACAAGAAGTAGGGTCGTTTTTTTCTAGCCTCATTTTTTCCGATCCTCCGGTTCCCCCACCCCCACGTGTACTGCTAAAGACCCCACGTATAAGTGACTTGATTGAATCATCTGATGTCCAGAAATGACCTTATTTGTGTCAAGTGGACGTTAAACCCCATGTGTCACTGTCTTATCCATAGTGATGTAATGTCGAATATAAGTATTGGTAAACAGAATATGGGGGGGGGGGGTAACGTTCGTATTTTTCGTGTCTGCCTGACTGCAAGCTGGTTGATGTACGCGCTAAATTTAGAGGGGGTGGGGTGCAAATCTCTAAAAAGGGTATATACATTTTTCAGGAATTTGTAGGCTAGACACTTGACTATGTACTTATGGCGATCTTAGTAGATAACTGTCATCATGCTGTAATAGAACTAAACTATATTATTGACGCAACGTATCACGCATATTCCTGAAGCAATGGCCCGAGAATTCCCTCTGTGGCCATTGCTGGAATAGCTTCTGTTTCTTAAACTTATGCGGGAGTGTGTCTATTCTTTCCGTTCAATGAAAGCTATCACTTAAGTACAGCAGCATGACAGTCCTTCGTTTAATTTGGGTCTTCCCTAAGACTTTGGACAGTGATTTAAGATATTAAAAACGGTGAAAGTATCCACTCATAATAGCAGTGTGTTTTGGGATTACCTCTAAATCAAACTAAACGCTGCGCGGAGTATGCGTATCACGCGACTATACGGATGGGGAAAATTTCACGTATGGGATCGAACGTAATCAGTTAAATTAAAATCACATCACAAATGAATAAGTTTGAAAGTTTTTAATAATATATTAAACTATATACAGATTATAAAAAATACACTTTATAAATACATATAAATTTGTAAAGACACTTAGGTTAAAGCTATATTCTAATATTAAATTGTAATACAGAAACTTAGGTTAAAGCTATATTCTAATACTAAATTATAATACATACACTTAAGGTTAAAGCTATATTCTAATACTAAATTACAATATAGACCTTTAAGATAAAGGTATATTCTAGCACTAAATTACAATATAGACTCGTAGGTTAAAATTGTAGTATAGCACTAAATTACAATACAGGCTCGTAGGATAAAGCTATATTCTAGCACTTAATTACAATACGGATACTTAGGTTAAAGTTGTAGTATAGCACTAAATTACAATACAGACACATAAGTGAAATTTAAGTTAAATTTGAATTCTAGCACCTAAGTTCAATACAGACACTTGGGTTAAAGTTGTATTCTAGGTTAAAGCTGTATTCTAACACCACATTACAATAAAGATAATTGTGGTGTTTTCTTATTTTAAAGCTGTATTAGTTTGGGGATGTACAATAAAGATATCTTTAGTTTAAAGCTGTATTCTAGTTCGGGGATGTACAATAAAGATATCTTTAGTTTAAAGCTGTATTCAATACGAATATCAGTGTCAAAGTATACAACAGGGCCCTGTTTCACGAAATTTTAACTAAAGATAAAATCCAAATTTTAGCAGATACTTCAATTTTGATTGGCTAAGAACTAAAATCAATCTAATATTGTCCAATCAAATAACTAAAATTCAGATCTTATCTTGGTTAAAATTTTGTGAAATAGGCCCCAGGGCCCGAGTTGACAAAACATTCTCAGACTAAAGTTATGAACTGACTCAATATTGTTCGCCTTATTTTAACTAAAATAGAACCCTTTATAAAACTTGTGTTGTTTTAATGTATCAAATACACCAATAAGAAACTATGTGCAAAACTTTGTGTTTCTGGATCAAAGATTATTGCAAATTGGGTAAATTCTTAACTGAAGTCTGAGAATGCTTTTTGAAAACGGGGCCAGATGTAGAATAATTTATGCAATTCATTTTTACTTTCGTTTATCTTTATTTATTCAAGGGTTGTATGGTCGAGTGGTGTAGCGCGCGCTTTGGGTCATCCATGACGTAGTTTGTGTTGAGCGGACGTTAAATCATCTCTCTCTTCTTCGTGCAGTCAGTTTTTGTTTTTAGAATGTCGGGAAAGGTTTAAAATTAAAACTAATAATTTAAAGCAGAGGGTTATGAAACTAGTGAATTATTAGACTAAAAATACATGTAAATGGTTATAACATTATTAGTTACAATATTAACGATTATAACATTACAAATTACAATATTCACGATTATAACATTACAAATTATATAATATTAACGATTATTACATTGCAAATTATAATATTCACGATATAGCATTACAAATTATAATATTCACGATCATAACAATACAAATTACAATATTCACGATTACAACATTCAACTATTGTGTATATACAACTTTTTAATACATGCGTTAAAATAAATAATCGCGTGACATATTAGAAAAAAATTGAATTTATATTAATATAGCGGGTTTAACCAATTTCACGTGTATAGTAGAAAGTAGTGTCATGCGCGCTTCAGTGTATGCTTACTGATCTGGAACATGTATTACATCGTTGAAAAGGTTCACATAGTATTACTGTATTTTGTCATGTTGTATCTTTATTTGATCGTTAATTAGGGCTGATGGTACGATACCTTTTATATAGACACATTCATTTTTTTATCCTTAATATTTATATGTACATGTGCTATTTAGGGAACGGGATTTTACATAAGCCAGCTGGTTTCCTAATCCCATTCAGATATTCTGAATAAAATATCCAAACGGCAGTTTAATGTTTGGGTTACATTAAATTGAGGCATGTTTTAAATATCACAGACGCTTGACACCTCTCTAAACAAAACGAGAACAATATTAATTGATGTCATTAATTAAGTTACAAGGCAGCACTAATTAGAAGATTATACCGAGGTTATAGATGATGGTCGTATTCACCGAACTATTGTAGTTACTCATTTATAATGTTCAACACAGTTTAGTCACTACGTAACTCAGTCACAGATACAAGTCGTGGGTCAGTAAATCACTTCTTCACATTCATTTATTAACTTACAATCACACGGCCGCAATCATAGAAAACGTCATACTAAACTAATGCTGTCTGTCTACAGCTAGCTTCGCCCCAGACACTAAGCCAGTTGACCGACCGACCAGGCGATTTTAGTCGAAAACACTAGGTATATTTCGAGAAGTATATATCCTTTCTTTTACTAAAATTGAAAAAGTTTAATTAGGTTTTTTTTGTGTATAACAATTGTGAACCGGAGTAGGAACGCATAACAAAACGGTGTACTAATGTTGGATATGGCGGCCATTCAGCACAGAGATCAATTCTCGAAGTATTAAGTAGATGGATATCAGTGTGCAGAATAAGAAAATGTTCTTAGTATATACAGAATATGTCGATATCACTAACACGTAGATAAGTAGAAAAAAATTAACTCACAGGTCAACTCTCGGGTCGGGCCAAACGACTATAACTTGATTTCGCTTCCGTCAAAATGCCAACCAAAATACGTTAAAGTTTCACTATTCTATGGTTCGTTGCGATTACAATATTAAAATGCCCGTCATATTATTGAAAGATATCAATCAAGCACGGATGGTATATAGACATTTTATATTAACCGGATATGACGTGCTATTGATATCAACCGGATATGAAGCGCTTGTGAATATCAAACGGAAATGATGTGCTTATTGATATCAACCGGAAATCATGTGCTTATTGATATCGTCTGGATATGATGTGCTTATTGTTATCAACCGGATATGATGTGCTTATTGATATCAACCGGATATGATGTGCTTATTGATATCAACCGGATATGACATGACTAATAATTATTATCTACTGTTATCCAGTATTTTGGATCAAGTTCAACATTGCGGCTCTTTGACGACTGCTTAATCTTAGTTTTGTCCTTGTTCGTGTAAAATTCACAGTCTGCCGTTCCTTCGTACTCCCTCGTACCATCGTACATTTCATTTTTTTCGTTTTCACGGTTACGTTTACGCGATCGCTTTGAACTTGTTCGTTGTAATGTACTTTGCGTAATGTTCTGATGGTATTGACTAGGTGTCTCATTCTCGGTTTCCACATATTGAATGGGCGGAAGTGATCCTCGACCTTCCGGAAGCGAGGCTATGATTCGCTCTTGTTTACCAGGCGGAATGGGTGACGGCCAATTATCACTGTCGCTCATTGACAAATCTTCATCATCCGTTCCCTTTTCACTTCCGGCTGGAGAAAGATCCAACGGTGAGATTGCTGGCTTCCGGTATCTTTTCCTAACAAAGAATATACTGACGATGAAGACAATGATGATGATGAAAATGATGACACCCAAGGCTATCATGGCGCTCTTCAGGGTGCTGTCTTCTCCTCTTACCAACTGTGTCACAATTTGTGTCGATGGTCCATCAGTAGCACGCCCTAATATGGTCACCCACAAAAACGTCGATGTTGAATGTCGATTGGTCGAAACTTCTTCAGCCTGTAAAAGAAATAATAGGATGGAACCTAAACACGTACGTGACATTTTAAATGAGTGTTTCGTTTCAGTAAATTAAAATCCAAAAGTTTAACGTCCACTCGAGACAAACTGGGTAGCTTTGGGACTAACATACGGTTTAATTTTATTTCAATAATTCGCTTGTGCGTAGGGGTCTTTAGCAGTGGGGGGAAACCGGAAGATCCAGAGAAAACCCACGAGGTTGGACAGGCGACCTTACTCCTTGTCACAACCGGGGATTTGAAACTTCGCCATTTGACTCAATGGGAGACTTTATGACACAGCATTACGGAATAGCCCGGGGTCACAAAGAACAAAGGTGAATTTAGCAAGTTTACATTTTATTGAAAGAGTGATTACTTTCGATCCTTTCCAGCATCTTTTCATGATACAAGAATGGCTGCACATTCACTTTCACTATAAATGATTCCATTTGACCTTTGACCCCGAATATCTCGACGGACTGATTATCACGCGGTATCGTATTTTACCCCCCAAAATACTGTAGAAAAGTTGGGTCTTGATTTGCACCCATTTGATACCCTCCCCCCCTCATCCGCATCGAGCTTCCAGACTAAAAAGCATTCGCAAGTCGATGACCATGCTTACCAAAATATTTGACATGGCGTCAAATAAAACAGTCATAATATGATTACAACGTGAAGAATCAAAGAGAGATAATTAAAGGAAAATATTATTAAATACTTTCAGGGATCAGACTACATACGTCCGTGCTATAGGCAAAATTTATGAAATGGAACAATATGGGGTTTAACGTCCTAGACCAAACAGACTAAGACAGAAGGACACATGGCATGCAGTCAGGGGCGGATCCAGAGGGGGGGGGGGGTAGGGGTTCCCCCCCCCTGCTCAGCTACATAAAAAAAAAATTAATGCCTTGCATCAATGAAATTAAATCACAATGTGATCCTACATCATTATAAAAATGATTTCTCTGTTTAAAAAGCTCAATTTGTATGTATGCCTATGTAATTTAGAGACGATGATGGCAGATTTCCGTGACAGTAACTTGGCAAACCCCCTCCTGCAAAAATTCCTGGATCCGCCGCTGGCAGTGTACTATGGGAGACATTTTGCCATAGTAAAAA
The DNA here is from genome assembly GCA_948474765.1 of Patella depressa. Taxonomy (NCBI): domain Eukaryota; kingdom Metazoa; phylum Mollusca; class Gastropoda; family Patellidae; genus Patella; species Patella depressa. The sequence goes on along the minus strand of OX419718.1, from coordinate 67,034,220 downwards.
CCATGGATGGTCTTAACGCTGTGGAAGACATCAAAAATTGCGTCCATATTTCACACAATGTTAATAAACCCACCTTAATAGTTAAGCTAAAACTAGCGATGTCAATATCTTTTAGAACACGTACAATAGTGACGACACCAGTGACCTCATCAATACGGAAATAATCAGTTATATTGGCTATGTCACCTAAAAAGAACATTGAAAACCGTTTGGTTATTTTTTATAGGAAAAATAATGGCAATGGATATAATATTTATTTTTTGCATAATTCATATTATTGGTTATAAATTGTCTAAAACAAGTTATTATCTAGATATCAATTATTATTTTAAAATAAAGCTTGAAAAAGGTGGATAATTCTAACACAGGGAACAAGATGGGTTTAAAAACTGACAAAGATTCAAATTGTGGGACTTTGCAACAGAAAAGTTGAAGAAGTAAAAGAAGTTTTATAAAGATAAAGGGGAATAAATCTACTCACCTTTTACCTGGTACATTGCGTCACCTTGTCGTTCAGTCTAGCGTTATTGTTTTAAGAATTGTATTATTGAACTATCAATTTACAGATCGTATACGCTAATTGTAGGTTGGTTGGGGCGGTTCGGATGTTTACGGAGACCAAAATGGCCGCTTTCTATAAATGCGAATTTGGGGGAATATTAGGCCTAACCCTCCCTAAACCTTTTTAGAAGAATGAACTTGGATCCAATTTACCTTTTAACCCTCTTAAAAGGGTTAGGGCTAGATTAGGGATAGTATGTCCCAAAATAGTCATTTATATAAAGCGGCCATTTTGGACTCAGGAAATATCCGAAGATCCCCAACCAGCCTACAATTAGCCACTCGGCAAATCTCGACAGATTCTAGTCTCGGCTGTATGACAGTAAGTGATATGTACCTACGCCCATACATTTGCGATGCGGCTACCGGTTTACTTTAACAGGAAAACTTGACGCTCTTACAAACAAACACGACACCATGGTCGCAGCCATGTTTCATCCGGGACCTTTAAAGAAGCTCCAAGACACCATTGGCGCAGCCATATTTCATCCGGGACCTTTAAAGTAGTTCCAATATGGCGGAATTCATCATACAGCCGAGACTAGATGTAGGTTCCGGAATCTGCCGAGGTTTGCCGAGTGGCAATCAGCATCTCCCTATACCGTATCAATAAATTGGAAGATAACTCAATCAATGTTTTGGTTTTTAATTTGGTGTGAAATTCGTTCGTAAGCTTGGTGCAGTGGTGAGCAGAGGTTAGGTGATACTCGGGGCCAACCCCATGATGACTACGCCCACAAGAACTACAGATCCTTGTATCCAGGGCCCAATGTCTCGAAATCTGATCTAAAGATAAAATCCAAATTTTAGTAGTTACTTCAATTTTGATTGGCTAAGCACGAAAATCCATCTAATACTATCCAATCAAATTACTAAAATATGGATTTTATCTTAGTTAAATTTCGTGAAACAGGTCCTAGAACAATAGAAAGGAAGACTTATTAATTATTTCAAAAGATAAATTTGTTTTCAAATACAGTAGGCCTATGGCAGCCTGTTCAAATAAGTTAACAGCGAATTTCAAATTTAACCAAAAATAATTTTGTATTTTACTTCCAGTGAATACACCCCGTTCCCCAGCCGCCGAAACTTAAATAGATGCCCGGGGCCACTGACCACCACCCCTCTGCAAGCCACTAGTGTATAGGAATTTGAAATGCCGTAAAGCAGTAAGCAAGTTTAAGATGGTGTCATATTCAATTGAAATGGATTCCAAAAATAAGTTCATGATGATTCTATGATCTATATCTGGACTAGCTATTTCTCGTAACTCTACCTGCATGCGGTGATGTCATAATGTCTTTCGTTTTCCCACGGGCTAAATAGAGGATAGCATCAACAACTTCCGGTTATTCAGATGATTATTATTCTTCTTCCAATCAAACTGGCTATTTGTATAAATAAATGTCTTCCTTACCTTTAGCGTTGAAATCGAACTTGCTGGCATGCGCAATAGAATAAATAAAGCACGATTGATCAAAGACAACCGGGGTTAAAATAAAGCTGGAAATATGAAATTGGAAATTAACCTTTGGAGGGGATCCTCTTGGTGAATATTAAGGGTTAAATATCAATTATTTTATATTGGTAAATTTACTTTTTGAACGAAAATGTTTTCATCATTTCTTACATCTCTTCAATGATTTTGTGTGAAACAATCACCGAATTTTTTATTCTGTAAGTGCGACGTTTCGACCAATATCCTTCTACCATTTATAGTAATGAGATTCATGTTAAAGGTATCGAGAAAGAGTTCTCTCGACACAAAGTAGGTCGTTTCGGGACTAACACATGGTTCAATATTTCAATAATTCGCTTGCGCGTAGTGTTCTTTAGAGGTTGGGAGAAACTGGAGGAGCTGGTGAAAACCCACAAGGTTGGAAAGCTATTTACAAAGATTATGTGTGTATGAACTCGGGGGAAATTTATAAAGAATAAAATTTGGATTCATGTAGTTCAACACGCATGTGTATATCTTTGTAATGCCCAGCCAAAGACCCGCCGTAAGAATTTAGACACACACGGGTCTTAGAGTTTCATACGGGTGTACTAAAAATTCCCCGTAGTGGCTTGAAGCCTAGCTCAAACCCGCAGTTTTGACACGACGCACGAGTCGTTAGATTTGATAGCTCGCGGACCAGCCGCTAGAAACCGAATGTGCTGGGCCAAAGGTCACTACGGTCAGACGTACGCAAGTGACGCGTACGTCTCGCGCGGGGGGGGGGGGGGGGGGGCTAGTGGTCTAGAGTGCCGCGCTTCGGCCTCTAGCTGGCCGGTCAGTTCTGGCTTGCGGATGTGGTTTCGAGCCCTGGTGTGAGCGTATGTGGCATGGAGATAGGGGTTTCCTCCGGGCATTCCGGTTTCCTCCCACTGCTAAAGACCCCTACGCACAAGCGAATTATTGAAATAAAATTAAAACCATATGTTAGTCCCGAAATTACCTTGTTTGTGTTGAGTGGACGTTGAACCCATTTCTCTCTCTCTCGCTCTCTCTCCCGCGCGGGTTTACTAAACTTTTCCCCGAAGACTGATCGTAGAAGCACGTACGGCAACGTTTAAAGTTGATTCCTTTCTGATTACCAATAGCCAATCACTCCACTGCTTTAGTCTATATTATTCCGCATTCTAAAATGGTGTTGTTGAGTTTTTAAAGTTACAGCCAAGAGAAACCCTAACTCGTCAGAAACAGGATTATATCATGCACATATCAACCAATAAAGCGAATATATCTAAAATTTAACAATAACCAACAGTACAGTAAAATACAGTATTAATTATAGAAAGACCGCAAATAGAATACCAGTTATAATAAATATATATTATATAGATTTTTAAACCATATGGCCCTGACATGCTACTTTACAATATACCCTGCTTTGCGAACCCGACCGAAATTTAAAGCGACAATCTCTTGAAATAAAACTTAAAAAACCCCAAAACATCTTCTTTGCCAAATATACTATGTTATCCGATATTTTCGGTGGGTATTTTGGAATAGGTTGGTTGTTAATAAATCTTTTATTTTACCCCTCTTTCTAGATACTGTTGTTTTTTTATTTTATTTTTTTTTTGTTTTGTTTTTGTTTTGTTTTTTTTTTTGTTAATAATGTTTTACAAAAGAGTGTCGCTTTAAAGTCATGTATAGATAAAGATAATAAAACAGAAACCAGACGCCTAAAAGTCAGAGTTTGAACCGAAACCTATACAAGAGCTACAGAGAATTATAACATTACACCACGTAATTAAAACATTTTACGATAATGCTGAAAATTAACTGAAATTGGTTTTCAGTGGCAAAATCTGTATTCTAGAAACAAACCCAAACAAAGATGTCGAGCATCATTAAAACGGATCACAAGGCAAAAGGCCACATATTTAAGCCAGCACAGTCTACACAGTACAAGGATGCTTATATAAAAGCACTTGCTGGTGTCCTACAAGGGTCCGTACAAGGCCCACTGCTGTTCAGTATATATCAGACCCCAATAATAACCTCGGTCACAAGGCCAGAAGCCACATGCCCACGCCAATATAGTCTAGATGGTTTACAAAGATGTGTGAATCAACATTTATTTAACAGTGCTTGCTGGTGTCCTACGAGGGTCAATACTAGGCCCATTGCTATTCAGTAATAAACCCAAATATAGTATCAATAATCTCGGCCACCATCAAAAGCCACATGTCCAAGCCTGTACAGATGTCACAATAGTTTGCAGGCTTGTGTCCTACAAGGACTTGTATTAGGCACACTGCTGTTAAATAACTTTATTTAAAGCCATTACTATAGTTAGTCCGACATTATTCGCGTCAGCCAATATGTTACCAAGTAACCGCTCATGATTACAGGATTAGTTTTCATAAAATTCACAGAATTGATTCCAAATTTCGGTAAATTTTCAGCCAACCGTAAAATATTTTATGGTCGTTTTGCCAAGATCTGACTATATATTCTAAAATAAAGACTTCAAGATTATATGGATTAATATATTATATAATATGAATTCTAAAACCAACCATTAACAATGCTGTAACTAACTGGATAACCAAGCGTATCTTGATCACGTGCGTATATTGAAGCTGGAATCAAATTGGTTAAATCACCCTAAAATATAAACATGTTATAGGTGATTTGTCTGATGGTCTTACTTTCATACTTAAACTTAGATCCCGTCCGGTCGAAGAGCCACGGTGGCTCGGCGAGTAAGACGTTGACTTGTTCGATCTTCGTAATGACCGAGTCAATTCATAGGGAATATCCGTTGTGCCCGCCCCTTGCCAGTGGGTGCTGAACGGGGGAACTGGCAAGTGACAACTTATTGCCGTTCGACAGGACAAACAACCTAGGCCCCGTGTTTCCAATGGCGTGCACGCAAAAGACCCCCTTCACAGCTGGAATTCGATATAAGAGTAGGCCGTAGTGCCGATTTCCGGGCAAAATAGGAACAGTTGTCGTTCAGATGGGACAAAAGTCCGAGGTCCCGCGTACACATTCGCGTGCACGTAAAGGATCCTTCACAGTTAGGGTTCGATATAAGAGTAGGCCATAGCGCCGCTTTCCGGGCAAAAATTTCCTCATAGCACCTTGTGTGACTTATGTCCGTCTTCATTAGCCCATTTCGGTACAGAAAAGCAGGACATTGAACCTCATGTCATGTCTTTTCCTACTTTCATTTTTATCCCTAAATCTCTTCCGGTCGACCATGTAATGTTATACTTTCATTAGAACATAAAATAGTTTTAAAATTTATAAAGTTATTTCATTTGATTAGTACATAAAATGGTGGTTTTAATACGGACAGTGATGACTACAGGCGACCGGAAGTAGTGATGATACGGATGGGCCTTACATTTGAACTACAAAATTAAAAAGTCCAGTAATACCATGTTGAGCAATTCTCGCGTCAAAAGCCAACACCTAGTAACTCACTTTTTTATATCAAAACTAAGTTAGAACCAAATTTGTAGATAAAAGCAGATAAAATTTTGTTAAAGGAAAACCTATAAATCATATTATTGAAATTTACCACATAATCATCGGCAACGGAAGTCTGGTAGAAAATAGAACACGGTTTTGTCTGACATCCTTCATAATAAAATTCCGGTGGCTGGTCATCGACGTCTATCACGTTCACGGTTATCAAGGCGTAATCCATTAACCCACCTCGATCCTGAAAGAATAGTAATATACAATAATAAAATCTTAAAATAATGATTTCCTAAAGCCTCGGGTTGCCATATCAACGGTAGATGATCTCCCTTTGTTGTCTGCAGCGTGTGCTTTAGATCATTAGATCTGTTATTGACTCACGTGACTAGTTTAAATTCCCAGCTTGTACGTGACATGGGGTAGGTTGTTCAGTCTGAACTCGTGGGCTTTCTCCTGGTTTTCTGTTTTCCTCCCACAGTTAAAGACCCCTATAAGCTATCCGAAAGTTTAATCAAAAGAGTATGACCAATTTCCATTATAACTAAATACATAGCGCTATAGAATTCGAATACTTTAATTACCGAAGAGAATAAACCGGTCACTTGACGAAAGGGATATTTGTGTAATCCTATGCACAAACCTCGGAGAAATCATTTTCTGAAACCAACTTTCGGATAATCCTACGTATAAACACCGAATAACTCACGTACTTACGAAACCGACTTTCAGGCAATAATCATATCTAAAAACCGCGAATGATTAACTTACTATACGAAAACGACTTTCCGATAATCCTATGTATAAACCACAAACACCTCACTTTACGAAAACGATTTTCGGATATTAGTATGTATAAACCGTAAACACCTTTCTTTACAAAACCAACTTTCGAATAATTGTACAAATAAATCGCGAATAACTCACTTATTTTACGAAAAGGAATTTCCGATAATCCTATGTATGAATCGCGAATAACTCACATTACGAAACCAATTTTCGGATAAATTAAAAACTTTATTCACTTACTTGTACTGAAACGTTCAACATATATAATTTATTATCCATAGTTTCGTAGTCTAGAGGTGACTTCAACCGAATGAGTCCATCTTGAGCTTTCGGCATTTCGAACTTCGTCTGTCCATCAAGCTGCAAGTGTTTTATATGGTTAGTGTTGTTGGTTTTATGTTATAAAAGAGATTGCACAATACAATTGTTAAAATTGTTTAACGTTCTACATTCCTGCCCCAACCCAGCTAACGACGATGGGCATACAGTTTGCTATGAGGAATATTTTTCCAGGACAGCAATTGAATCCCAAATGCCGTGGTATACGCGGGGTCTCGGTATTTCGTCCCGTACAAACACCTTGATGCTGTTCCTTGCCACGTGCCAAGCCCGCTGTCCTGAACCACTGACGCGATAAACCCCCATGGAAAATCCCGAGAATATTTCTCGTTCAACACAAGGATTGAACTCGGACCACCTGGCTTTATTCACTGAGCTAGCATGGTCCCTCTGACCCCTGGGAGAGTTTGTTTCAATCATCACAATATAAACAGGTAATTTACCTCTCTACCTCTCCTAGGAGGTACAGACAATTATATGTTAGATTGAAATGCCGTGTAAAAAAACAATCGACGAAATAAATGAAATGAAATGGAGTTTAACGTCCTACTGTTCTGCTCCTATACTGGGCTAATGAAGACGGGCATACGTCATACAGTTTGCTGTGTGGGAATTCTTACCAGCAAACTATGGCCTAATCCCAACTGCCAAGGGATCTTTTACGCGCGCAACAATGTATGCACGGGACATTGGTTTTTCGTCGCATCCGAAGGACTAGACAGTTGTTCTTGTCAGACCCCCGTCCTGCACCTTTGACAAGGGAAAATTGCGTTGGAAAATCCCATTGAACTTTCTCGGCCAATGCAGGGATGGAACAAACGTCCTCCAGGCTAGAGAGCCAGCGCCCTACCCAGTCGATGAAACAAACCAAAACGAAATGTTAATGTATTTTAATAATATTACCTGTAAAGGAATGTAATCGTGTATTTTAAATCCTTGTATTTCATTCATGGATTGGTTTAGATCTTTATCTTCAGCATGTTCACTTAATACAATCAACTGTGTATTAATACTAGCATTCTGTAAAATATAATACCATTAAACATACATTACGTGTGGTTTAATGGTCGAATGAAATGGGGTTTAACGTCCTGATGATCAAGTCTAGGCCGAAAATTCAATCGCTAAAACAAAGATCAGGGTGAAGTATTTTTCAGCAAATTCCATTTACCTTATCTAGTTTTTAACTATTATGGTGAGAACCTGCCAGCTCTTAATCTAATCTCCGATAATGTATCTTTAACTAGCATACCATGAAATGGGACGAAATGGGGTTTAACGTCCTACAGTTCTGCTCCGACTGGGTTTGCCGAAGCGTCGCGCTTGTGTATAATACACTAGTGTTTGTTGTTCCATATAACTCGGCTAGTTTTGTTTAATACTATTGTTGCTTATAGAAATCAATTTACCTCTGTAATATTTCGCACAAATGGCGGGTTGATAAAATTGGGTGGAAATTCGTTGACTTCTGTTACTCCCAAAAAATAATCATAATTCTGAAATTAAAACAAGACCATCGTGGTTCTGAAATAACGAACACTTGGTTACATGTGTCATCAATCTGATAATAATACTGATCTATATTTGGTTAGGTTTTTTATACTTTCGATGGCCTACACTACATGAAGATCTGACCGGTTGCAGTGGAAGGTCGCGTCACGGGTCACACGAGTGGATTTTGCTCCTATGACATCAGACATTTGATTTATCAATCAGCGTTCATATTTCTACTGGTTTGCCCATAGTTCCGTGCACATCTAGGATGTTCCGGAATCAGCCGAGGTTTGCCGAGTGGATTATTCAGATTTCGACATACCTGTGTAAGGCCGCTACTTTTGCAGTAAAACTTCATCATTATACTTGTTAGACGTATACCCTTCAAAGTGAAAAATATATTACAAATAAAAAATATATTACTAATACAAAATATATTACTAATACAAAATATATTACTAATACAAAATATTATCAATACAAACAAAATTACTAATACAAAATATGACCACAGCTAATACCGAATAAAACAAAGAATTAATACTTTTTGTGTGAGTTACTGGTTGAGGTCAGACATTAAAGGAGCTAAATGGCTAATATTTGGACATAGAAAAATGGAGACAAATGGGTCGCAACGCATATAATAGTGTAATATGAATGTATATAAACTGATTTACATTCAGTGCTTTTTTACTGTAATTTCTAAATGAGTTATGTTCGGCGAAATACGCCAGATGTCTGAATCGAATGACAATCTTTAGCGTCTGGTTATTCCAGTCTACACCGATAGTATTTATTGCGCATGCTCTCCAGATAAGAACATGTGGTCACCGTTTGACATGACTTGTGGAATATTTCTAGCCTCGTTATTCGAGTCCCTTGTTACAAATGGCAACGAAGCGCGTGGTAAAATGTTTATTTTGTCCTAAATAAAGCCCGTCTTTTGCCGGTAAGATCACAACATCAATGTTGGTTTATATTGACGAACAATTTGTGTTTTTAATGTCGAAGACTTTGGATGATACTGAGTTAAAGAATTGGCTTCTGTAAGTTCTAGAAGTATGATCACACATGAAAAAGCTGTTGAGTATTTGTCAGTCGAATGATGTTTGTTTGACAAAATTCGCGTTTGGTCGGGGTGTTTGATGTTTGATCCAATGGTTTAACGTTTGGTCGGGGTGTTTGATGTTTGGTTGAAGAGTTAAGCCTTTAGTCAAAACTGTCGTGTGGATATTCATTGGAAATAGTTGATTTTCTTTTAACGTAAGTGATAGATTCATTGACAAGAAAGTTTGCATTAACTGTGTTTGTGTGGCAAAGGCTATATGGTGAATTTAAAGTAGCCAAGTCTCTAAAATTTCTAACATCGAAAACACGAATTATTTGTCAATTTAAATCAACATTGATGCTGTGATCTTACCGGAAAAAGACAAAATAAACATTTCACTTTTGGTACACGAATCGTGTACCATAATGCGTTTCAGCCAAGTTGTAACAAGAGACTCGAGAGACGAGGCTAAACACATTGCACCAAATCAAACGGCGTATGTAGACTGGAATAAACAGACGCTAGAAATTTGCATTCGATTGAGATTGCTGGCTTATTTCGCCTAACATAACTGATTTGAAATTAGAGTAAAAGCGGAAACCATTGAATGTAAATCAGTTTATCTATATTCATATTACAGTATTATATTATATGCGTTCTGACCCACATGTGTCAATTTCTTAGTCCCAAATGTTGGCGATTTAGCTCCTTTAAAGATGCTTTATGTACGAGTCAAATCTACCTATTGCTGATTCATTTACTGATTCAAATATTATAAAAATTATTATTTAGACACCTATTGCCATGACAATCTAATAATCAGACCACGGGATAGCCGAGATTTTCAATGGATTAGAATATCCGCACTGGGCGGTTGGATGGTCGAATAATTAGCGTGCGCGCGCTGTATCATATGGCCTGCCATTGAGTCAACTGGCGTGGTTTCGAATCCTCGGCTGTACGTGGCAAGGAGTAGGGTCGCCTGTCCAACCTCGTGGGTTTTCTCCGGGTACTCTGATTTCCTCCCACTGCTAAAGACCCCTACACGCGAGCGAAGTATTGAAATAAAATTAAACCTGGTGTTAGTCCCGAAATGACCTAGTTTGTGTCGAGTGGACGTTAAAGCCAATTTCTCAAATATCCGCACTGTTTAATAATTCAATGTTAAAATTGATAATCGATTGGAGAAACTAATATAAGATGAATCAATTTACCGTATTATTAAAGATGTCCTCTAAATCTAACGTCTGGTTAATCGAGAAGTAGTAAGTTCCATTATGCAGGTCAAAGTTGAAGTATGGTTTGAAGACTTTTTCATCTCTGGTGATTTGGAACGACCACACAGCATTATTACTTGTTATATTAAATAACTCATAGCCTGAAATATGATATGTTATATGAATGAAGGGAGAGGGTGGGAGTGACCGAATGGTTAGCGCCTGTGCGTTGTATCATAAGGTCTGTATTTGAGTCAATTGACGTGGTTCGATTATCTCGTTGTACGTGACAAGAAATAGGGTAGCCTGTCCAACCTCGTGGGTTTTCGCCGGCTCCTCCGGTTTCCTCCCACTAATACAGACCTCAATGAGCAAGCGAATTATGGATATAAAATTTAACCATATATTAATCCCGAAATGACCTAGTTTGTGACACTATGCGATTCCTCGATCATCGCGAATACCAGGTCTTGCGCTTTTCCGCTAAAATGTCTACCTGAGATAAACGAGTTGCGAAGTTCAAGGTTCGTTCAATGTCAAGGTTTCCACGGAGGTCGCTATGTCACAACCTCTGATTGGACGCTTCTGTTCACGTGTTTGTAGATAACGTAGCTGTAAGTTCAGGAATTGTGAGGTAATCTAGCAACGTCCACATGTTATAAAACTCGCAGTCGTTGCCTCATGAAGACGAGCGAATATTCACTGCATAGTCACAATTAGATCCGTTTTTTTTTGCGCATTGGATCATAAGGTGGCGAGGATTCGATAACCTGTTTGTACGTGACAAGGAATAGGATCGCCTGTCCAACCTCGCGGGTTTTCTCCGGGTCCCCCGGTTTCCCCCTACAGCTAAAGGCCCCTACACACAAGCAAATTAATGAAATAAAGTTGAAGCATATGTTAGTCCCGAGACGACCTCGTTTGTGTCCAGTGGACGTTAAACCCCATTTCTCTCTCTCTGTGTTTTTGTATATTTTTAAAATGTAAATGTATCTTACCGGGTTCGTCTGTTTCCATGACGTTCTGGAAGGGTGGTGGTGCACCGGTACATTGACTGTTTACTACAAAATATATAATTCTGTTTATTCGTTATCTGATATTAATGCTACAATTTCATATTTTTAAAATGTATTTTCAAATAAAGCCTTAAAATGGATGGTATCTATAAACAGCCCTACCTTGTAAAAGAATAGTCCTATTAATCCTATAATTCACTATTGCCAGTTGAGAAATTGGCAAAAATGTCATTTTCAACATCAAATTTCAACGTTTGAAGATAGCTTATTCATTGAGGGAATAGAAAAACAAGGGGGGTAATTGTGTTATTATTTCCGGCGTGAATGATTTTTAAGTGTGGGAAATAATGCCTATGATTGTATGATAGTGAGATTACAACTTTTTGAACAAAAGACATAGAAATAATTATGTTTTCACTTTCTTTGAAAATTTTAAATTCTCGCTTTAAAAATAATAATTTCAATAAACACACAACCCAAAATACAAACCATTTGGACATTAAGCCAGTTAAATACCGGATGTGACGTCATTATGGTATCTGTCATTTACTGTTTATAAATGTAACAACAGAGTGATCTAACACTTAAAGACAAGTTATTTTGACTATCAGGGGGCGTGCTTGATACAGCAGTGATAATTCTCCATTAACGATAATTCCACAAGTTATAAGCTGGGCCATGCAGCTGATATTTATTTGGCACGTGTCACATAACGAGATATGGTGAATTAACCAACATCAAGACAAATTTGGAAATTGTGACAGAAGCGAGGCATATAAATACCACAGAGCATAAACGTCATGTGCCGGTATGACGTCATTGAGAAAGTTCTCAAACACTACGGCGGCCATTTCTAGATTATTTCATTGAGATTTAGGGGAATCACAAACTATAACACAGAGACAATGCAAGTCATAAACAGTAAATATCGAATCAAGTGAATAACTTAAGTTATTTCATTTAAAAGTCGGAGAACTAAATGTATCTTACCATACGAAATAAAAGACAATGTCAAAACAAAGAAGTAATTTATCTGTGGAATCATTTTGTAAGTAGTGGTGGTTTATTTCTAATCTCCTTGATTCAGTTTTTAAATCATCATAACTCTTGGTAGTTGGTAGCCATGTCTAAATGATAGGATCTGTAAAATATCAAAAATGTCGGTTTTTTAGCTCTATAACTTATAAAAGATATGGTGTTCTGTCTTGTAAATAATCGGAAATTAGGTTTTAACTCCTTCGGATCATATCAAACATATGGGTTTTCAGCCCTGTAATATATGAAAGATATGGTTTTTCAGCTCTACATAACAGCATATTAAAGATATGGTTTTTCAGCTCTATAGTCCATAGCATATGAAGGATATGGTTTTCAGTCCTGTAGCATATGAAATATATGGTTTTCAGTCCTGCAACATATGAAGGTTATGGTTTTCAGCCCTGTAACACGCACAGTCGCATTATTTCTGTTAGCAAATGTTTTCTAATTTCTTTTCATTTTGAGTGAAGTCTGTGCCCTAACAGGGCGGGAACTCTACAACGCAAATGACGCTTACGGCTCGCCATCGGATCCATTCACTTTTTTGCCATGTCTATATTCTGTCGTGTGTCCTGTCTGCAGGTTTAACTTCTAGATTTTTGTTTTGTGTGTAGTGCGATCCTCCTGTACTTACTATTAGGATGCGTATAACCAGAGTTAACAAATTGAGCGCGGTTGTTGATTACGACCCTCACGATTCAGAATTTAACTGGAAGATAGTCTCTAATGTCTCATCAATACATTGCTACGATCATTTCCAGACCAACGTGTGTCCAGTGCGAGGTTGGAGAATTTAACCCTGACAGCTGCATTCCCAAATGGTTATGTCTGGGTTAAAGCGCAGTTCATGGGTTAAAGCGTAGTTCTGGGTTAAAGTGTAGTTCTGGGTTAAAGCACAATTCTGGATTAAAGCGTCATTCTGGGATAAAGCATCACTCTGGGATAAAGCATATAGTTCTGGGTAAAAGCGTAGTTCTGGGTTCAAGTGTAGTTCTGGGTTAAAGCATAATTCTGGGTTAAAGCATAATTCTGGATTAAAGCGTCATTCTGGGATAAAGCGTCATTCTGGGATAAAGCATATAGTTCTGGGTAAAAGCGTAGTTCTGGGTTCAAGTGTAGTTCTGGGTTAAAGCGTGGTTTTATGGGTTAAGGCGTAGTTCCTGGGTTAAAACGTAGTTCCAGGGCAAAAGCATAGTTCCTGGGTTAAAACATAATCTAAGCTCGGAGGTTTTTCTCTGGGTCAACTGGTTTCCTCCTAAATCCCCCAACCCGCAAGCGAATTATTGAAATAAAATTGAACCATATGTTAGTCCCGAAATGACCTAGTTTGTGTCGAGTGGACGTTAAACCCCCATCTCTCCTCCCCGCCTCTCTCTCTCTCTCCCTCTCTCTCTCTCTCTGTCTGGCCAGTGTGGTTCAAATAAAAACAATAGATTTATCTGTGATTACCGGTTTTAGTTGTTTAACGTCAGTCCTCACCTCCCACCTTCCGTTTGACCCGATTAAATAGACACAACTGGTTTACACTCGGTCATGAAGACAAACAACCACCCTCAGATCTCACACTATGGTAGTCCCGGGTGCGCAGAACGTCGTAGTCATAGAAATATATTTCTGGGGTCGTAGTATTCGTACAATATTTGTCTGGATCATAGAGACTAACCCACTCAATATCTGGCAACTGTTACTCTCGCTTTAAAACTTACAGTATTCAAATTTTAAACGACCTCTTTACAAAGATCCCCGTGTCTTTGATTTCATGAAGCCTGACTTAAGACTTTAGGTCGGTGATCAAAGACAGAGGGAAGAGAGAATGAAATGGAGTTTAAACGTCCACTCGAAACACACAAGGTCATTTCGGGGACTAACACATGATTCAATAACTGTGGGAGGAAACCGGTGGTTGTACAGATTTCAACCGATTTTCTTTAACTCACTTTCCCTTGATGGTCGAAAACCTAAATATATTTTTTTTATCCCACGGTGAACGATGTTTTGTTTCTGGTGCATGTATCATAACAGAATTGAAATGGAGTGGGGTTTTAACGCCCTAGCGTTCTGCAGAGGGGGGGGGGCAAGATGAAAAATCCAGATTAACTTTCTCGGCCAACACTGTGGTCGAATACGTCTTGGTCCTTTCCAGACTGGATTATTGTAATGGTTTGCTGTGGGGTATTCCACAAAATCAATTAAACAAGCTACAATGTGTCCAAAACACAGCGGCCAGGATTATATCATTGTCTCCAAAATTCTACCATATCACTCCTATTCTGAAAGGATTGCACTGGCTCCCTGTCAAATTGCGCATTGAATATAAGTTACTATGTACAGTATTTAAATGTGTCAACGATTCATCCCCTTCGTACCTTCAAGAACTGATACATAATTACATTCCTACACGCGACCTCAGATCAGGAAACCAACTAAGACTTTGCAATCCAGGCTACAATATGAAGACCTTCGGGTACAAGTCATTTTCCCATGCTGCACCATTACTCTGGAACGCAATTGATATTGATTTAAGGCGATGTGATAATCTGGGAACTTTTAAGTCAAAACTGAAAACATTTCTTTTCAACTCATACTACAATTGAACATTGTAACATTGATACACTTCATACCATCTCCAAGCGCCTTGAGCATTTTTTTTATGGATAAGCTGCGCTATACAAAAACTCATTATTATTATTATTATTATTACTTGCAGAGCCAACGCCGCTCCCATATATCATAAACTGTTCTCAAGATATTTTTACACATATCAACCTAGTGTGTGATTTGCTAATTAGAATTTTGGTCCTTTCATGCGAGGAAGGCTGGGGTGGCATAGTGGTCTAGAGTGTCTCGCTTCGACGTCTAGCTGGCCGGTCACCTCTGTCTTGCGGCTGTGGTTTTGATCCCACTTGTAAGCGTATGTGGCATGGAGATAGGGGCGCCTTCTCAACCTCGTGGGTTTCCTCCAGGCACTCCGGTTTCCTCCCACTGTTAAAGACCCCTACGCGCAAGCGAATTATTGAAATAAAATTAAACCATGTTAGTCCCAAAATGACCTGGTTTGTGTCGAGTGGACGTTAAACCCATTTCTCGCTCTCCCCCCTCTCCCCCCCTCTCTCTCTCTCCTTTCATGCGACACGAATGTAATTTACTGTAGTGTACGTACGAGCATGTCATTGCTTTGATTAGTTCAAGGACAGCTGTCTGACCGTTCGGATGGGACGAAAAAAAGAGGCTCCGTGTACACATTAGTGTTCACGTAAAACACCCCCTTTCTATACATGTGTAGGCCGTAGCACCACTGTCCAGGAAAAAATACCTTCATAGCATACTGTACACCAGTAGGAGCAGAGCAGTAGGACGTTAAACCCCATTTCATTTCATTTTATTTCATTTTGATTAGTTCGTTAATATATAATTTAAAAAGGAATGGCCCGAAAACTGCTCCCTGAGTAACACCAATCATACAACTGCAAATTAAATCTTTGAAATCGGGTTTAACGTGTTACTGTTCTGTCCCGACTGGGCTAATGGAGACGGAAATATGCCATGCTGCGTGTTATGAGGGACATGTTGCCCGGGCAGCGCCTGTGTACACGGGACCTCGGTTTTTCATACTACCAGAACGACTATATATTGTCCTTTTCCAGATCCACCGCCCCACCCTACACCATCAAGTTATCATGGGGGATTGGATGGCCGAATGGTTAGTACGTGCGCGCTGTATCATAAGGCCTGTCATTGAGTCAACTGGCATAGTTTCGAATCCCCGGTTGTACGTGACAAGGAGTAGGGTCGCCTGTCCAACCTTGTGGGTTTTCTCTGGGTCCTTTGTTGGATCTGTTGACTCAATATTATGGAAGTTGAATCGCTGATAGTAATATGGGTGGTTGGATGGCCGAACGGTTAGCACATGTTGTATCATAAGGTCTGTCATTGAGTCAACTGGCGTGGTTTCGAATCCCCGGTTGTACGTGACAAGGAGTAGGGTCGCCTGTCCAACCTCGTAGGTTTTCTCAGGGTCATCCAGTTTCCTCCCACTGCTAAAGACCCCTACGCGCTAGCGAATTATTGAAATAATATTAAACCATATGTTAGTTCCGATATCACCTAGTTTGTGTCGAGTGGACGTTAAACTCCATTTCTCTCTCCGTTCTGCACCACCAAGTTATCATGGCCGATTCCTATTTCTATTATATAAACGTTCAACCTGGCATGGGTAAAGCTAAAAATTGAACGAATCATGCAAAGATTAAAAGGAAGGACAATTGAATTTTGTTTTTAAAATCGTAGAGGATTACAAAAAATACCCATAGCAAGAATGGAAATCAAAGTTGAATTAATTGTTTCGAAATTTAAAGTTGCAATTTAATATTTTTAAGTTATATTTTGAAAATGTATTAAAATAAAGCCCTAAAATGGATTGTTTCTACAAACAGTCCTACCTTGTTAAAAATAATCATATTAATCCTATAATTCACTATTGTCAATTGAGAAATTGGCAAAAATATAATCAAATTCAAACGTTTGAACATAGCCATCCCATGGAGGTGAATGGGAAAACAAGGGAGGTAATTTTGTTATTATTTCCTGTGTCACTGATTTTAATGCCTGGGAAATAATGTCCATATCGTATAATAGTGAGTTGACAATTATCTATTGAACAAAAGGAATAGAAAAAATTATGTTTCCCGCTTTAAAAGGACACTCGAATTGTTTTGAAATGCACTATTATATAATAGCGGATCATATGATCATATTGAGGAGGGGCGGGTTTTTTTTCTTTTCTAGCTATTTATTCTGAAATAAAAGGGACATTCGAATTGTTTTAATGCTTAGCGGATTACAAAAATTCTATATTAATAGCGGAACATGTTTAGGAGGGACGGGGGAATTTTCCTTACAAGTTATTTAATCTTAAATAAAAGGACATTCCAATTGTTTTAATGCAAACCGGTTTACAAAAATGCAATATTGATGTTAAGGAAGGGTGGATGGATTTTCCTTACGAGCTATTTAATCTGAAATAAATCTTGTAAATAAACAAAGACTTGTAAATAAATTTGGAATCAATGTAAACAATATAATATAAACAATAATACGTTTGATTTCAACAAAGGTAAACATTGTTTACGATTATAGTCTTCATATCGACGTGGAATGGGGGAGAACACTGATCTACATCCTACAACATCTGAGTTTAGTAGTAAGTGAAGGAGAACCGCACTACACGTAAAACAAAAATCTTCAAGATAAACCTGCTGACAAGACAGAAAATAGACATTGGGTCTACTTTCCAGATAGAATAAAAAAAACCCCAACAATTGCAAGTCAACAATGTTATCCTTGTATAAGAGCACCTTCAATCCGAGAAATTACATATTATTAACAAAAGCCGGAGCTATTATGGCGATATATTAGATTTAAACCTCTTCATTTGTTAATGTCGTCATATCTTCTAATTTCTATTCATGTATTTTCTAAATTAAACCAAAGTATAGCATACTGTAACTTGATTATATCTCTTGACGTCAGTGATGACGTAAATTATGATATACAGAATATTTACATTACATTACTTAAAGGGGTCGAGTCTCTAACTCAATATCATCCACAGTCTTATAATATAATTACAAGCACGACTTATTGGCAAATTTATATCAACAATGATGTTGTTGACTTACCGTAAAAAGACCGACTTCTGATAGTGATATCCAATAATATTTAAGTCAAAATGAACATTTCAAAATTAGTACACGAATCGCGGGGCAGAATGCTTTCGAGCGCCATTTGTAATGAAGCGAATCAATGAACGAGGCTAAACATACCCCACAGAAGAATACTTCAGGTGTAGACTGGAATAACCAGATGTCAAAGACCGTCATAGAATAGAGAATTGACCCCTTTAAGAGCTAAATCTGCTTTTTTTTCTGGCTTCAAATGTTGTATAAATTAAAATTTAGACAGTTATTCACATTTTATGGATAAAGACGAGAGTATCTCTGATGAAACTTCGCTTAGTATCAAACTCAGTAATTGTGTATCAATAAAATTGTACCTTGTGTTAATATGTTCAATTACTAAATGCCAATCAAAGAAGTTTTTTGGGGGGTTTTGGAACTATAGCGAGAGCTGTCAGATATTTATCTCACTATCATGCAATCCATCTCTAATTTAGAAAACTACAGTTGGTTTTTTTTTTTTACATAGAATCATCCTGTCATGAATTGAACTTACAACATACGTCACCGAGAAAAGAAATCCCCCCTTCCTCTAAATGAATTGAGAATGCGATTAAAATTCATCAAAACGATTTCTAGGAATCTAAATATATTTTTTTCAGTTTGTTTCTCTCTTTAAATCAATCGAGAATGCTATTAAAATGTCTAGGAATTTAATTTTTTTTCTTTAAACTTTGATTCTCGATTTCATTTTTTATTTGGCCAATGCTCAATTTAACAAGGGCTAGGTTTTTAAAACGTTTTGGACGAAATCAAACATGACATAAATTACGTTGGGTTTCTTAAAATTTCTAAAACATTTATCCAGATATGTGTTTTTGGTTCACTCGTATACATCTGACGTTGCTCCAACACTTGATATAAACAGTGAGCCAGCTGTCAAAATATTTGATCTGAGTTGAGAATTGATTTTTATAAGAAAGTAAAAGGGGGGGTTATGTGCTGATGGTGTGATTGCGTGTGACAAGGTATATGTCACACGGGGATTATCGTGGCTGTTCAATCAGGTCTGTCTCTGAGTCAAGCGGCGTGGGTTTTCTGCGGGTTAATACCTCCCCCACCCCCCATTAGCTACGTTATTACCCCCCTACGCGCAAACCGATTTTTGAAATAAAATTGAACCATATGTTAGTCCCAAAACGACCTAGTTTGTGTTGGGTGGACGTTAACCCTCTCTGTCACGCATATGTTAAGGGGAGTCGCGGTGGCTCAGTTTGTAAGACGCTTGCTGGAGGTCTCCGGTTCCGGCACCGTTTCCCCTTGTTAGTGGTGCAGGACGGAGGCCTGATAAGGCCAGTGCCTAGTCGTTTGGATGGGACGAAAAACCTAGGACCCGTGAAAATATGTCATTTGAATCCCGAAGAGAGAGAGAGAGGGAGAGAGAGAGAGAGAGAGAGAGAGAGAGATGGGTTTAACGTCCACCAGGCGACCCTTCCTTCTCCTTGTCACGTACAACCGAGGAATCGAAACCACGTCAGTTGACTCAATGACAGACCTTATGATACAACGCGTACGCACCACTAACCATTCAACCAATCTACCCCCCAAAAATCCAGAAAAACACCTGCCATAGAGAGTTTCAACTCTTACATGAGGTGCCTTTAAACTTCATATACTTACATAAGGTACCTTTAAACTTTATTTCATTGTGCTTAAAAATAGCTTAGTTGTGTTTTAAATGTAATGTATATGGCTAAACATGTAATGGACACAACAAATTGGACTCTTCGTGTCAATACATTTTTTTTTTTTTTTTTTTTTTTGTTTAATATAAATAAAAAATTACAATATTTGTTCCAACTACTTGACACTTGCCCATTTCACAAACACACAAACAATCATGTTATACTCTCTCCATTCGATTAGTTTGGAAATTTTCCAGTAATTGTGTTTATACTTATAATAAAAAATGCGATGATTTCGTGTTTCTGTCGTTTGCATGTTTAAAATACGAAAACATTTCAAAACAAGTTCAATATATTCTGCGAGATTTGTGTTTATATTGCAAAGTGACTTGTGTGCTTCTCGCTTTTTTTTGTCCAACCTTAAACGCAAATTGATCAACAGTACATATTCATTTGGCCTCTACTATTAATTAATCAGTTCGCAAAATAAATTGTTTTCTGTTGCAAATTAAATTCTAAAATAATTTTTTAAAATATTTAGAAAAATAATAAAGATGTTCAATGGCTTTAATAGCAAGTGTAGAAGAAACAAAACCGACACGATAAATCCATGGACAAGACAAACTGCAAAGGCATTGCAAGAAAAAACAACAATAATATCAAATCAAGTGAATGGATCCGGGGGACAGACATAAACATCCATTGGATGTACAGTCTTGGGCATGTAAATGATACAGGCTTCACTCAAAATGAACAACAATCGAATCAAGACAGATTTACAAGAAAGAAGTAACAGAACCGAAAAAATGCGAGGTACGAATATTACCGAGGACTTCGAGTCGGAAGTACGGCCATTACCGAGGACTTTCGAGTCGGACATTACCTAAGGATTGTGGAATCGGATATTACCAAGTACTGTCGAGTCTGAGGTACGACCATTTCCGAGGACTGTCGAGTCTGACATTACACCAAGGACTGTCGAGTCTGAGGAACATATATTACCGAAGACTGTCGAGTCTGAGGAACGGACATGACCGAGGACTGTCGAGGCGGAGGTACGGACTGTCGAGTCTGAGGAACATATATTACCGAGGACTGTCGAGTCTGAGGAATGGACATGACCGAGGACTGTCGAGGCGGAGGTACGGACTTACCGAGGACTGTCGAGGCGGAGTAACGGACATTACCGAAGAGTATCAAGTCGGAGGTACGAATATTACCGAGGACTGTCGAGTCGAGGAACGAATATTACCGAGGACTGTCGAGACGGAGGTGTGTACATTACCTTCCAATGTCGACAGGGGGTGAGGACATTACGACACTCCCTGTACTGCTGTATGTGATTTGGACAGACTTGTATCCCCGAGTCCATCATTCATCTCCCATTCAGTATAATAATTTCAAAAGTGACTAATGTGTTCGAGTATTCATTGTGACAATTTATACGTGTTTATTTAGTATCTATTTTGTTTACCGAACTATACCGATATGGATATTGATTGCTGTTAGAAACAAGCGAAGCAACCGACATTCCCCTCATAACTACCCATATCAAACTCTTGGTCCTGGACAATCCAGACATACCGTCATAGTCTCAATCAATACAGACATACAGATCACAGGAAAATGCAGATAATCCCAGGTCGGAAGAACATCGTGAGAAGTTATACACAGGAATAATAGAATTTAAAAGAATCCATTCCGTGTTTTCACCTTTCTGTTCACGTTCTTGGTCGGGGCGAGGGGTCGATCTACCATCTATGCAAATGTCTTGGGTTCTAATCCCAGCCCGAAAGAATGTTGTAAAAATTATGCAAAGAAATTGTAGAATATGAAAGAACCCATGCCTGACCTTTACTAGTCCCTGCTAGCCAGGATGCCTGCCCAACCCCTTGCGGTTACTCAGGGACAGGCGAATTATTGAAAGAAAATAATGAAATTGACCCTCTCTCTCTCTCTCTCTCTCTCTCTCTCTCTCTCTCTCATGAAATATTTGATATACTTTATACTTGCGCTGAGTAACAACAAGTGTATATAAGTAAATGATAGCGGGTTGATTATTATTAATCCGACATTCTCTGTTTGTGTATTACATAATTGTATTACCAAGTAACAGAGTTGCTTGTTGTCCAATCCAATTCGGTTTATTGAATAAAATATTGTTTAAACTAACACACATGTCTTAAAGAACCCGGTGAACGTTACATCATAAAAAAAATCCAGCGTGGTTTCCCTTGTAAGTGATGCAGAACGGAGGGCCTGGCAAGGGACAGCGTATAGTCGTTCGGATGGGACGAAAAACCGAGGTTCCGAGATCCTTTGGCAGTTGGAATTCGATGTAAGAGTAGGCCGTTGCGCCACTATCCGGGCAAAATGTCCCTCATGGCGTAGCGGTCTTTAGCAGTGGGAGGAAACCGAAGTACCCGGAGAAAACCCACGAGGTTGGACAGGCGACCCTACTCCTTGTCACATACAAAACGGGGATTCGAAACCACGCCATTTGACTAAATGGCAGGCCGTATTAAATAGCGAACGCACGATAACCATTCGGTCATCAAACCGTCTTCATTAGGAAAACAGTAGGACGCTAAACCCCACTTATGTCTCTCTCTCTCTCTCTCTATCTCTCTCTTTCTCTCTCTCTCCACTGTGATGATTGGAAGCGTTATATTGTCTATAACGTCATGACATTTTTCTCCGTGGAGGTAAACAAAGCCCATTTACCTAGTAACATAAATCATGTATTGACATTAATATACAACTTATATATTTACTGTAGTTTTACATACTCGTAGTGTCAATATGGTGAAAATTGGGTTAGCGAGTAGGATTAACATAAAACAAACGCTTGATAATGACTAGAAAGCCTAGTCGAAACGTCGCTCAGCAGTAATTGTGACCTGTATACTCTAGTTCAATTACTAAATGCCATTGATACAGTTTAACATAAAACAAAGGCTTTGTTTTAATATGAAATTGTATTCGTGAAGAGTGTATCCCGAGTCTTGGCTGACAGTCTACCTAGCAACGGGTGCGAAGCCGTCGTAGATGTTGTCTGTCCATTCATCATTATAAATATCAAAGCCTAATTAAATTCTCGGATTATCCACTGTCCATATATTTTTAGGTGTATTTTTCTTTTATTTAGCAGCTTACCATCACGTTTAGCAACGCGAGACCATACAATCTTCGCGTGCAAGCTTTGACGTCACTAGAGCAGACATCCCTAATCGTCGGATTGCCAGTTCGGGAACGCCTTACATTTTTGTCATGTTTTCGCTCCATGTGTGGCTTTCAGGCAGTCTAGTATTTTTCTTATAAGATTGGATGTTTCCACTTTCCATAAATACCAAAATTGCCATACATTTATTGGAAATAACCACCCTATAAATACTTTTCTGGAAGAGTATCTTTAAAGTCCTCGATCGTTACAGGCGCCCGCTCAACCCATCCTTGCAAACTGGGGACCTATTTCACAAAATTTTAATTAAGATAAAATCCAAATTTTAGTAATTTGATTGGATAATATTAGATCAATTTTAGTGCTTAGCCAATCGAAATTGAAGTATCTGCTAAAAATTGGATTTTATCTTTAGTTAAGATTTCGAGAAACAGGGTCCTGACGTTTTACACATAATTCCTCAGTTGTTATTAAATAATCAATTATCTGGTGATATTGGGGTTTTTTTTGAGACATTCGACGATAATCAATAACAATACGTCAGTTTATCATATTATAAGAATGATTGATTTATATAACATAGAACAGTTAATCATACATTGGTTACAAATTTCTTTTACTAAGTAGAATATGTTATTGTATTAGTTATTAATTAGTGTGTGTATTTTTGTGTGAGAGGGAGCGAGAGAGGGGGTGGAGAGAGGGAGAGAGAGAGACGAGGGGGAGGGGGTGCATTTCGGGCTTAAATTATGGTTCAATTTCAAAGAGAGTGAGAGAGATAACGTTTCGGGACAAACACATGGTACGGGGGGGGGGGTGCAAAATCAAATGCTGGAACTTGTTACGCATTGAATTAGCTGTGGTTCCAGAGTTCAGATTTATACATATAAAAGAATCGGATTGTTTTTTCTATTTTGGTTGCATTTGTTTATCAACGATTTTTATTTTATCTTATTCATATCCGACGTCATCACTAACATATTTACACATCTCACGGTCAACATGACAATGGTGGTAATAATCTGCCGTTTTGAACCTTGAAATCTTGTCCCAGTTAGCATTGTGACGTTAAGCAAGAAGTCAATACACAAGCTCTGGCATATCGGATAAAGGGAGAAATGTATACCATATAAGCTACAGATACCAAGAGCAGATATCCATGATCTAGATCTTTCTTTGCTTGCGGTACACATCTTATGTCATAGCCAGTGGAAAGTCTGCCTGCTTAAAATAATTTCTTGCACAGCACCACTGAACGTCGCAAAGATTTGTTTTTCAATCCTAAATGTTCGGAAATTGTGACAATGACTGCATGAATATTACGCAGGACAGGGGGTCTAACAAAAAAGCATCTAGTCAATAGGATGGTATGAAAACCGTGTTAAAGATCCCCTGACAATTGGAAATCGAAACTAGATTAGGAGCTGTCCGAGAAGAGGTTATTCAAAGCTCACTCTATGACGTATTTCCGTCTTCATTAGAATGACTGATACAGATAAGTAGGGTGTTGAAAATTAAATGAAATGGAATGGAATGGGGTTTAACGTCCTGCTGTTCTGCTCCCACTAGACTAATAAAGCCGGGCATATGCCATACAGTGTGCAGCGGCGCTCAGCCTACTCTTATATCTAATTCCAACTACCAAGGATCCTTTACGTGCACACTAATGTGTACACGGGACCTCAGTCTTTTGTCTCATCCGAACGACTGGACAAGGACAACTGTCCTTACCAGGCCCCCGTCCTGCACCACTGACAAGGGGGAACCACGCCGGATAAATCCCGATGAACTATCTCGGCCAACACTGGGAGCGAACCCGCGACATCCAGATAAGCGAGCCAGTGTCTTACTCACTGATGCCCCGTGGCGTCCCAAGTAGGACGTTAAACCCAATTTCATGGCATTTCTTCACTAATATAAAACGAATTCTTACATGACGGAATGCGAGTTTAAACCAACCCAAAATACGTGCTTCACTCCACATTTAAAATACACTTCATTCACAACTTACCTTTCAATGTTTCTCTCCGGTATGCTGCTCCATCAAATGATGGTTTCCCAGGCTGTTGTAGACTTGATTGTCCAAATATTGATACTCACAGGTATAATATTACAATAGCCTTTGTTATCCGGGTATATTTTATATGCAGGTAAGTAAACAAGGGGTGTTTATCTATATTGCATAAGGAGCGTGTTGTAACTAGTAAATATCTCTTGGCATCCTTTGTAGTCAAGTTGAAGTTTCTATTTAATTTCTTGTAATACAATCTAAAATAACAAATATTTATATTAGACTCAAATTTAACTAAAGTAGGGTTAATAGTTCACATCCGCACAATTCTTAAGTTCAGGAAGTTATTTTGTATCACTAGGGTATCCAAAGGAGCTAGATGAAAGGGTCGGTATGCTCCTGAACTAACCTGCTTCTGTATTGTAACAACAGGGGAGACAAATTTGAACAAAGTAACTCAAATACATGTGCCCCCTTTCAAACGCTCGTTCGTAGGACTGCCACATATTTCCAAAAATATTGGCTGAACGGGTATCCCTTCCTCCCTCCCTTTTATTAATTTTGTTCCGACAAAATACGGTACTGGCGTCATCATTATGCCGTTCCCAATGACGACAGTTCAAGACGTTCGGTCAAATTTGTTTATTTTTTTAGCAATTTAATTGTTAGTCATGTTTCTACCCATTGAATTGTCTCTCATGAACGTAATCTTCAAGTTCGTGTTCAGAAGCCGAATACAGTTCTCTCGTCAAAAGACAACACTAGTAACTCACTTTTTTGTCAAAATTGAGTTAGGACCAAATTTGTAGTTATTTAGGTGTGCGCTTCCTGTTGTTGTACTAGATATTCCAATCTTTTCACCCAAAGCAGTTACAACCATGCCACAACCTAGCAACTTCCTTCATTTGCCTAGTATGCCACAGAAAAACCTAGTAACTCAATAGCCAAATCAATGGATAAGCTGGGGTTAAATATTCATGCAATATGTTTTCCTTTGTTTTCTTAAAACAAGAAAAACATGAGTTACTAGGTGTTGCCTTTTGACGTGAAGGTTGCTGTCATGTGGATTGACTAACGTGCAACCGGACTGGCAGATTCGGAGTAGGCGTATAGAAACAAGCCTTCAAAATATTCCGTATCATAAAATTTTGTTTTATTTGTTGGGGGTGGGGCGGGGTATTGGGGGGGGGGGGGGGCTGGTATATGCTTTTCCGTTTTTATGTCTTTGGTACTTTTTTTAATGAGGGGTAATTTAGTATTTAGATTAAATGAGAAAGTTTATCATATCGTGAATCGATTCTAAATTTATTCTAACTTTCAGTTAAACTTAATTCTAATCTAACAAAAACATGTTAATCGCCAATATGGAACCAAGATTTTTAAAATTCAAAAGTATGATAGAGAGAGAAATGGGGCTTAACGTCCACTCGACACAAACTTGGTCATTTCGGGACTAACGTATAGTTTCATTTTATTTCAATAATTCGCTTGCGCGTAGGGATCTTTAACAGTTGGAGGAAACCGGAGGACCCGGCGAAAACCAACGAAGTTGGACAAATTCAAAAGCAACAAATAACAAAGTATTTTCTGTGAGGTGTTGACATTGTTTTGGTGAGAATTACAAATTTTTTGTTGTTTTACGGGGGGGGGGTGTTGGTGTTTTTTTCGGGAATATTGTGTAATATGTTGCAAACTAACTTTGGAGAACCCGTCTTATCAGTGGACATATTGACATTGTGTTGGTGAGAATTGTTTTTTTTTTTTTTTTGTTGTTTTTTTTCTGGATTTGTGTGTGGACATATTGCCATTGTGATGGCGAGAATTACAAATCGGGGGTTTTTTGTGTTTTTTGTTGTGGTCGTTGTTTTTTCGGTATTTTTTTGTAACATGTGTTATAATCTTGAAATAAAATGTTAATCCCGACCAACTTGTAAACTAGCTGTGGAGAAAGAAGGCGTCTTATCAGTGGCCATATTTACTTTGTGTTGTCGAGATTTTATATCTCACGATTTACAAAGTCATTAACACTCGACTGACGGTCATTATATTAGTTTATAAAATAAATCAGTTATTAATATATCTGTTAATGGATCATGTCCAGTGTAATCTACCTTCTTTAAGTTGTGTCGAACTGAGTTAAGGGAGAGAGAGAGAGAATGTGTGTGCGTGAGAGAGAAAGAGAGAGAGAGAGGGGGAGAGAGAGGGAGAGATAGAGAGAGAGGGAGGTAACGCCACGTGTCTCGGGACTAACATATGGTTTAATTTTATTTCAATAATGAGCTTGCGCGTAGGGGTCTTTAGCAGTGGGAGGAAAACCAGAGGACCCGGTCAAAAAAACCACAGGGTTGGACAGGCAACCCTACTGCTTGTCACATACAACCAGGGATTCTAAACCATGCCTGTTGACTCAATGGCAGGCTTTATTATACAGCACGCACATGCTAACCATTCGGCCATCAAATTCCTCGATTGAGTTTAGGATATTGCATGGACATAAACTTTCGTCCGTGACTCCGTCCCGTTGAGTTATGGTGCTTGTTCGTTTTGAGATTTGCATACGATTATTTTTATGTATTATCGTTGCGTGTTCAATGTCATAGTATAGAATTTTGTCCAGGTAAATCCTTTTATATATTATCGTTGCGTGTTCAATTTCATAGAATAGAATTTTGTCCAGGTAGATCCTTTTCTGTTTACCCTTCCATCACATTTCGATACAGCCACGTGTGCACAGTGTGGTCTTGAATTTTAGTACCGTCACAAAAATAAAACACACTTCACTACCGAGAAGTAAAGATCTTGAAAAGTCCTAAATATTTTTGCTCGTCCCACGCCAGACACGGGACATTCTAGTTGAAGGTATAGTTACCTAAACGCTCACATCAAATAATCAATATCACAAACAACTTACAGTTTCCTTCGCAGTTTGGAGCCGCGGTGGATAAGTTGGAAATATTTTTCCCGGTCCCCTAGAACATTTTAGTTGAGAGTCAAGTGTTACCTAAACCCTGACGTTAAATACTCAATAAGAGAGAGAGGGGGTGGGTTGCATCACGTCTTAGTCCCGAAATGACCTAGTCTGCGTCAAGAGCTAAATCTGTCGATTGCAGGACTTTCTTTGGGTCTGACATGTTACCTAAATTATTAATTAGACACTAATTAACTTATCCAGACCATAATTAACTCTCGACGTCAACGCTAGCCTGTGATATTTACTGGATTAGGATCCGATTTGCTGCTCAACTTTCATCCATGATTTAATCATGAAATGGATAATCGAGACTATGTTTATTATCGTATTAAGTAATGATGGTCGATGCTAGGTCGATAATTCAATCGCGAAATTCTCGGTTGAACTTGGATTAATTTGACTGAAATGTTGAGAAAATACCCTTTACATCACCTAGTTTTGAACTTTTATTTAATCTCACATTATGTATCTTTAATAATTATCGTATAATGAGACGGGTTATTATATCACGTGTTATGTACGTACTACGTTTTAGGTTCGAAAAACATTTTATAACTCAGAAAAATTCAAATTATGTCAATTTTATATAAAATACAAAGTCATGTGAAATACGACTCCAAAACAAAATAAATATACATGTTGAAATCGAATAATGCTCTTGTTGAACTTTCAGCACTTGAATAACTACCGGCAAAATGTCCAGTGAATGATCAATCAATTTCAAGCCAACAAAATTCAGTGTTAAGCAGCGCGATAATATTAGAAATAAAATATAAATATAGTAACTTTATACTACTTCTATATATTTAATCTCATCTTGTCAACGTCACCTGTATGTGTTTCAACATGTACGTGTGTATTCAAAACAGTGCTAGGTTAACCTATAGCCCTCCCAGGCGGAGGCTTTGGGCCTCAAGAACTAGGGGAACCCTTACCAATGTGTATGTGTTCGATCCGAGAAAGTTCATCCGCGGTCCCGTGTACTCATTGGCGTGCACGTAAAATATCCCTTTACAGTTGGCATTCGATATAAGAGTAGGCCGAAGTGCCACTGTCCGGACAAAATTTTCCTCATAAAACACTGTATGGCGCATGCCCGTCTTTATTATCTCAATTCGGAGTAGAAAAGTAGGATATTAAACCCCATTTCATTTCATTTCCAATTTGTATGATATTTTTGACACTGTCATACGCCTTTCTTACACGCACTATAGTCTTAAACATCCGTCACCTTTCTCGCCCGATAGACAAGGACAGCTGCCTAGTCGTTCGGATGGGACGAAAAACCGAGGTCCCGTGTACACATTGGAGTGCACGTAAATGATCCCTTGGCAGTTGGAATTAGATATAAGAGTAGGCCGTAGCTCCGCTGCCTGGGCAAAATTTCCCTCATAGCACAATGTATGGCGTATGCCCGTCTTCCATTAGCCCAGGTTAGGTGCAAAAGAGCAGGACGTTAAACCCCATTTCATTTCATTTCCTCGCCCGACGTGGGGCGAAGGGAGGGGGGAGGTGGACCTCAAAGGTGGAATAACCTATGACATTGTGTTCCTAAACGTCGTCTGTGTATGTGTTCCTTGACATCGCCTGTGTATGAGTTTCTTAATGCTACCCGTGTATGTGTTTCTAAACACCATCTGTATGTGTTTCTAGACGTCACATTTATGTGTTTCTAGACGTCATCTGTATGTGTTTCTAGACGTCACCTGTATGTGTTTCTAGACGCCATCTGTGTGTGTTTCTAGACGTCACCTGTATATGTTTCTAAATATGTGAATAAAACTTGAAGTGAATACGTTCTACTTCTATATGCTCTTTAAATTTTATATAGTAGGCAATGTAAATAAAACACACGCACACAAGATAAGACAGCTAGCTAACGATTTGGTGTACATTGTATATGAGTAAGTAAGAGTGGGGTTTTTTGGGTTTTTTTTTTTAAACTGGTCGTATTTTTGGGGTATCTTAAAATAAAAATATTTCATTCTACTTTTATTCTATTAATATCTGATGTGTGACGAATGCGTATCAGAGGTTTATTTACCCCACCCACCACGACACCCTAAATATCCAATCTTATTAAAAATTGAAAATTACACGAATCACAAAATATTTACTAAAAATCTATCAAAATTCCTTCCGTCGTTCGAGCTGATGACGTTCAGATGTCCCCTTGCTCTTATACAGCAAATTCTAGAACTCTGCTGAGGGCGACGCGATGTGATAATTAATATAATTGCTTGATGACTTACACAATGTAAACACAATGAACTGATCAGCATACAAAGTTAATTATATGGATAGTCTAAAACAATATCTATATTCATATCTACCTGGGGCGTGACCCAATTCCATCCGTATTTTGTCCTTATCTTTGCTGTTATAACCGCGTGGGTGTTTTTACCCGGTGCTTCGATTTTCTCTTACTAACGAGAATTTTGTACTCGTGAAAATAAATGAAATACAGATTTACCATATGGTTCGAGAAATGCCCCTGTTATGTCAAGTGGACACTTAGTCCCATTTTCTCCAGTCGAAATTTAAAACGAGTGTTAGTCACCAACACAATATACACACCCATTGGCAACTAACTGCCGTTAACACTTTTACAGCTGTCAAATTAGAGAAAGGTGATATTGCTTTAAGATGTGTCGATTCCGTGAAATTCAGTTGAAAGCGCGTGTTTTCAGTTTGGACACAACTATATTCTGGAAAACATAGGAAAAAGCATGTTATGCTGAATACCGGAACCTGGTCCTCCGGAAAACACAAGAAAAACCTAACCATAATAATTGTTGTTAGATCTAGATGTGACGTGAAAGTAAATACCAAATTGAAAACTTTTTGAAGGTTAGATCTAATTAAAACACGGATCCTATTTCGTTTAGTTTTTTATAGTTGAAAATTTCGTTTTACTTGTCTTTACTTTAATAGGTATAAAAAAAAACGAAACGAAATATAGATCTGTATTTTATTGCGGTTGATCAAAAACAAAACCAGGGATGTTGATGTCAGTAATTTGTATGAATTCCGCTTTAACTGATCGATCTGTTACAATACTATTGATTTGTTCCTGATATTAACTAATCAATCTATTATAATTCTGTTGATTTATTCCACATATTCCTGAGAATTGATAGCCTGTTATTAAGAGTTAACAGGTGAAAATAACTTATTTACATATATAATATTACACTGTAGAATATCACGAACTTTTAAAATGGGTGAGAAATTGAGGTCTATCTTAAAGCTAGATCGATCTAGGTTCTTTCTTAACTACACAAACTAGGTCATTTCGAGACTAATAAATGTGTAGGGGTCTTTAGCAGTGGGAGGAAATTAGAGGACCCAGAGAAAACCCACGAGTTGTGTAAAATTTAAATCTCCTATGAATGATTTTAATCGTTATGTAGTTTATATGATTTGTCATTTAAAGTTCCAATAGCATATTTTTAAGTTATATTTTTAAAATGTATTAAAATAAACCCCTAAAATAGATTGTACCTATAAACAGTCCTACCTTGTTAAAGAATAATCCTATTAATCCTATAATTCACTATTGCCAGTTGAGAAATTGGCAAAAGTATCATTTTCAACTTCAAATTCAAACGTTTGAAGATGGCCGTCCATGGTGAGGAATGGGAAAAAAGGGAGGTAATTGAGTTACTATTTCCTCAATCAGCCTGTGTCACCCATTTTAACGCCTGTAAAATTTTGCCCATGATCGTATAATAGTGAGTTGACAACCTTTTGAGCAAAAGACATAGAAATAATTATGTTTTGACTTTCTTAGAAAATATGAAATTGGGACTTTAATCTGTCTGGGGGCTGAGGCTATTCGCCCAAAAATTTTAGTCGTATTCCGAATTTTCAGAATGAATAAATCCTTAACGAATTTTACACAAAACTGTGATGGTTGTTTATTTTTAATTAATTACACAACTATAGTTTTACAATATGTCATGCAGAAAACAACTTAATGTTACCCTTCTCTGAAGTTTGTGCCCGAAACACGGAAATATATGTCCGTACATAAAATGTACCTGGCATTGAGACTTGAGTGTCAATATAGATTTGAAATATATTCTTATTCAAGAATTAAAATTAAAACATCTCGATCTTACCTTGTAAAAGTATTTTATTTTCCAATATAACTTGAAGTTAATTAACAATCCGAAAATGTTTGTATCACCCGGCTTTGTCTAGGTGTGTCACTATCGAATTCTGTACGAGAATGAATTGTAAATCATGTCGAAATCGACACTCCAAGCTCCACAGCTAATGTTTGCTCAAGATCCTCACAGCGCATTGGGGCTTTTGCCAGCTATCGCCAACCGAAGATTATCATTCGCTGTGATTAAAGGAACTTCGTCGACACTTCTTACATACTATGACGACATTGAAGTTAGTCACTTAAAGCGAGAATTTCATATTTTCTAAGAAAGTCACAATATAATTATTTGTATGTCTTTTGTTCAAAAGGTTGTCAAATTACTATTATACGATTATAGGCAATATTTCCCACACATGAAAATCATTCCCGACGGAAACAATAACACAATTACCTCCCTTGATTTTCTATTGTCCCCCATGGAATAGCGTTTGAATTTGGAGTTGAAAATGATATTTTTGAAAATTTATCAACAGGCAATAGTGAATTATTGGATTAATATGATTATTCTTTAACAAGGTAGTATATAGATACCATCTATTATAAAGCTATATTTTAATACATTTTAAAAAATGTATCTTAAAAATATGCAATTGTAGCTTTAATTTGTTATGTTCATTTTTTTGTGATTTCTGCGTATTGTGTCTTGTCCATAGATTTGTTTTCATGTAAATTATGTGTGGGACAGTACCACCGCAACATACTATTTCTGGAACGGTCTCTCAAGGAGGAAGTCCATTCCAACGATAGCTACATTCAAGTTTACTTGAGATCACCAAAAAGCATCGGGCATATTTAAAGGTACTTAGCTATAGGTCATTCTTACATACACGGGCTGTAGTTAAGTACAGGTACTTGGGTTTTGACAATATGTATAGTTTGTACTTGAACTGCACGAGGTGATCTCGCGCTAGAGGTTATAGCCACTGTATAACTTGTTTATCGTTAATTGCCACCATAAAACCCTCAGTTATCTGCGCACGTGTGCATGTCAGGTAGACTACCACTAAAAATAAAATGAGGTATAAACATGCATTATGCAAGAGGTTCTGCCTATTGTAGATATTTCTTTAGAACTGAAATATTATCTAAATTATTATTTAGACATTAATGAACTTATCCAGACCACAATCAACTCTCGATGGCATCGCTAGTCTTTGATCTTTAGTGGATTATGATCCGATTTACTGCATAACTTTCCTTCACGATTTAATTGTTAATTGGATAATCGAGACTTATGCTTTTTATCGTACCGACTTTAGTAAAGATCCCTTGACAGTTGGAATTCGAGATAAGAGTAGGCCGTAGTGACTGTTGGGGCAAAATTTCCGTCATAGCACGCTGTATGACGTATTCCCGTCTTCATTAGTCCAGTCGGAGCAGAACAGTAGGACGTTAAACCCCATTTCATTTTATTTTGTCCAGCCCGATTCACATCGGTAACTCTTTTGCAGTGGACACCAGAAAGAAACAGCTCTAGTTGTTTGGCATAACATTGTTCAAAATGATCCCTTGGAAGTTGACATTCGGACAAAATTGGACAGAAATGACACCGTTCGTGTGTTGGCGAGGCTTCAAACCTTTTTCCCGTCCCATCCTGTTAGGTCTATGTTACATTAATCTTGTTCGATTTATTGATCCTCACTACGCACACCTCGGGGACGGTTTGTTGGTTCTTGGATCAAGATGGGTTACGGAAGTTGTGGGGAACGATCACCTACGATCAAAGGATTATTGTTCGGATCAGATCATTGAGCTGTTCTCTTCATCTATGTTTACGTATTTAACTCCGTTATTTTAGCCCCAGACCAAAAGTACAAATATATTTTAAATATCGACCGAAGCTATATTTAGACTCACGGGTTAATGCCGCCATGGTTGCTCAGTTAGTACAGGGGCGGATCCAGAGGCGGGGGGGGGGGCAGCTAAATAAAAAAAATAATAATGCCTTGCATCAATGAAATTACATCACAAAGTGATCCTACATAAGTATAAAAATGATTTCTCTGTTTAAAAAGCTCAATTTGTATGCATGCCTATGTAATTTAGAGACAATGATGGCAGATTTCCGTAACAGAAACCTGGCAAACCCCCTCCTGCAAAAATTCCTGGATCCGTCCCTGGAGTAAAACGTTAGCTCGATAACCTGGAAGCCCCGTGTTCGATCCATGTGGGGTGGGGGAAGCGAATGGTTGGCATGTGCGTGTTGTATTATAAAGCCTGTCATAGCACACTGTATAGTCTCTTATCATCCAAACAAATATTCTACGAATATTAGTCTGGATGGGTCCTCAAAATTTGACAGAAAGTCGGTCACTGTCTGGATTATCCAGTCTTTTAAGTTACCACGTGCTGAATCTATCAAAACATCTCGCTTGTCAACAATGACACTCTCTAAAATTTTGTTTTAAAGTTTTTAATTGAAATGGTAATTTTCTCTCGTCATGAATCAAACGTATGGCTTCTCACAATCTCCTTAATCACGATTCATGCTGTTGTATCGTCTCTATTTTGTTTCTAATAATAGATGTGCCAAGTGAATTGTGGGATATATTTTATCCTCGCCTTATAGAATCTATCAAAATCGGCCCGGCTTCATAATATCTATCACTTACCGAGACTTTAGCCAAAGGGTTCCATTGCCCATGCGTAACCGGGAGTTTGGTTTTTTATGTGGTAGATTATCCAGTAATTTTCGTCAATAATTGAGAACCGACCCAGACCCTCCGTGCGTTGAAGACTAGGGGGGTCTGGGTGACCGAGACTACACACTGTATGGAGCAAAACAGTAGGACGTTGAACCCCATTTAATTTCATGCCGCTGTTTCCTTCATATGCGGATACTCACTGCACGACACTATGTGACGTCCGCTCCCACGAAACCAGGTTCTTGTCGCACTACAGGTACAAAACCATTAACTGTATGCCTACATGTTGATGTTAATGATATTTTTGGATAGCTCAAGCCAGGCTGACACTTGCATGATTCCGTGGCACGCATTGGCACGACTCGAGTCGGCAAGACACCGTCCGATTTGCGCAAACTCGTCGTGCCAATGCGGGAAGTGCGTAAACATTGCGCAAACTATGCGCAAACTCGTCGTGCCAGTTCGTGTCAATGTGGACACTGATGGGCACAGAAAAATCGTGGCCAAAAGTCGTGCAAGTGTCAGCCTGGCTTTAGACTGTGAACAATTCAATATGCTACCAGCTCTATTTTTAGAAAATGAGCAAGAGCCTTGTTTTATATTCTATGAGGGCCACCATATAAGGGGATATGCTTGGTGTACTCCCTTTATTTATAGCCCCAGGTCTCTAACGGTATAGTATATATATACTGTATATATTATATATAGATAAAAATATATATTAATAGTTGAAACTAGTATCAAATGGTATAAAATGATAACGTTGCTATGTGTTGCTATGAGTTGTATAGTGCTTTTAATAAACAAGTCATAAATCTATTGTATAAATACCACGGATATTACAGTCGGTATGTAATAACCTTATAACACAGTAAAATAAAAACTAAATTTAAAGCTACAATTTCACATTTTTAAGTTATAATTTTAAAATGTACTAAAATAAAGCCTTAAAATAGATGGTATCTATAAACAGTCCCACCTTGTTAAAGAATAATCTTATTAATCCTATAATTGACTATACCACTATGCACACATCTTGTCAAAACAATAAACAGTGATAATTTGTCTCAGAATGAAGCAATTTGAATGAAATGAAATGAAATGGGATTTAACGTCCTACTGTTCTGCTATGAAGACAAGCATACATTACACAGTGTGCTGTGGGGGGGGGGGGGCGATAGCGACACTACGGCCTACTCTTATATCGAATTCCAACTATCAAGGGATCTTTTACGTGCACGTCAATGTGCACAAGGTCCTCGGTTTTTCGTAATTTAAAATAGAGATACTGTTATTAATTTAGAAAATGAACAGACCTGGCCTAGTCTTTCTATGGAGTTTAAACATATTATATTATTACACGCTGCAAATTTTTATGAATACAATTATTTTTATCCATAGTAATAAATTAATAAATTCTGTGCTTGTGTATGCAGGACCGTATCTAGCGGGGTGCAGGGGATACATTGCACCCCGAGAAAAATAAGGAGCCCCGAGAAATGCCCCCCCCCCCCCACATCCCCCCAAAATAATTCGACAATCTTTCAATTATAAAATAATACACTTGATTATGATCACACAGTGATGCTCTTAAGGCACTGATCAGTCGGTCGGTTTTAATGGCGCCCACGTGCACTTACGTGGAGGCTATGGCGCCCCATCACTCTGCTGCACCCCCACTTTTAAAATTCTACATACGGCCCTGTGTGTATGTTAATTTGTTGTGTTAATGTGTGGTATTAGTAAATCTCCATCAGAGACGTTATACAATTTGTTCTGGTCGCTCATGATCAGTAAGACGTTGGTTCAGTGTTCGATCAATGTATGTCTATGTCAGTGTTAGCTCAGTCTGAGAAGAACAGTAGGACGTTAAAACACGTTGCATTTAATTAGGAGGGTCAACCACGCCGGTAAATTCCGATGGACTTTCTCGGTCAACACTCGGATCGTACATGGGACCTTCTTACACAAATAGACTCGTTGCGTCGATCAATAATACCCATACTTATTAAAATTCAGATCTATATTTCGTTTCGTTTTTTTTTTATTTCGATGGCCTACACTACATGTTGGGATGGCCTAGTGGTCTAGAGTGCCGCGCTTCGACCTCTAGCTGGCCGGTCAC
The DNA here is from genome assembly GCA_948474765.1 of Patella depressa. NCBI lineage: Eukaryota > Metazoa > Mollusca > Gastropoda > Patellidae > Patella > Patella depressa. The sequence continues at coordinate 66,997,327 of OX419718.1, read as the reverse complement.
CTCTGGCTTGCGGCTGTGGTTTCGAGCCCTGGTGTGAGCGTATGTGGCATGGAGATAGGGGGCTCCTTCTCAACCTCGTGGGTTTCTTCCGGGCACTCCGGTTTCCTCCCACAGCAAAGACCCCTGCGCGTGCTCTAAGATAATGAAAAAATGGAAAAAAATAAGACTTGTCTGCGATATCATCTTCGGTGGAAGCGGACGTTAAACACCAAGAACAACAACAAAACAAAATTTTGAACTATAAAACGAAACGAAATAGGATCTGTATTTTTATCAGATTGAACAATACCGGACCCTAAATAATGACTAGCAACAGTATTTATAGTTGCCAGGGTTGAGTGATCACCTGAGGGTCCGTGTACAGGTTGGCGTGAACGAAAAAAAAAACTCCTGATAGTAGTGATAGTTGCAATTCGACGAAGTAGGCGGACAGAAATTTCCTTCAAATCACATTAGATGTCGCATTTTCGATGATTTTTTGCAGGAAGGGTTTACAGGTGGGGGTCCGCCCCTGCTCGGTTGACACAAAGACAAGTAGGACGTTAAACCTCATTTAATTTCCTAAATTTAGTTACATAACACGTGATCAAATTAGAGACGTCTAAAGCCCACACCGGAAGTAAGGTATTGAAGCGACATTTTTGACTTCCGTCTCTAGGCAGACATTTGAATTCATACGTTATTTTTGACAGATGTATGCCGCCATGAAATAATCTAAACCTTTCAAACATTCTCTTGCAATAATATTCCCTATTTGCACATCTCTTTCGATGTTAACATTTGACCTCTGGTATTGTTTAACTTCCGGCTGTTGACATAACCACGTCTGCTCATACTGCACCATGTCGGCCATCTTGTTTACTTTATGATAACTGCGAAGTTCGGAATTATAACTTTGAAGATAATGTACAGTTTTCAAGTTCTCGCGCTGACTTCAAGGCCGACAAAATGATTGGGATGTCTTATTCTGTGCATATTTCATTTTAGAAGGTACACAAGGATTAGAAACAAGATTTGACTTCCCTAGGAACATCCTGTCGCGAAACAGGCAGATATTTGTAGGATTCGATGCTGTTGAGTTATGCCAATGCAGTATGTGTTGTGGACTTACAGCAATAGTTTAGAATGAAGAGATGAAAATTAATTATTGATTTACAAAACTATGGTTTATTTATAATAATTTATTTACATTGTGAATACACCGAGACGTGATCGAGACTGTGAGAGCCCAGTGGATATTGGAATGCTACACAGTAATGCCCGATAAAGTTATCTGTTTAAAAGTCGGCTGAATGCAAACGCACGAACGCACCAGTGCACCACTGGGAGTATGATTGCCCTCGGCCAGGAAATTGAAACAAAAAAAATTAGACGCGTTTTACTGCTGTTGCAGCCAGTCTGTGCGTGCAGCAACTAAATAGTGGTCCAACCGAAATCACACTCTGTGGTCTACCTGGATTCACGACAGATTGTTACCAATCAATCAGGTTGTTGCAATTAGATTCACCGGAAAGTGTCCAAAATGGCAGACCTACTCGGACTGTCATCCAGCATCCGAAAACGGGGGCGTAGTTCGTTTTTGTTTCGCGTTTACATGTATTTCGTGACTGTTAATATATAAAGTCATGCATGCTGTCTCTTGCCGTCAGCACAGTTTCCAGCAACTTACATTGATGGCAAAAGTTTATTTCACCATATTTTGTTTTAACCAGCTTAATTAATTTCATAATGACACAACTTTATAGATTTACTGCTTCTTGGTTTATTACATGCAACGTTTCAATACTCTTACTACAGGTAGCTTAATTAAAGTCAAATCATTTTACCTTGTAAACCATGTAGACTGTTACCATAGAAACGTTGACCGTATGTTAGTGACAAAATCCATCTGTTGACAAGACGTTTAATGTCCCCTTTTCTCTTTATTCTGCCATTCTACCCTTTTAAGTCGGTAACATAACAAAGTAAGCTGGCGCATTCAAGATTCCAAACGTTATTTCGCATAACCTTGACATTATGAAACGGTTAACCTACTCCCCCATTAATGAAATAAAATGAAATGGAGTTTAACGTCCTACTTTTCTGCTCCTAACCTGGGCTAATGAAGACAGACATACGCCATACAGTGTGCCATGGGGGAAATTTTGCCCGGGCAGCGGCGCTACGGCCTACTCTTATATCGAATTCCAACTGCCAAGGGAGCTTTTACGTGCATGCCAATGTGTACACCGGGCCACGCTTTTTCGTCCCATCAGAACGACTAGACAGCAGTCCTTGTCAGGCCCTCCGTCCTGCGTCACTGACAATAGCAAAACATTTTATTGCTGTTTTTAATAGCAATACATTTTATTTCTAAACGTGAAATTGTCACCTGAGTTTAAAATTTCCCCTCTCACGGATTTAACCCGGATTTCAATAAACATACACTCCATACAAAATGGCGATAAGTTGCTATGAGAAACGTTAAACAATGGTTGCTTTGTCCTGGACATCCAGCGACATGCACGGTTAATAAACCCAAAATAAACAAAGCGCGAAAAAAAAATAAACAAATAAAGAAATCAAAGCTAGAACGTGTTTCTTTAATCAGGAGATAACCTTAGGATGTGACGAACACGGTTCTCTTAATTCTCCTCAAATATGTTGAGATCGGGAATTAAAAACCGCGACATTCGAGAACAAGGGGTAATTATCCTGCAATTGCTATAGTTACAGGAGATGACACGTAATTCGAACTAAAACCCCGATAGATTTAAAGCAGAGAGAATGTCTGAAATCTGCGGTGCGAAATTTTTGTTGAAGAGAAAACATTTTCACGAGTTATTTTTTGTCGGGTGAGCTTGGTTTGTTTGTTGACACAAACTCCTCGCAGTGCAGATCGCAATTAATCGACAACAGTTGAAGATAGTTCAAATGATTCCTTCGTTGTTTTTCTCATAGTGGTTTTGTACATTAGACAGAGGCGGATACAAGGGGGGTGGGCGAGGGGCCGTAACTTTCGACAGTGCCCCTTTTTACTGCTGAAAGTGCCTTTTCTCGTACCCAAATATATCCGTTCCGAACGTTTTCTTAGACGAAAATATCAGCCAAATAGCTCTTGGAATGGCTACAGATGCAAGGAGATGACGAATAATTTTCGTGGGGGGAACCTCCCAAAAAAACCCTCCAGAGTCTCCACGGTCAGTGCCGTCATTTTGCGGCCCCTCCCCCTTTTCAAAATTCCTAGATCCGCCCCTATTAGACGCATGTAGAGATAGTCACCTTTACAAACTCATGTTAATAAATAAAACGGTGTTTTATGTCCCACTATATCAAGAGACTGCTCCTCTGCTGTGTTCTCGTTGTTTTTATGAACAATTGACAGGTATCGGTAGGGTTAGCCATCTTTACAAAGTCATGATAGATAGGTTTTTCTGAATCGACCTACTTTTCTGTGCCAAACAGTCTAATGAAGATGGGTGTAGTGCACTATATGAGAGAGAGAGAGATTTGAAAAAGAAGGCGGGGTGGTTTTGGTTTACCTGTTTAAATTTACAACCTAAAATTTGAAATGGAGTTTAACGGGTTTTAATGACGACGTACTGTCGTGTTCCTGAAACAACGGGGGTGGGGTGGGATGGCGTAGTGGTCTAGAGTGCCGCGCTTCAAACTCTAGCTGGCCCTTCACCTCTGGCTTGCGGCTGTGGTTTCGATCCCTGGTGTGAGCGTATGTGGCATGGAGATAGGGGCGCCTTCGCAACCCCGTGGGTTTCCTCCGGGCACTCCGGTTTCCTCCCACTGCTAAAGACCCCTACGCGCAAGCGAATTATTGAAATAAAATTAAACCTAGTTTGTATCGAGTGGACGTTAAACCCCATTTCTCTCTCTCTCTCTCTCTCTCTCTCTCTTGAAGCAACGACTGTGGGTGATAAGAGGTCCATAGTAAAAACGAGATCAAGTCTTCTATTGAAGATGACGGGCAGTGTGATATGATGGAAACTATGTTCAGTCATCAGCGGTTCTACAGTTCCTTTTGGATATGATGGAAACTATGTTCGGTCAGCAGCGGTTCTACAGTTCCTTTTGGAACTGTCTTGGAGCGGACGATGTATACTGAGAGTTCCTATCCGGCCTCATGTTGCTGCAATATGAAAATACGGTAAAATACCGCTTTTCCCCACCTCTGTTCTCAGGGTGTTTTAGAAACCTACCTTTTATTTTTCACAACGATTCTTTATTTACCACCAAAAGAAATCAGTTCTCACTATATTTGACATAAATTTGTAATAATTCAACCCCATTTTCAAATAGAATTGAGCCATGAGAAATGATTCCTTTTACGAATAAAGTAGAATCAAGGTGAAAAAAAGAAGGAAAGGATTCCAAAATAGTCTTAGAACAGAGGTGGCGAAGGGTGGTATTTTCACATATTGCAGCTATATAAGGCCGGTCAGTGGACATCGTCCGCTCAAAGACAGTTCCAAAAGGAACTACTACTCTTTACGTAAATATTAACATGTACACGTGAACTCGTATGTTTGTCCAATCTGAACACCTGGGTGTTTTTGCACTAAATCTGGCTCATTAAACCCGGGGCCTCTTTAAAGTAGACCACCGCCTTACTTGCTGCGCTGGGTAGCCGATATTCATGGCCCGTTTTCATTGGGGGGTTAGGATGGTCTAGAGGCCCAGAGTGTCGCACTTAAACATCTAGCTTCTGGCTTGCGTTGTAATTTTGATCCCTGGTGTGAGCGCATGTGCCTTGGAGATAGGGGCGCCTTCTCAACCTCCTGGGTTTACTCCGGGTACTCCGGTTTCCTCCTACAGGAAAGATCCCAGCGTGTGCGCTAAGATAATAAAATTGAAAATAAGACATCTTGTCTGCGATATAACGTTCTCTTAAAGACTAAGAACTACAACAACCGGTAGGTGCAGATCAATAGGACGTTAAAATCCACTCCATAACCAAGTAATTGTACTTAAGCTCGCGTTTTCGCCGGTTACATTGAAACTATTATATAGCATTTATATTAGAAATAGGCCCACGAAACCCGTTTGTGTGGCGAATTTTTTTTTTCGGATTTAGAGTAGACGAAAGGAGTTTTTGAGCATGAAGGGCGCCTAAGAAAGAATATGAGATTGGCAAGTAATTTTAACCCATATACTTACTCAAAGACATATCAAACCTTGGTGCGGTTGGGATTCGAAATAGGAGTAATATAATACAGGGTCGGTGGAAGCAGTTCTTGATTGGAGGGGCTACCATCCTAGGACTCTTGCGATGGTCTAGGGGCTTCATAGGGCCCCGTGATCTCAATGAAGTTCTAATTCTTTTCTAAGTCTGCAAAACTTAGCCGAGATTAACGATGGTTAAACGCACCTTACACTTACTCACTAGCTGCCTACTGTTGCACCATACTCAGCGCAGTGTTTCGTTTGATTAGAACTAATCCCACTTCTCGCGCCATTGCTTCAGGAATATGCTATTCACATACAAAAAGAATATACTGACTCGATCTATCTGATAGAAGTCGTCAACGAATTCGTAAACAATGAAAAATTGCTGCGGATCTTTGATCGTTTTACGCAACATTGTAGGCCTACTTTATAAGCAAACACAGATTCCGTGATCACATTTGATTTTAACTGACCATAACTGATAGATGAGTAACTCCCTTAGGAACTGTCTTTGAATGGACGATGTCCACTGGCAGTGTGTGAAATAGCTTTATTTAACGTCCGCTTAAACTGAAGTGATATCGCAGACAAATCCACTGACAGTCAAAGAGAGTTCCAAAAGGAACTAGATTAGAAGTGAATCATTTGATGGTAGGAGTGTGTGAGAAACTCTATCCCGTAATTACCCCTTGTCACGAGCACAACATGGCGATTAGAACGACAATAGGTATATTATACATGTAGCTTCAAATTCTAGGTTGAAGTCGAAATTAAAAGTCTTAAATTGTCTGTCATTGCTATAGCTGGTTTAATACCTGAATTTATTTAGAGTTATCTCCCATAGATTCAGCCAAGGTCAAAGAAACAAGATGGCAGCCCTTGTTAGGGTTTGTAGTCGACTCAGTAAACATCCAGCGTTAATTCGCTCTATTTCGACAACATCGCATTTTCTAGCAGCCGACGAAGGAAGCCATGTGGATCAGAAAACGCACACTGGTCAGGTTTGTATATGATGTCTTGGTTTAATTATCTTAACGGACTAAAGAATTGCGGAGAACAGAACTGAGAACTTCAACAAAACTCGCCGAGATCAAGCTGGCAGACAATAGCTAGCAGACATTAAGACCTTTTACCAGACAATTAGGGACAATCAACTCAGCATACAATAAGGAATTTGCTGGATGACCATGACTTCAGTGAAATCACGTGCTCTGTTTGGGCTAATCCGAGCCTTCGATAAATAAAATAAATTGAAAGTAGTCTATATTTAGTAACTAGGTTATTGTATGATGGCGACGAATTTTTAGATCAAAATAAAAAGGGTTTTTATCTCTTCTAAAGTGTGTTATTATGAATGTGCCAGAAAATAACAAGTACATTTAAAGAGCCATTGAAACTTACTTTCCGGTGATGTATGACACGATAACTGGAATTTCGTATTAAGATCCTTATTTTGACATTAAACACTTGCCTCGCCTCGCCCCACCCCACCACACCGTTCGAATTCAGTTAGTGCAAGCGAATTTTTTTTTTTTTTTTTTTTTTTTTAAAAAAATATACATGCATTCTGCCTTAAGGTAAACTAAATAAAAGATTGACTTTAATTTTGGAGCAAGTCTCTCATTCTTACTTCACCCCCCCCCCCCTCCCCCGGCTCCCTTCGCTTATTAAGGTAAGTAAATATGAATGTGCCAGAAAATTATTTATATATTTGAAGAGAGCATTTAACGAGCTTTTCAGCGATATATAACATCATGGCTTGAATTTCGTACTAAGAACCGTATTTTGGCATTGAATACCCCCCCCCTTCACTATAGAGTTAAAAGTACCACCCTACTTTGGTCGCTTATTAGGTAAGTAAATATGAATGTGCCAGAAAATTATTTATATATTTGAAGAGAGCATTTAACGAGCTTTTCAGCGATATATAACATCATGGCTGGAATTTCGTACTAAGAACCCTATTTTGGCATTGAATACCCCCTCCCCTTCACTATAGAGTTAAAAGTACCACCCAAATTTGATCGCTTATTAAGGTAAGTAGATATGAATGTGTCAGAAAATTATTTATATATTTGAAGAGAACATTCAATGAGCTTTTCAGTGATATATAACATAATGGCTGGAATTTCGTACTAAGATCCGTATTTTGGCATCGAATACCCCCCACCCCCACCATCTTAGAGTTAAGTATCACCCAAATTTGATCGCTTATTAAGGTAAGTAAATATGAATGTGCCAGAAAATTATTTATATATTTGAAGAGAACATTCAATGAGCTTTTCAGTGATATATAACATCTCTTGGCTGGAATTTCGTACTAAGAACCGTATTTTGGCATTGAATACCCCCCCCCCTTCACTATAGAGTTAAAAGTACCACCCAACTTTGATCGCTTATTAAGGTAAATAAATATGAATGTGCCAGAAAATTATTTATATATTTGAAAAGAGTATTCAACGAGCTTTTCAGTGATATATAACATCATGGCTGGAATTTCGTACTAAGAACCGTATTTTGACATTGAATCCCGCCCCCCCCCCTTCACTATAGTGTTAAAAGTACCACCCAACTTTGATCGCTTATTAAGGTAAGTAAATATGAATGTGCCAGAAAATTATTTATATATTTGAAGGGAGCACTCAATGAGCTTTTCAGTGATATATAACATAATGGCTGGAATTTCGTACTAAGAATCGTATTTTGGCATTGAATACCCCCCCCCCTTCACTATAGAGTTAAAAGTACCACCCAACTTTGATCGCTTATTAAGGTAAGTAAATATAAATGTGCCAGAAAATTATTTATATATTTGAAGAGAACATTCAATGGGCTTTTCAGTGATATATAACACCATGGCTGGAATTTCGTACTAAGAAGCGTATTTTGGCATTGAATCCCCCTCCACTTCACTATAGAGTTAAAAGTATCACCCAACTTTGATCGCTTATTAAGGTAAGTAAATATGAATGTGCCAGAAAATTATTTATATATTTGAAGGGAGCACTCAATGAGCTTTTCAGTGATATATAACATAATGGCTGGAATTTCGTACTAAGATCCGTATTTTGGCATTGAATACCCCCCCACCATCTTAGAGTTATGTATCACCTAACTTTGATCGCTTATTAAGGTAAATAAATATGAATGTGCCAGAAAATTATTTATATATTTGAAGAGTACATTCAATGAGCTTTTCAGTGATATTTAACATCTTGGCTGGAATTTCGTACTAAGAACCGTATTTTGGCATTGAATACCCCCCCCCCCCTTCACTATAGAGTTAAAAGTACCACCCAACTTTGATCGCTTATTAAGGTAAGTAAATATGAATGTGCCAGAAAATTATTTATATATTTGAAGAGAACATTCAATGAGCTTTTCAGTGATATATAACATCTTGGCTGGAATTTCGTACTAAGAACCGTATTTTGGCATTGAATACCCCCCCCCCTTCACTATAGAGTTAAAAGTACCACCCAACATTGATCGCTTATTAAGGTAAGTAAATATGAATGTGCCAGAAAATTATTTATATATTTGAAGAGAGCATTAAACACGCGTTTCAGTGATATATAACATCATGGCTGGAATTTCGTACTAAGAATCGTATTTTGGCATTGAATACCCCCCTTCACTATAGAGTTAAAAGTACCACCCAACTTTGATCGCTTATTAAGGTAAGTAAATATAAATGTGCCAGAAAATTATTTATATATTTGAAGAGAACATTCAATGGGCTTTTCAGTGATATATAACACCATGGCTGGAATTTCGTACTAAGAACCGTATTTTGGCATTGAATCCCCCTCCACTTCACTATAGAGTTAAAAGTATCACCCAACTTTGATCGCTTATTAAGGTAAGTAAATATGAATGTGCCAGAAAATTATTTATATATTTGAAGGGAGCACTCAATGAGCTTTTCAGTGATATATAACATAATGGCTGGAATTTCGTACTAAGATCCGTATTTTGGCATTGAATACCCCCCCACCATCTTAGAGTTATGTATCACCTAACTTTGATCGCTTATTAAGGTAAATAAATATGAATGTGCCAGAAAATTATTTATATATTTGAAGAGTACATTCAATGAGCTTTTCAGTGATATTTAACATCTTGGCTGGAATTTCGTACTAAGAACCGTATTTTGGCATTGAATACCCCCCCCCCCCCTTCACTATAGAGTTAAAAGTACCACCCAACTTTGATCGCTTATTAAGGTAAGTAAATATGAATGTGCCAGAAAATTATTTATATATTTGAAGAGAACATTCAATGAGCTTTTCAGTGATATATAACATCTTGGCTGGAATTTCGTACTAAGAACCGTATTTTGGCATTGAATACCCCCCCCCCCCTTCACTATAGAGTTAAAGAGAGAGAGAGAGAGAAATGGGGTTTAACGTCCACTCAACACAAACTAGGTCATTTCGGGACTAACCTATGGTTTAATTTTATTTCAATAATTCGCTTGCGCGTAGGGGTCTTAAGCAGTGGGAGGAAACCGGAGTGCCCGGAGGAAACCCACGAGGTTGAGAAGGCGCCCCTATCTCCACGCCACATACGCTCACACCAGGGCTCGAAACCACAGCCGCAAGCCAGAGGTGACCGGCCAGCTAGAGATCGAAGCGCGGCACTCTAGACCACTAGGCCATCCCAACCCCCCTATAGAGTTAAAAGTACCACCCAACATTGATCGCTTATTAAGGTAAGTAAATATGAATGTGCCAGAAAATTATTTATATATTTGAAGAGAGCATTAAACACGCGTTTCAGTGATATATAACATCATGGCTGGAATTTCGTACTAAGAATCGTATTTTGGCATTGAATACCCCCCTTCACTATAGAGTTAAAAGTACCACCCAACTTTGATCGCTTATTAAGGTAAGTAAATATAAATGTGCCAGAAAATTATTTATATATTTGAAGAGAACATTCAATGGGCTTTTCAGTGATATATAACACCATGGCTGGAATTTCGTACTAAGAACCGTATTTTGGCATTGAATCCCCCTCCACTTCACTATAGAGTTAAAAGTATCACCCAACTTTGATCGCTTATTAAGGTAAGTAAATATGAATGTGCCAGAAAATTATTTATATATTTGAAGGGAGCACTCAATGAGCTTTTCAGTGATATATAACATAATGGCTGGAATTTCGTACTAAGATCCGTATTTTGGCATTGAATACCCCCCCACCATCTTAGAGTTATGTATCACCTAACTTTGATCGCTTATTAAGGTAAATAAATATGAATGTGCCAGAAAATTATTTATATATTTGAAGAGTACATTCAATGAGCTTTTCAGTGATATTTAACATCTTGGCTGGAATTTCGTACTAAGAACCGTATTTTGGCATTGAATACCCCCCCCCCCCTTCACTATAGAGTTAAAAGTACCACCCAACTTTGATCGCTTATTAAGGTAAGTAAATATGAATGTGCCAGAAAATTATTTATATATTTGAAGAGAACATTCAATGAGCTTTTCGGTGATATATAACATCTTGGCTGGAATTTCGTACTAAGAACCGTATTTTGGCATTGAATACCCCCCCCCCTTTCACTATAGAGTTAAATGTACCACCCAACATTGATCGCTTATTAAGGTAAGTAAATATGAATGTGCCAGAAAATTATTTATATATTTGAAGAGAGCATTAAACACGCGTTTCAGTGATATATAACATCATGGCTGGAATTTCGTACTAAGAATCGTATTTTGGCATTGAATACCCCCCTTCACTATAGAGTTAAAAGTACCACCCAACTTTGATCGCTTATTAAGGTAAGTAAATATAAATGTGCCAGAAAATTATTTATATATTTGAAGAGAACATTCAATGGGCTTTTCAGTGATATATAACACCATGGCTGGAATTTCGTACTAAGAACCGTATTTTGGCATTGAATCCCCCTCCACTTCACTATAGAGTTAAAAGTATCACCCAACTTTGATCGCTTATTAAGGTAAGTAAATATGAATGTGCCAGAAAATTATTTATATATTTGAAGGGAGCACTCAATGAGCTTTTCAGTGATATATAACATAATGGCTGGAATTTCGTACTAAGATCCGTATTTTGGCATTGAATACCCCCCCCCCCCACCATCTTAGAGTTATGTATCACCCGACTTTGATCGCTTATTAAGGTAAATAAATATGAATGTGCCAGAAAATTATTTATATATTTGAAGAGTACATTCAATGAGCTTTTCAGTGATATTTAACATCTTGGCTGGAATTTCGTACTAAGAACCGTATTTTGGCATTGAATACCCCCCCTCCTTCACTATAGAGTTAAAAGTACCACCCAACTTTGATCGCTTATTAAGGTAAGTAAATATGAATGTGCCAGAAAATTATTTATATATTTGAAGAGAACATTCAATGAGCTTTTCAGTGATATATAACATCTTGGCTGGAATTTCGTACTAAGAACCGTATTTTGGCATTGAATATCCCCCCCCCCCTTCACTATAGAGTTAAAAGTACCACCCAACTTTGATCGCTTATTAAGGTAAATAAATATGAATGTGCCAGAAAATTATTTATATATTTGAAAAGAGTATTCAACGAGCTTTTCAGTGATATATAACATCATGGCTGGAATTTCGTACTAAGAATCGTATTTTGGCATTGAATACCCCCCCCCTTCACTATAGAGTTTAAATTACCACCCAACTTTGATCGCTTATTAAGGTAAGTAAATATAAATGTGCCAGAAAATTATTTATATATTTGAAGAGAACATTCAATGGGCTTTTCAGTGATATATAACATCATGGCTGGAAATTCGTACTAAGAACCGTATTTTGGCATTGAATCCCCCTCCCCTTCACTATAGAGTTAAAAGTACCACCCAACTTTGATCGCTTATTAAGGTAAGTAAATATGAATGTGCCAGAAAATTATTTATATATTTGAAGGGAGCACTCAATGAGCTTTTCAGTGATATATAACATAATGGCTGGAATTTCGTACTAAGATCCGTATTTTGGCATTGAATACCCCCCCCCCCCCACCATCTTAGAGTTAAGTATCACCCAACTTTGATCGCTTATTAAGGTAAATAAATATGAATGTGCCAGAAAATTATTTATATATTTGAAGAGTACATTCAATGAGCTTTTCAGTGATATTTAACATCTTGGCTGGCATTTCGTACTAAGAACCGTATTTTGGCATTGAATACCCCCCCCCCTTCACTATAGAGTTAAAAGTACCACCAAACTTTGATCGCTTATTAAGGTAAGTAAATATGAATGTGCCAGAAAATTATTTATATATTTGAAGAGAACATTCAATGAGCTTTTCAGTGATATATAACATCTTGGCTGGAATTTCGTACTAAGAACCGTATTTTGGCATTGAATACCCCCCCCCCCCCTTCACTATAGAGTTAAAAGTACCACCCAACTTTGATCGCTTATTAAGGTAAATAAATATGAATGTGCCAGAAAATTATTTATATATTTGAAAAGAGCATTCAACGAGCTTTTCAGTGATATATAACATCATGGCTGGAATTTCGTACTAAGAACCGTATTTTGACATTGAATCCCGCCTCCCCCTTCACTATAGAGTTAAAAGTACCACCCAACTTTGATCGCTTATTAAGGTAAGTAAATATGAATGTGCCAGAAAATTATTTATATATTTGAAGGGAGCACTCAATGAGCTTTTCAGTGATATATAACATAATGGCTGGAATTTCGTACTAAGATCCGTATTTTGGCATTGAATACCCCCCCCCCACCATCTTAGAGTTAAGTATCACCCAACTTTGATCGCTTATTAAGGTAAATAAATATGAATGTGCCAGAAAATTATTTATATATTTTAAGAGTACATTCAATGAGCTTTTCAGTGATATTTAACATCTTGGCTGGAATTTCGTACTAAGAACCGTATTTTGGCATTGAATCCCCCTCCCCTTCACTATAGAGTTAAAAGTACCACCCAACTTTGATCGCTTATTAAAGGTAAGTACATATGAATGTGCCAGAAAATTATTTATATATTTGTAAAGAACATTCAACAAGCTTTTCAGCGATATATAACATAGTGAAGGGGGAGGGGGGGTATTCAATGCCAAAATACGGTTCTTAGTACGAAATTCCAGCCATGATGTTATATATCACTGAAACGCGTGTTTAATGCTCTCTTCAAATATATAAATAATTTTCTGGCACATTCATATTTACTTACCTTAATAAGCGATCAATGTTGGGTGGTACTTTTAACTCTATAGTGAAGGGGGGGGGGGGGTATTCAATGCCAAAATACGGTTCTTAGTACGAAATTCCAGCCAAGATGTTATATATCACTGAAAAGCTCATTGAATGTTCTCTTCAAATATATAAATAATTTTCTGGCACATTCATATTTACTTACCTTAATAAGCGATCAAAGTTGGGTGGTACTTTTAACTCTATAGTGAAGGGGGGGGGGATTCAATGTCAAAATACGGTTCTTAGTACGAAATTCAAGCCATGATGTTATATATCGCTGAAAAGCTCGTTGAATGTTCTTTTCAAATATATAAATAATTTTCTGGCACATTCATATTTACTTACCTTAATAAGCGATCAAAGTTGGGTGGTACTTTTAACTCTATAGTGAAGGGGGGGGTATTCAATGCCAAAATACGGTTCTTAGTACGAAATTCCAGCCAAGATGTTAAATATCACTGAAAAGCTCGTTTAATGTACTCTTCAAATATATAAATAATTTTCTGGCACATTCATATTTATTTACATTAATAAGCGATCAAAGTTGGGTGATACTTAACTCTAAGATGGTGGGGGGGGGGGTATTCAATGCCAAAATACGGATTTTAGTACGAAATTCCAGCCATTATGTTATATATCACTGAAAAGCTCATTGAGTGCTCCCTTCAAATATATAAATAATTTTCTGGCACATTCATATTTACTTACCTTAATAAGCGATCAAAGTTGGGTGGTACTTTTAACTCTATAGTGAAGGGGGGGGCGGGATTCAATGTCAAAATACGGTTCTTAGTACGAAATTCCAGCCATGATGTTATATATCACTGAAAAGCTCGTTGAATGCTCTTTTCAAATATATAAATAATTTTCTGGCACATTCATATTTATTTACCTTAATAAGCGATCAAAGTTGGGTGGTACTTTTAACTCTATAGTGAAGGGGAGGGGGTATTCAATGCCAAAATAGGGTTCTTAGTACGAAATTCCAGCCATGATGTTATATATCGCTGAAAAGCTCGTTAAATGCTCTCTTCAAATATATAAATAATTTTCTGGCACATTCATATTTACTTACCTTAATAAGCGACCAAATTAGGGTGGTACTTTTAACTCTATAGTGAAGGGGGGGGGGGGGTATTCAATGCCAAAATACGGTTCTTAGTACGAAATTCAAGCCATGATGTTATATATCGCTGAAAAGCTCGTTAAATGCTCTCTTCAAATATATAAATAATTTTCTGGCACATTCATATTTACTTATCTAAATAAGCGAAGGGAGCCGGGGGAGGGTGGGGAAGTAAGAATGAGAGACTTGCTCCAAAATTAAAGTCAATCGGTGTGGTGGGGTGGGGCGAGGCGAGGCGAGTGTTTAATGTCAAAATAAGGATCTTAATACGAAATTCCAGTTATCGTGTCATACATCACCGGAAAGTAAGTTTTAATGGCTCTTTAAATGTACTTGTTATTTTCTGGCACATTCATAATAACACACTTTAGAAGAGATAAAAACCCTTTTTATTTTGATCTAAAAATTCGTCGCCATCAGACAATAACATAGTTACTAAAAATAGACTACTTTCAATTTATTTCATTTATCGAAGGCTCGGATTAGCCCAAACAGAGCACGTGATTTCACTGAAGTCATGGTCATCCAGCAAATTCCTTATTGTATGCTGAGTTGATTGTCCCTAATTGTCTGGTAAAAGGTCTTAATGTCTGCTAGCTATTGTCTGCCAGCTTGATCTCGGCACAAAACTCATTCCTCCATTTTCATTCTATTTTGAATTGGCAAGATAAGAACAATTATATATTATGGATCGAGCCGAGTGAAATATGGTTTGCGATCACCCACAACATCCCATGAAAATTTTATGTGTAGGAGAGTTTACTGGAACCGAATTAATCTCCAGCCAGCAGCCTAGGCTACAACGGGATAAAAACAATTGGCGCTATTATTATGTTGATCCGGCTACTCTTGTCTCTTAAGCCTGGCTTAAATGTCGCTCTAGGCCCTAAGACGCGATAAAACTGACGGTGACTAATGGTAACTGACAGCTTATATCGCTAGGACTGAATTTATCCACGACTGGACGGAATCATGAGCAACCAGTGGCGGTTCATCACAGCTTAAGCGTGCTCATGATTCATATATCCCGGCGTCAGTTGAAGAATTGGAGCCACAACTGACCACATGAATGGCACGTGATGACCTTCAAAATTGCCTCATTGGCTCATTCCATGGTTGTTTCCACCCCCTGGGTAGCCCGGAAGTAGCCAGGTCAACGTTCTAGACTCACAATTTGACAAATTATGGAATTTATTGGCTTGAAGTTGTCAGTTGAAAAGATCTTTATTTTTCTGCACCTAATGAAGTTGGCCCTCTATATGTCATACAGTGTGTTATGAAGGAACTGTGGTTCTATTTCAGACTAATGCACCTCGTGGAGTCTACCAGTTACTGTGATAGTAGAGACATGAAATATTCAGGGGGTTGCCTGGAGGACTAGCTACATGTATGGTCTCAGGAATTCTATTGATTGTTGTAATTAATAATTTGATTTAAATTGTTATTTTGTAGGTTTGGGATAAAGATGATTACCGAAGAGTCAGATTTGTAGGTAAAGATAAACTGGTAAGTCAAGTCTATTTATATTCAGTATGTAGCCTACTAAAAAAAAAATGGTAAGTCAAGTCTACTTACAATTTATTACAGTTACAGGGGCCAGTTTCATGAAATTTTAACTAAAGATAAAATCGAAATTTTAGTAGATTCTTTAATTTTGATTGGCTAAACACTAAAATCAATCAAATATTATCCAATCAAATTACTAAAATTTGGATTGTATCTTACTCTTAGTTAAAATTTCGTGAAACAGGCTCCAGGTATACTGGAATGAGTTTGGATGAAGACCACTGAATAATACGTTTACTGACTTTACTTTAATGATTTTCAAAATGAAATGGGGTTTAACATCCTACTGCTGCTCCGAACTGGGCTACCGTAATGAAGATGTGCCTTCGCCATACAGTGTGCTATGAGAGAAATTTTGCCTGGGCAGCAGCACTATGGCCTACTCTTATATTGAATTCCAACTGTCAAGGGATCTTTTACGTGGGTGGGCGCCAATGTATACACAAGGCCTCTGTTTTTTGTCAAATCCAAACGACTAGACTACTGTCATTGTCAGTTCTGCACCACTGACAAGGGTCCCGCTATAGTTCAATGACAAAGGTACTGCCTCCCAGTGTTGACTTAAAAGTTTCTCAGTATTTTTCTTGGTGGTGGTTTTTGCTTGTCAGAGGGGTAGAGGATGGAAGGCCGGATTTCCCGAACCCGTAGGAAGTTTGACCTCATTTCAATTCAATCGAGACCAAATCCCAAAGGATCAAATTTTAGATTGGAATTAAACCTTACAATCTGTCTGAAATTCTTTTCATTTTGATTTAACTACATTTACATGTATGACAATGGGAGATAACTCTTCTGGTATTATTTGATCTTGTGGATGCCATATTCTGTATCTGTGCTCACATTGGTAAAACAAACCTAAGCAGCAGGAATACGGATATCAAAACTCATCTCCTCGTATTGTACAATCAAGGAAATAAGTCACCTGTCACAGACATTGTCAAATACATGTCAAAGCTTTTTTTGGAAAATTTTTGTGTGTTTTTGCTGCGTTTTAATTGTTGTTTTGTCTGACATAAATTTAGAAAGGTCAAATATGCCTACTAGTTTAGTAGTGACTGACAGTTTGTCTCATCTGGTTGAATCCCCGGTTGTGTGTGACAAGGAGTAGGGTCGCCTGTCCAGCCCCGTGGGTTTACGCTGGTTCCTCCGGTTTCGTCCCACTTCTAATCACCCCAGCACGCTAGCTGGTCCCGAAATGACCTAGTTTGTGTCGAGTTGAGTGGACGTTAAACCCCATTTCCCTCTCTCTCCCCTTATGTAGTCTTGTATATGTACGATGGGGGATAATTTGTACTGGAGGATGTCTGTGACACCTGCCCCATAATTCCATTCCTGTTTTAAGATATCTCATCTTCACTCCACACTGTTGTGTAATGTTTTGCCAAGTGACGTTATTAAAATGCTGTTATTTGTTTACAGATAAATGAGAGATTTGCTATAGATTTAATAGCTGAAGATCCAGTAGTTGTTGTGGAAGCCAGACATGTATGGAGTGATTCAGGTGGTCCTCTAGGTCATCCTAAAGTTTATATTAATTTAGTAAGTACAAATGTCTATAAATGGTCACAGTAATAATCAACCCACAGTAGATGAGGACAGCGGATGCATTCCACACTAGTCACTACTCTCAAACCATGAACTGATACATATTATTGTCTGCTAAGCTTTGAAGCGGTGTCTTCATGTCTGGGGGTCACGGTGGCTAAGTGGATAAGGCGCTGGTTCGCTAGCCTGGAGGTCGGGTGTTCGATCCCTGCATTGGCTGAGAATGTTCGTCTCGATTTTCCGGCTTGGTTTCTCCTTGTCAGTGATGCAGGACGGAGGGTCTGGCAAGGGAAGCTGCCTAGTCATTTGGATAGTGCGAAAAACCGAGGTCTCGTGTACACATTGGAGTGCACGTAAAAGATCCCTTGGCAGTTGGAATTCGATATAAGAGTAGGCCGTAGTGCTGCTGCCCGGGCAAACAAAATTTCCCTCATAGCACACTGTATGGCGTATGCCCGTCTTCCATTAGCCCAGGTTAGGTGCAAAAGAGTAGGACGTTAAACCCCATTTCATTTCATGTCTCCTACTTATTAGGGCCCCCAAATACCCCAAAATTTAACTTAACTAATTCAAAGCAATGTGCATTCCCGGAGTTTATGAACCCCCCAATGGCCATAATAGGGTATGAAAACATGCATGGAGGGGTTGGGTGGTTAAATGGTTAGCTCATGCGCGTTGCATCATAAGGTCTGTCATCGCCTCATGTGGCATGGTTTCCTTGTGGGTTTTCTCCGGGTCCTCCGGTTTCCTCCCACTACAAAAGATCCCCACATGCAAGCGAATTATTGTTTTACCTTGCCAGGCCCTCAATCTGATGTCTTGTATCACTGAGTTTAGGGAAACGAAGCTGGAAAATCCTGAGGAAGTTTTTTGTCCAATTCTGGGACCCTCTGGTTAGTGACCCGGTGCCTTGCTCACTGACCACTGTATAATAAATAATAATATTTAAGGAGGGTAAAGAAAGGCTTGGGCTGTAGAAGCCTTTCTACCATCCTACACTTTATGAAGAAAAAAAATATTACTACAGTCCCTGTTGGTTTCAGAACAATATTGCCAAAAAGTTTTTATCATTTTATTTTTTTTCCCACGAACAGGATCCTCCCGGTATTCATTCATGTGGTTACTCTGGTAGAAAGTTTATACAGAAGAAATATTATAACGAAGCCGAACATGGAAAGAGTATAACTTATGAGGAATATCTTCGACAAGTTCGAGATGGAGCACAATAACTGTAGAATATTTTATAAAAACAATTGAAATATTTAGTGCTGTCTGTACATGTGTGTGAATAAATAATGGTATTATGAACAGAATGATATTCCATGGTTGTCAAATAGGAAATGAGATAGGGTTTAATGTCCTTCTGTTCTGCTCCTAAACTGGGCCAATGAAGGGATATTTTGTCCCAACAGCGGTGATACTGTCTACTCTTACATGTATATGTATATCAAATTCCAGCTGTCGGGGGATCTTTTACATACACACCTGTGTACACAGGACCTTGGTTTTTCATACCATCCGAACAACTATACATTGTCCCTTGCAGGATCCACCATCCTATACCACTGATAAGGGCGGAACCACTCAAAGGAAACTTGATGAACTTTCTCATCCTCCAGTTTAGCCTGCCAACATCCTACCCACTTAGCCACAGTGGCACCCTGTCATGTAGGAGGGGATGACAACTGAAAGTATGATTATTCAATCAGTATATCCCAGGTGAAAATCATCAACATACCCTAGACCCTAGAGTAACTAAATGACTACTATTTAATAACTATTTAATATCCATGTGCATAGAATTTCATACATTTGGTGTCAACAACAGACCAATAATTACGTCATTTCATGGTTGTCCGCAGTTGGTAATTTAAGGCCAAAGATGATTAGATCTCTAAAAGAAATAGCAGTCCAAAAATGATTCAGTTCCGTTCAGTATTTAACAAGATGGATGAATTGAAACCTTTTAACACTCAGAATTCTCTGCACACTGTAACCAAGGTGTCATTTAATCTCGCATATTTAGCACTAATTCCTGTCACATTCATTCAATTGATTATTGATGTCAGGAAATTAAACATTTGTAAATTGTACACTCATTATCAAAATTAATCAGTCAGCTTAAAACTGGAACACAACAAATTAGATGATTCGGGGTGATTTTTACAAGTTTTTAAACAAAGATTTCATATTGAATGAAAGTGAAAGAAATCAGTGCTAGATACACAAGATTAAATAAATAATACCTGGGTTATAGTGACAGACATCATAAACAAGCCATGTCCACCTATCATCCTTTGATGGTCCGATTTTAATCCAGTTGAAATAATTAGATGTTATAAATTCAATTTGAAAACATTTGGATTAAGTCATGAAAAATTAGATTTTGGTCAAAACAATGCATGATTGCAATCAGCATATTTAATTATTTGAACACCAACAATTCAACATTTATACAGAATTGCAACAACGTGATAAATGAACAAAAATATTTATTAAAATTTCAACACAAAACATAAGTCACTGATTCCAATTCATCCTCGGTTTCCCCAGCGGTCCCATTCCGTTCTACTTCATTAACCTCTGGGTCCATCCATGGAGGGTGGGATTGGGGTCACATATTCTAGATATCTACCCTTGATGATTGCGCTTTTGTTATCGACCAATACCATAAATCGTTAATTGAAAAGGAAGTTGACAAAGGGAAGTAACTCTCATCATGTTGTGAACATAAAACGAGGGGGCTAAAGAGTCTGTTTTTGATTGACTCAAGCTAAGGATAAGGCCAGAACAGATACTGGAAATCATGAAAACTGTATTGATTAAGCCAGGGTTACTGAGAACGGAATCAGACCACTGTGGAAACTGTGGATGATTCCTACATTGTTTGGACATTTATATCCAATTTTTTACTGATTAATCCACATAATCAAATGGATTATAAAACATTTATTAAAAATCCAAAAACAAAATGGCAATGGATGATTATCTTTCGGCTTGGATTCGTCGTTCAGATTAAACAGAGGTTCACCAAACGAATTTACCGAAACACTTACTGGTCGTGCTGGCTTTATAATTATTGAACGGATTTGAACCATATCTGGACTGATGTTACTTTTGGGGATTCAATTTTCATAAAGTTGTAGATTGCAAAGGATTCAAAAGCCTTTGAATGGCCATCAGAGACTTAAACATAATTCATCATAATTCAACATTAGAACTGTAACAAACAATATAAGACATGTTTCATAAAATTTCAACAACAAATAAAGTGATTCATCCAAATTGTGCATATTTAAGAGCACATCAAATGTTTCACGACACAACCCATGGTAAAATGTAATCAAATATCTAGAGTATCTCCCATCTTGGATTAATGTGTAAAAGGTAATCAAATTTGAACTCGAGATAATCTTCCAACTTTGATAAAAGTGTAAAATGTAATCAAATATCAACTCTAGATAATCTTCCATCTTGAATTCCAGTGTAAAATTATCCTGTGAAGTTGAAAGTATCTTAGCTCTTGTCTAGAAAGCCACATGATATGACTGGTTTAATTATGGACCCTTATATACTATATAAATAGGGTCCACGGTTTTATATAGCCGAGTGTTATGATTGGTTTTACAATGGACCCTATATACTGTATAAATATGGTCGACGATTGTATTTACCACTGGTATGATTGTTTTTACAATGGACCGTATATACTGTATAAATAGGGTCCAATTTTTCAATTAGCTCAATTGATCTTCTTGGAAAAAAAACCTGAAATGATGTATTCACATTTTTATATTTAGGGTAAATCTCGATCGATTGCCATTAATCTTTTGACTAGTGTGTTTATTGCTGCCATTGTCGGAGAGGAGGAACATTTATCGGCGAAACTTTGTCCTTCTTCCAAACTCTGAGTTAACTGAGGATCAAGAGGAATACAACCTGTAAATAATAAAGACATCAGTTATTATACAGAGAGAGAATTGGTATAATGACAACCACGGGGGATGAAATGAAATGAAATAGGGTTTAACGTCCTACTTTTCTGCTCCTAACCTTGGCTAATGACAACGGGCATACGCCATACAGTGTGTTATGAGGGAAATTTTGCTCGGACAGAAACACTACGGCCTACTCTTATATCGAATTCCAAATGTCAATGGATCTTTTACATGCACGCCAATGTGTACACAGGAGCTTGGTTTTTCGTCCCATCCAAACGACTAAACAGATGTCATTGTCAGGCCGTCCATCCTGCATCACTGACAAGGAGGAACCATGCCCGAAAATCTGGATGGACTTTCTCGGCCAATGTGGGGATAAATAAGACTTGTAAATCACGACGAACTGTCTCAGCAAACATGAGCAGAGATTTCCTTATTACAACATCATTGTTGCCTGGATTGTCATTGCTACCATTGTTGCCATAATAAACAAAGTATCGACTATCCATTTTTATGGTAAATTATTGTATCAAAACAATTCTCAATGAGCCGAAAACTGGCTCCCCAATAACAAATAATGTAAAGGGTAACTTACCCAAGAAAGGAACCTCTGATTGTTTAGCTAATGCTTCTCCACCACCCTTTGAAAATATATTTGTACATTCCTGAAATATTAACATTTTCATTATTATCAAGTCATCAAATATTAACATTTTTATTTTATTAACAAGTTATCAAATATTAACACTTTTATTGTTATCAAGTCATCAAATATAAAACAATATCATTCTTTATTTGTTTCAGAGAATCAGGGTAGTCTGTATTTAAATATATCCTAGGTGCCAGGGTTAACTTGGGGTAGTCTATTTTACATGTAACAGGGACTAAAGGGTTAACTGGAGGTAGTCTATAAATACAAGTACTGGGTACTAAAGGGTTAACTGGGGGTAGTCTATATTTACATGCACCGGGGTCTAAAGGGTTAACTTGGGGTAGTCTATATTTACCTATACCAGGTGATAAAGGTTCAACGGGGTGTAGTCTATTTATATGTACCTGATACTAAAGGGTTAACTGGGTTAGTCTAAATTTACATATACTAGGTGATAAAGGGTTAACTGGGGTAGTCTAAATTTACATATACTAGGTGATAAAGGGTTAATTATTGGGGTAGTCTATATTTACATGTATCAGGTGCCAAAGGGTTAATTTCAAAAAGATAAATGTTTTACAAGTCAATGACTGTAAAAA
Source organism: Patella depressa (assembly GCA_948474765.1). NCBI lineage: Eukaryota > Metazoa > Mollusca > Gastropoda > Patellidae > Patella > Patella depressa. Next base: position 66,974,493 of record OX419718.1, on the reverse strand, counting down.
TGTGTGAACGGGATTAATTGCTGTAAAAACCTTTATTTGTCTGCTAGTTAATTTGACCATGTTGTCAGTAGTTACTTACTGAACAATGAGGACAGACAAATCCACTCATATTCTCTATAATACCAATCACTGGAATCCTTGTCTTCTTACAGAATGTTAATTCTCTTCTAACATCACCCACGGCAACAGCCTGTAAATAACAATATCACAATTATACATCACCCATGGCAACAGTGTGTAAATAATAGAATCACAATTGGTTTAAACATATTTTATTACGATAAAGTAAAATGAACAGACAAAAGTTACGAATATTTACAAAAACATCAAGTACATGAAATTATTCAGAGTGGTCAAGGGCCATAACTCTGGCAGTAATTATCAGAAATCAATAGGATACTTCGTCACATAACAATGAACAATTTGTACAAGTTTTAGGTCAATAGGATAATAACATTAGCCTCTGGCAGTAATTCTTGGAAATCACTGAAAATCACTTAAAATCTATAATCTTTTTCATCTTGTGGAAATAAACAATGTCTATAAGTGTTAAGTCAATCGAATAATGACTTCAGCCTCAAGAGTGGACACCAGACTGACAGCAAGACTAATTGGGCAATGGCCACATATACAGGTCAAATTTTGAAGTGGAAGGCTTGATTTCAATAAATGAATCTGCATTAATTCTCAAATTATGAACTTTTTACCTGTGGTGTTGTGACAAGTATGGCACCATCAGGATTATACTGTTTTAAATTTTCCATGACTGTTATATGTTCATCGGATGTTCCTGGGGGTGTGTCTATTATCAAATAATCCATGTCTTTCCAATATACATCATTTAAAAACTGTTTGATCATTGCTATAAATAGACCAATATACATCATTAAAAAAGCTGTTTTAGCATTGCTATAAATTTAAAAACAGTTGCTTAAAGATACATTCTCGCGTACAAACTGGGTGATTTGATAATATATTTGGACTAAAAACATATTCAAACTAATTAATTTTTCATAATTTTGCTTCAAATCCTTCTTAAAATTAAAACATTGCAATTGCCAGGGAATACCCCCTGCTATAAAAAGTCGATCAAAAGAGGTCATGCTTGTTTCACATGACTTGCCTCTCTCAGTACCTAACAACGGGAGCGAAGTTGGAGGAGAATTCATTGCATACACAAGATAATGTTGTCTTTAATCGCTGACTATTTATTACAAATATCGAAGTCCAATTAAATTCTCAAATACTTTTCTTGGAGCAAATCTTTAAAAAAACTAAAAAACCTGCGCTTTTGTTCTTTGACTGAAAGAATTTATTTCTGCTTGTAAATAAACATCCGAACAAAACTACATTGTCCTTTGTCAGGTCCTCTATCCTGTACCACTGACAAGGGGGAACCACACTCGAAAATCATGATGAACTTTCTCGACCAACGCATCGAACAGGAGACCTTCAGGTCAGCGAGTCATCCTCTTACTAACTGAGCAACATTTAAATTTAGTGATAGTTCAAAGGAAATTGTAAACATATGTTTTTATGTCCCAACCTGTTTTCTTTGGTCCTCTCCATACAACAGCATCATTTTGATTGTCCAGTAAAAACGATATTGACATAATACCTAGAGTCTGTTCTTTATCTACAAATACGGGTAACCAGCTGAAAATATACAACAAAAAACAGGAGTTGAACGTCAACACAATACGAAATGAAATGGGGTTTAACGTTCTACTGTTCTGTTACTAACTGGGCTAATGAAGATGGGCATACGTCATACAGTGTACTATGAGGGAAATTTTGCCTGGACAGTAACCCTACAGCCTACTCTTATATCGAATTCCAACTGCCAAGGGATCTTTTACGTGCACCCCAATGGGTGAACGGGACCTTGGTTTTTTGTTCCATCAAAACAACTACTTGTTCTTGTCAGGCCCTTTGTCCTGCATCAATGACAAGGGGGAACCACGCCAATGCTGGGATTGAACCCTCGACCTCCGTGCTAGCCACCGTGACCCCCTCAACACAATACTGGTAACCAGCTAAAAATATACAACAAAATACAAGGGTTGAACGTCAACAAACCACTTCTATTCTATCAACATATTTTAATTTTCTAAAAGTTTGTTAAATCTAAAGTTTGGTTAAAAAGGCAAAATTATATTGAATTTTCTGTTCACTCTTTCCATAATTTGTCAGATTTGAATCTTGTACATACCCTTCCGGACATTGGTGAATATCTTGATTGGTAACATTAAACATTTTCGGAATACTTGGTCCACATAAATCTACATCCAATATACCAACCTAAACACAATAAAGTTACCATGGTATGGATACATACTGCACTAAGATGGAAAATCATAAAAAATATGCAACGATTTTAAACTTAATCACTGAATTAATATGTTCATTCTAAATAGTTAATAATTAGAAATATCCATTAAAAATTTACACATGCACCAACTGGGCTAAATGAAGATGAACATATGCCATGCAGAGTGCTATGAGTGAGATTATGTCACCACAGCAGCATCCTGTGATGTACAACCCCAGCTGCTACTAACAAATTTTGAATTAATTACCTTACTTGAAATATGAGTGTATGTCGATCAGGATTTATATACTTATAAGAAATGTAGTAAAATCTTACTTTGTGACCAGCATCTCTTAAACTTAATGCTATTTGTGTAGCTACGGTACTTTTTCCAACTCCACCTTTCCCTGATAATACCAATATAACATGTTTTACGGTTGACAGATGATCTGAAAAAAACAAACAAACAAACAAAATTAAACATACTGTACTTCTATTATAATCATCTTCAACTCAGCAATGAAATGAAATTGGATTTAACGTCCTACTCTTCTGCACCTAACCTTGGCTAATGGAAGACGGGCATACGCAATACAGTGTGCTATGACTGAGGGAAATTTTGCCCGGGCAGTGGCGCTATGGCCTACTCTTAGTCTTACATCAAATTCCAACTGCCAAGGGATTAATTATGTGCAAGCCCAGGGGACATCGTTTTTTTGTCCCATCCGAAAAACTAGACAGTTGTCATTGTCAGACCCTTCGTTCTGCATTTCAACTCAGCATGTGCAGATTCAATTTTAATAAAAAAATGAGATTGTAAACTTTTTTGATAACATAAAACTGTGAGAAACATAGCAGTGGTCAATTATTTCGGACATTCCACAGTGAATTAGCCATGTTTATTTATTTGCTAAAATATAAGAAAGTATGGACATGGGCCTTTAACCAATCTCAACCAATTTTTAGTCGAATGCCATTTTTGCCATTGCTAAGCCCAAATGGGCAAATGCCGCATTTTCACTCAGTAAACAAATTAATCAGAAAAAAAGTTTTGATTTAGATCTACCAAGATATGTCATATAAAGAATAATGTCATTTCAGTAACTTTGATAAACAAAAGATCAAGTGATGCCATCATATTTTAAGTATTTATAGCTAAAACTTTTATAAAACATAGTTCTAGTTGCAAAATAATAATACCTCTGGGCGCAGACATCTTGAAATTTAGCTCTCACTCCCGACGAGATTTTGCGAGAATTGTTATAATAACAGGTGTACAGAAAAGACGACTTCAGAAAAGTGTCGTCTTCGACGTGAAAAATCAAACATCATGATGGACTTCTTAGCAGAAAACAGTGTTTATTTTTATGGCATTTCTATTGTATTAACAATATGTGCACTTGTAGCAAGCACACGATACACAATGAAGAATATTTTGATGGTTTGGGGTGGCGAGAAGAAGATTACCGATGCAGACGACAGGAGGGAAAATGAGTTGGATGATGGCCGGGGGTCAGAGGGTGACGATGAAGCCGAAGACGAAGCAGGGCGTAAGGGATCTTTTTTTTCTACTTTTGCTTTATTCTTTCTTTGCATTCAATTTTATTATTTGATTCAACAGAATTTGGTTTTTCACTGAGTATTCATTTAATTCACAACAAAAGTTCCATGGTAAATCAATATTTCAGATTGGAAATTAATGGAAAGAAAGGAAATAACAAAATTACATTCATTGCAGATTATTCATAACACTAGGCCTAACGCCAAGACCATCAGCAATCTTTCATTTGCATTGGATGGCCGAATGGTTAGCACTTGCATGCTGTATTGAATAAAGCCTGTCATTGACTTGAGTCAGCTGGATTGATTTCAAATCCCTCCTGGATGTGACAAGAAGTAGTGTCATCTGTCCAACCTCGTGGGTTTTCTCCGGGTACCGGTACTCTGATTTCCTCCCACTGCTAAAGACCCCTACACGCAAGCCAATTATTGAAATAAAATTAAACCATATGTTAGTCCCGAAATGACCTAGTTTGTGTTGAGTGGACGTTAAACCCCATTTCTCTCTCACTCCAACTACATGTATAATAACTGGTTAATGACTTAATATGTATTAGGCCTAATAATCAAAGCTCCTACATGTAAGTCATGGACATTTTTGTATTTGACCAATTTCAGAGAGTAAAAAAATATTATTCTTGACCAATATTTTTATTCCAAATCTAGGATTTAAGTAGCATTTTGAGGCAAAAATGTTTTTAAAAATTCAAATTTGGTGCCTATTCCCATACCCTTTTTTTTCTTTTTATAAGCAATATTTTTATTAAGATTTCTATCTGAATAGGAAACCCTTCTCCCTGACCCTTGATTCCGAGTGGAAGACTTGAGACCTAGTTGTTTCAACGGTGGCAGTGGTTTGTGAATGATATGTCATGAAATAGGCCTTCACTGGTCATTTTAACTATTTCCCAGCGAATTATGTCTATATACATGTGTATATAGCATATGATGCCAGAGTGTGTTAATAAGTTGGTACTGGTAGGTTCTGTCTAAATCAAGTTACGTGATAAATATTTTTTGAAAAATTCACAATTTTCACTCCGGTCTAAAAAAAAAAAAGATATGTTTAATCAAACCTCTAAGTGAAAAAGTTTTTTTTTTTTACTCTTTATTTGAAAGTTTAGACACAAGATTGAAGGGATCCATAGTCGCTCTCTGACCAGGAGGGGTCCACGGTAGCTCATTGATCAGGAGGCATCCATGGTGGCTCTCTGACCAGGAGGGGTCCACGGTGGCTCATTGATCAGGAGGCATCCATGGTGGCTCACTGACCAGGAGGGGTCCACGGTGGCTCACTGACCATAAGGGATCTACGATGGCTCAGTGACGAGTAGGGGTGCTATGCTGACCGTTGGAATTGATGAAGAGTAGGCTGGGCTCTAATCTCAAACTTGATAGAAAAAACAACTATGTTAGTCTCAAAATGATAAATATATTTTGGACATAGCAAGGCATTGAATGATTATTAAACTCAGTTCTAAAAATCGAAATTCTCAAATTAGACAATTATTGAAATAAAATTGAACCATATTTTATTCCCAAAATGACCCAGTTTGTGTCGAGTGGACATTAAACCCCATGTCTCTCTCTCTCTCAATAAGGCTATACAAGGTAAATTCAATCTGAACAACCATTAGTGTTGTAAATTGAACTGAAAGCACACAAGTGCTCAAATTGTCTGAGAGGTTGTTTTTTTTCTCTCTCCAAGAAATCAATGTGAAATTATAGTTCATGTTGACAGATGAAGTCATATTTGATGAACACTTCTATGATGAGAATTTTGATGGCTTCAGAAATTAATCAACATGGCTGTCAAACAAACATATATATGTACTGTTAGTTCCACACGAGGCTCAAGAAATTTGATTTTACATTTCATCAATATTTAATGTCAAGATGCTGGCTCGCTTGCCTCAAGGTCAGGTGGACGATCCCTGTCTTGACGAATAAGGCTCCTCCTGATTTTCCGGCATGGTTCCCCCTTTTCAGTGATTTAGGATGGAGTTCCTGACAGGGATAGCTGTAAAGTCGTTTGGATGGTTCAAAAACCGAGGTCCCGTGTACACATTGGCATGCACATAAAAGATCCCTTAAAAGTTGAAATTCGATATATTATAAGAGTAGGCTGTAGTGTCGCTGTCCGGGCAAAATTTTCCTCGTAGCACAATGTACGGCGTATTCCCGTCTTCATTAGCCCAGTTCGCAGCAGAACAGTAGGACGTTAAACACCATTTTATTTTAATTTCTATTCTTGGCCATTTCCTTAAAAGAATTTATTTTGATTATATTATAGCTCTTTAATGTAGTGATCTTTTCAAATCAGTCGAGAAATATTTTTCATGTGTTTTGATTTTGCCTCTACATGTATAGGCCTTGTAATAATGATTTTGATTGAACCTTACAAAATGTCAGGCACTATTGAAGTTAAACCTGTCCTTGAATGTACAGTGATGTGCCCTGCAATGTACACATCTCTGGTCAGTAAAATGTGAAAACAAAGTTTATAAATCTAGTGAGATATTTTAGAGGCTTCTATAAACACATTCTACCACTTTGCTATTTTAACGTCCATCAATGTTTAAATGTTCCAGTGGTAGAATTCATAAACTGTTAAACTAATTTGTATTCTGTATTTATGATGCTATGAATATTTATTGCCGTTTACAACCAATCTACGGTAACTTTTTTGTCATACCCATCACCACTGAATATTGTGAATTTGAAAATTTGTTTTCATTTAACAATTGAACCATGATACTGCGCATGTTCGACAGTTAGTTATTTTAACAATGAATACCACTAAAGTCGTTAACAAGTCTGTTAATTAAGTGATAATATTAATACTAACTTACTAATTACTAATTTTCCATGATTAATGATTAGTTAAGAGATGTGATAATTGATGAATTAAGCACACATGTTGCAGGGTGTCAATCTTATAATCAAGTAATACCAAGTTTCTTTGAATTCTCAACTGTCAGTGAACAGGTGCTCTACATGTATGTAACATGTTGCAGGGTGTCAATATTATAGTCCCTGACCCATAGAGGTGGCTTCCCTTCCCTTGCAGTTCACACTAACCGTCCCTTCTACTTCTACATGTACATGAGTTATATTTTAAATAATGCAAAGATAAAGAGATAGCAGTTCTCACTATAATAGTTAAAAACAAGATGTAAGGGTAATTTGCTGAAAATTTCAGCCAAATTGATCCACTAGTAGCCGAGGACGAAGCAAGTGAAATATTCACATAGACTCAGTCATCATTACTCAAATCATTAATATAAACCGTATAGTCTTGATTATCCACTTGATTAATTTAATTATCAATGGCCGTTAAGCGGCATATAGGAATTTAATCCGCCAACATCGAAGGCTAGTCTTGACATCAAGAGATTATTATGGTCTGGATAAGTCAATTAATGTCTAATTGATTATTTAGATAACATTTCAGGCCTAAAGAAAGACCAGTAAAAAGTGGATTTTGCTCTTGCATAATGCTATTTTAATGATTATATAGGCTATGCGAATATTTCACTCACTTCGTTCTCGGCTCATAGTTGATCAATTTGACTGAAATTTTCAGCAAATTACATGTACCTTTAGACTATGGGGGGTTTGGGATGGCCTAGTGGTCTAGAGTGCCGCACTTCGACCTCTAGCTGGCCGGTCACCTCTGGCTTGCGACTGTGGTTTCGAGCCCTGGTGTGAGCGTATGTGGCATGGAGATAGGGGCGCCTTCTCAACCTCGTGGGTTTCCTCCGGACACTCTGGTTTACTCCCACTGCTCTCTCTCTCTTTAGACTATGTAGTTTTGAACTATTATAGTGAGAACTGTCTTACCTCCCATAATGTATCTTTAAACATTGAAATCGTTATTTATGAGCTATTGATCAATAATTCATGTCATCTCAACATTATTTATTTAAATCTGTTATTTTTCTACGTGCTTGACTCGGTCATTTATGAATGTTTAATTTTAACAACATCAAGTTAATAAAATGTAAAAATAAATAGAATAGGTTAACATGCAAGGTTTGCCACTAAGCCAAAGAATGAGGCATTGATTGTCTTGGGCCCAAATTTGATACCACATATGTTGGGATGGATTGCAGCGTGTTAGAGCGAACATCTGTGATTTTAATGAGTGGCTTGCAATGTCTGCTCGTGGGTTTGTTTTCTGGGTTTCTATGTTTGAATTTCTATAGCGTTCCACATTGTATCACTTCTGGTTGTATTGTTATTGGGGGGTTGGGATGGCCTATTGGTTTAGAGTGCCACGCTTAGAGCTCTAGCTGGCCGGTCACCTCTGGCTTGCGGCTGTGGTTTCGATCCTTGGTGTGAGCGTATGTGGCAGAGAGATAGGGACGCCTTCTCAACCTCGTGGGTTTCCCCCGGGCACTCCGGTTTCCTCCCACTGCTAAAAACCCCTACGCGCATGCGAATTATTGAAATAAAATTAAACCATATTTTAGTCTCGAAATGACCTGGTTTGTGTCGAGCGGATGTTAAACCCAATTTCTCTCTCTCTCTCTCTCTCTCTCTCTCTCTCTCTGTCTTGTTATTGAATCCCCCATTAGGCCTATACCCATATGAGCTGTTACATGTGTGTTTTGGTTTTGTAAATTTTCATAGTAGTAATTCTTTGTACAAGGTGGTCATGGATGGTTGGGTTGGACTGAAAATGTAATAGAATATTTTAGACATTTGCTTTTGGGGGTTTAATTAAATTTGAATAGCAATCTTTACAATTTTGTTGGATCTTTAGAAAGTCTTCTGTATAATTTTGTTGAATCTTTAGAAACACACTGATCAGCAGTGAATATTCGCTACAATCACTGGTGAGGATGACATCGACAAGACTTAATGCCTCCCTAGTATTAACTTTTTTCCTCTGACAAAATATATATTCTTAAACATTTTTTTGAAGTATAAAAAAAATAAAAAAAGACGTTTCAAGTATTTGTAGTTAAAAAATATTTCCTATTTAGTGTTAATGGGTATCAAAATGAGTAAAAGGCATCATTTTGCCTGAAGCAGTTATGTGTTATGTAAACAATGCACGCGCCATTTAGCCAATGACTGAAGCTGCGTGATGTCATTGCACGTTTTGAAGACAGTCATCTGTGACAGAGATATTATAGTAATTCTCTGTGAAACAGATTGCTTTGGAAAGTCTTCTGTACATGTATAAGTATTTGTACTTGTATGTTAAAGTTTCCAGTTGTTGAAGCCAATTGTTGACGAGTCACAGTGGGATGGAATTCATCAGTATTCTTTATAAAGAATGATTTCCATCTTATAAATCAAATCAGCTGTTTTTTTCATTTTTGACGATAATTGAATCAGCATTAATTGAAACAACCAGGCCATACATGTTGTTTAGTTACACAGATTGTTTTATAATGTGTATGAGAACTGATGAATAGATTAAAGATAACAAGTAAAAAGAGAACAGTGATCTGTAAAATATTGAGTAATCTAATATCACAACGGAATTCGGTGGAATATATAATTTGATTATTTTCAAACAATTTGTGATTTTTTTATCACCGGTAGAATTGAAACAGTTCCATACATGCACAAAAAACGTAAGGTGACATCTTCACAAACCAAACATGCATGGATTTAATCTTTTACGTTAAAGTGGCTCAGTGAGAAATGAAATGTGGTTTAATGTCCTAGTGTTCTGCTCTGACTGGGCTAATGAAGAGATAGAGAGAGAAATGGGGTTTAACGTCCACTCAACACAAACTAGGTCATTTCAGGACTAACATGGTTTAATTTTATTTCAATAATTTGCATGCGCGTAGGGGTCATTTAGCAGTGGGAGGAAACCGGAGTGCCCCGAAGGAAACCCACGAGGTTGAGAAGACGCCCCTATCTCCATGCCACATACGCTCACACCAGGGCTCGAAACCACAGCAGCAAGCCAGAGGTGACCGGCCCGCTAGAGTTCGAAGCGCGGCACTCTAGACCACTAGGCCATCCCCCCCCCCTGGTAATGAAGACTGCATACTGTACACTATACTGGGTCAATGAGGAAGATGTTGCCTACTATTGTATCAAATTCCAACTGCCAAGGGATCTTTTACGTGTACTCCAATGTGTACACAGGACCTTGTTTTTTGTCCCATTCGAATGACTAGACAGCTGTAACTGCACCACATATATATGGGGAAAACACACTGGAAGATCACAATGAACTTTCTCGGCCAATTACGACTACACTGGAGCAAATCTGCAAATAATGCTATATTATGACAAATAATATGGTACTAGCATCTGAATCCTGTATTTTAAAAAATAACTATGTGTGAAATGAAAGTAGGACGTTACCTTGGTAACAGAGGTTTTTAACCCTAACATGAACTCTAACTAACTAATTAGCACCTATTTTACTTGAACCTGAAATACACACGAATAATCATTAGTAGGATTTAAAATAGATGATGTATACATGTAGGTATTGTCCCTTCTTCTAGAGGTTGTTCTATTTTAGTTTCAAATCCCCGGTTTTACGTGGCAAGGAGTCGGGTCGCCTGTCCAACCTTGTGGGTTTTCTCCAGTTTCCTCCGGTTTCCTCCCACTGCTAAAGACCTCTACACGCAAGCGAATTATTGAAATAAAAATTAAACCATGTATAATTAACAATATCAAATACAAACACTGAAAAAAAAAAATACAAACCTGTTCCCGACAAGATGACAGGTACTGTCCGTAAGGATCGTAATGACCAGAACCTGAATCTTTGACCTCCAATGCCTGATATTTGATTCAGGTTTGATGTAGACCGTCTGTTTTCATGAATACATAGCCCGTCTTCATTAACCCATATGCAGTCAGGGCAGAAAAATAGAGTAGGCAATCCATGTACTTAATACTCGTAAGAAAAAGTCTCTGACTAGACCTGAAAGGGCTCCATATCCAAAAATATGTATATTGTTTTGTAATGCGGTTCTACTGTGTTGCACATCTAGCATACACACAAAGACTAATTAAACATTTTGAATTCCCTTAAAGCCCCAATAACACTCTTGTTGTAACTGAAAAATATGTCCCAATCTTCATTCTGGTCAACAAATCGTATTATTTTACAATATTCCAATTAAATGATGATATAAATTTCATCTTAACACACCTAATTTAAAAAATTGGAAAAATTCAATCAATTGATTTGAAAAGTCTAACGTAAACCTTTTCAAATGTGACTTGGATTTTATAATATTTTCGAACCCTCTGGACAAGTAGAATTTGCTGAAAATTTCAGTCAAACTGATCCACTCTGAACCAGATATTAGCGATAAATTTTCGTCATTACTTAAGTCTATTCCATAAAAAAAGCAGGCGACCATATTCCTTGTCACATACAACAGGGGAATGTATGGATGAGATCTTTTTTTTTTTTAACAGCCAACCAAAATGGTATATGAACAATTAATCATGAACAGAGAACTTAGCAATTTAACTTTCAGCCTTTATAACCTCGATCATCATTACTAAAGTCAGTACGCTAAAAAACATAGTCTTGATTATCTATTTCATGATTAAATCATGAATGAAAGTTGAGCAGCAGATCTGATCCAAATCCAGTAAATATTGCAGGCTAGCAATTACATCGAGAGTTGATTATGGTCTGGATAAGTTGATTTATGTCAAATTAACAAATTAGATAACATTTCAGGCCTAAAGAAAGACCTGTAATAGGCAGATTTCGCTCTTTAATACCATAATGTACATGTATGTTTAAGAAACCCCATTCCATTTCATTGCGGTGCAGAAAGGGACATGGTTAATTTAGTTAAACCCCTTTTCAAACTCTACCTTCAAAGTTTTTAAGATAAATTAAACGTTATAGAAAGTATTGCTGATTTTGTAGCCAACTAAATGTAATATGATATCAAAATAATCCTAAAGGAAGTAGACTAAAAACATGATAAAAAATAATCCAATGTACAAGGAAGGAATTGTAGATTATACATGTAGTGTACTAATACATGTTCCTGTATAGAAGCATACTCCTGCGCAGTGTTTCGTTTGATTAGAACTAATCCACTTCACACTGCTATCTTGAGTGAACATTGTTGTGCTAAATTATTATTGGTCAGTAGTGCCATTACCAACCAATGACCTACATTGTAACAAACAATATCGGGGTTAACCAGACCTCAAAATATGTTACCGCAATGTATCTAGTGACAATCGCGACTTGTTTACGTCATAACCCGCGAAATTTATTATGCTCGATTATCTAGTGCCAACATGTTTTCTTCGTCGGCCATTTTGAAAATTATGCCTAATGCGAGAAGAGAGGAGGGATTTGATTGGACGTTAAAAAGAGACACGCCCCGTCCAATTTCAAGAATATGACTTCTATCCAGCAATGGTAAGAGAGGGATTTCTCGCGCCATTGCTTCAGGAATATGGTATAGAAGAGGGGTTGGATGGTCGAATGGTTAGCGTGCGAACTCTATCATAAAGCCTGTCATTGAGTCAACTGGTGTGGTTTTGAATCCCCGGTTGTACATGACAAGGAGTGGTGGCGAATGTATAACCTCGTGCATTTTTCTCCGGGTACTCCGGTTTCCTCCCACTACTATAGACCCCTCCGCGGAAGCGAATTATTGAAATAAAATTAAACCATATGTTAGTCCCAAAATGACCTAGTTTGTATCGAGTGGCCGTTTAACCCCATTTCTTTCTCTTTCTCCTGTACACAAAAGAAATGGTAAATTATATACATATATGTTACTGAACACGGAAGAAATAATTGATTATATTTTCCTTACAAGGAAGAAATTATATATTAATTATAAATGTTCATGTACAAGGAAGAAATTGTTGATAAGAAGATGTAATATGATTCTGAATTCTGAGTGATAAGGAATAATGTTAACATATTGATTATTATGTCAACTTGTCACTCAAGCTATCTTCTTTCTATAATATCATTTATCTTCCAACGGCTGAATGCTTTAATGCATGCACTTTAGACCAGCAGGTCTATCAGTAGGTTGAGTGGTGTAGTTTCGATTCCTGGTTTGTACGTGAATGAGGGTAGAGTCGCCTGTCCAACTTCTTGTGGGTTTTCAGTGAAAGAACTCTACGCACTCTACCAGATCATGTGTTGGTTGGTTGGTCCTGAAATGACATAGTTTGTGTGTCCAGAGTGGACGTTAAACGTCATTTCTCGGGACCAAATCGGATGACCAAGGTAGATCAGTTCGAAATCCACATCATATATCGCTGACTTGGCAATCACTGATTTATGAACTGGAACATTGTCTTTGTGGAGGAGGATACCTTTATTGAGCATTCCTCGTCTGCACTTGCATGTAGCTTTGATAGCTTCCTATCAAATAATGGGAATGATTAGAACTAAACAATAATCCTACTTTCATTCCATTATTTCGAAAATATAAATTAACCTCAGCTGTACAGGTCTGAGGCATAATCTTTAAGTGGCATTTAGCGATTAGGAGACACATTAACAGAACACAATTTTTATGGGATACAATCACTGGTTTATTCTAACCGAATGACGTTTCGGCAAGTGTCCTCTTATAGTTATTGTGCTTGATAAAGGATAAGAGGATATTGTAGCAGTGTAAATCTTAGGTAATAAATATACACTGGAATTATCCTTTAAACTGTTTAATACCGGAAAACATAAAATATCATATACACAGAACAGCACATCCGACAGGCAGAGTGACTGTCCTGGAAACGGAATGAAACCTAGAATGTTGAATGAATGTACAATTCGGTATTATATTTAAGGAAGTTCGTATCTAAGGATTTAATTAAATATACACAATTAACGAATGTAGGTAACAATAAAACATTAAAGACAAAAATTACATATAATAGAAATAATAAGGATTAAGTAATACGTCTAAACAGTTAATGAGTTGGCTGTCCACCATCGGTTACCAAGTTCCAAGATTAATGGCTTCAGGTATAATTGGTATTAAAAGAAATATATTGAAATTTAAATAAGTTATTTACACAACACATTGGACATTAAATGAATGAATGAATTAATAAAGGAACAAATGAATATATAAATTCACTTATTATATCCCTATTACATTATCTTCTTTGATTGGCAATTAGTAATTGATGAACATATTAGCACAAGGTACAATTTTTTATTGATACACAATTACTGAGTTTAATACTAAGCGACGTTTCATAAGGGATACTCTCGTCTTTATCCATAAAATTGTACCTTTTATTGATAAGAGGATACTTGTCGAATAAACCAATGGCAGTGATTGTTTCCCATAAAAATTGTGTTCTGTTAAGGTCTGATGCAGTGGATAATTGGAAATTGTAGTTTACCAATCAGACACAGATTGATAAAGAAAAGCCATTAAAACTGTTCCGCCATTGTTAGTCTATTAAGAAAGAAATCATTTCGTTATTTATGGCAGGAAGACAAGTACAAGATTAGTTGGATGGTTTAAGATTTCTTCTGGCAGAAAATAGATTTATTACAGCGGAAAATAGATTTATTACAGCAGAAAATTGAAATGCAGACAAATAAATCTTGATAATAAAAATGTGCTTATCAATATCAGATATTACAGCTTCCTATTTCTCTGTGCATTTTTAATATCTGGGAATTAAGGCCATCGTAAGATTATTATGTCTTCAATCAACCACAAGTATAAAAGTCGCATGGTTTCATGTTGGGCTTTAGATCAGAAGGTACATGTGTATGTCATTGAGTCAAATGGCATGTTTTGATCCCCCGGCAATCCAGTTAACCAAGATATTATCTTTTGAATTTTAGGCTAAAGTCAGTACATGTATGATAAAAATTTCAATTATCCATTTTTACGTTTATTCCAGTTAGCTAAATATCGCAGGCTAGCTATGACATTTTCTGTCTAATTAATAATTTAGATGACATTTCAGGAATAAAGAAAGACTTGCAACAACATTTAGCTCTTGCATTACATGTATGTGTGTTTAATATACATAGTTCCAAATTTTATCAGTTAACCCACCGAGTTAATGTTAAATGCAGGTGCCAGGTACCATGTTTTAGATGGTTCTGATCTGTAAAAAATATATTGCCAAGTGTAGTTCAAAATATCATGCCCATACAGTACATGTACATGTAGTTTGATATTTCCAAGTTTATTGATAGATGAAAATTAGTGTAATTGTAAAATTCTAGCATACAACATTTCAAGTCAAATGTGAATGCTTAAGATACATTATTAAAAAATGTTGCAAGCAGGGCCCGGTTTCTCGAAATCTTTATTAAAGATAAAATCCAAATTTTAATAGATATTTCAATTTTGATTGGCTGAGTATTTAGATTTTATCTTACTTAAAATTTCATGAAACAGGCCCCTGCTTTTTAACTGTTCTTATTTTAAACTAAATATAGATATAACCAGTGTATTCAGCAATTAGTATAATTAAAAGCTGACAAAGACCCATTGTCACACATTACCACTTTGAGTCCTGTCATCTTCTTTCATAATTACCTGTAGCAGATTGTTTGATCATTAGTATGTGAATGTTATCGATGTATACCTATATAAATAATTAATGCATGTAATACAGAAGCTGAAACTGAGTAACAAATAACCATTAGTTGAGTTCACTCAAGTGCTGTATAAATTCATTAGTAATTTTCCGGAACTTCGTTAGCCCAGTCGGAGCAAAAAAGTAGGACGTTAACCCTTATTTCATTTCATTAGGGATTTTTTTTACCATATTAGTTTCACATGACCTAGTTTCTCTTATTCCATGGAACGAAAAATAAGGTTCCATGTACAGTACGGTCGTCAGGGCTCTTTGATAAAACACGATTATCGTGCCATTTTTTGTTGAAAATTTCCACGATAATGGCACAATATTGCCACGATAAATAACTCGGTGTAGCAGTCGCTATCGTGTGCCACGATAGTCGCGGGACACGATAGAACTCGGTGTAATTTGATACATAAAATTAGCGGTATTTATCTGTCATACCGTTGATGCCAAAAAGATAATACTGACACGATGTTAACAAACTGCCACCATATTTGAATAGTTTCGTCAATAATCCTGACGTTCGTTCGTTCGTTCGTGGGGTTTAACGTCCACTTTCACCTAGGGTGATATCGTAGACAACAAATCCTGACATGAAAAGCCACCTTGTATACTACTTGTATATACTGTACATATTGGCATGCACGTAAAAGAACCTTTCACAGTTGGCGAAGTGGGTAAGACACTGGCTCACTAGTCTGGAGGTAGAGTGGTATGTAAGCATGATCAGAATTCCTGGAATATGAACCCAATCAGGGGTTTTAAATGATATTGATATTTTTTTGTGAGACTGGGGGAGCCAACAGTACCCAAGATTTTCAGGCGGTTTTTTCCCTTTGTCTATTGTGCAGTACGGAGGGCTTGGCAAGGAAGTGTCTTGTTAAAGAACCCTTGTCAGGGCCAAATTTTCCCCCATACCACTTGTCGCACTGCATGGCGTATGTTCATTAGCCCAGTTGTTACAGAGAAATAAGATTTTAAACCTCATTTGATTTATTATTTTATTGGTGTATTTTCAGAGGGTGATAGAATAGAGAGAATAAAAAAAGATCTGGAAGAACGAGAAATAGATCCTGTCGAATATTGTGAACACATTCAGGGTGAAGTTAAACGCGTCAAACAGAAAGTAGCCACCAAAAAAATACAGGAATCGATGAGTCCCGAACAATTAGAAGCGGAAAGAGATATTCAGAGACAGCAACTGGAGCAGATATTCTCTTTAATGAAGGAGCAGGAAGATAAATTTGGAGTAAAAACCGTGACAGATATTCAAGAACAGATGAAACTGTACTGTTAATGATTTTATGGATTTTCTTATGTCCCTATGATCACACAATGCATTCCCTGGTCCACAAAATTTGCCGTTCTAATAGGAGCTCAGTTAATTTAAGATTGTTAAAGATATTTAAGAACTTATGAAACTTTACTCTTAATTAGTCTTAATGTTTTGATAGTTAATTCAAGAATTGATTTTATGCATATTTGCAATCGTACAATGCACCATAGCTACAGCCTTGTAGTACCATGGACCCTATCAACAGCCTTGTAGGTCAGGAGACCCTAGCAACAGTCTTGTAGTAGAGCCCAATCAGATGTGACCCAACTTTGACATTGCACATACATGTAGTATAATTTTAAAGCCTTACGCAACCATCATATCTTCATAATCTACAACTTTAGTAAAGTTGTCATTCAACCAAACTGTGGTAACTATAGTGATGCTAGGTCTGTCTATTGTAACTATAGTGATGCTAGTTCTGTTTATGGTAACTATAGTGATGCTAGGTCTGTCTATGGTATATTGTAACTATGATGAATAATGATACTAGATCTGTTCATGATTAAAAATGGTAACTATAATGATTAAAGATACTAGATCTGATCATGGTAACTATGGTGATTAAAAATGGTAACTATAGCGGTTAAAAATGTCAAATGTGTTTATAAATTCATTGTAAATTAATCCATACATCAGTCAACATTACGACAATAAATTATTTATTATTCATGGTATATCATCATAGCTTATATTAACCCTTTAATGCCAAGTACATGTAATATCATCATAGATCTTCATTAACCCTTTGAAACCAGGTACATGTAAATAATTAATATCTATTCCAATCTGGTTGAAATACAGATCCTATTTAGTTTCTTTTTGATAGTTCAAAATTTACTTTTACTTGTCTTTACTACACTAGGATCTGGAAGAGTTATTATCATTGACGGATTAGCTAATGAAACGGTCTGTTACAGCGACTTCATAGCCTTTTATAAAAACGGAACTGTGGGTAACCCTCTAGAAATGTCAACGCTGATTGGTTAATCAATGTCTGATGTCATGGGGTCAAAAGTCGCTAGTTTGACCCCTGACGTAAACTCCCACTATAACTCAGATCTTCATGTAGTGTAGACCATCAAAAGTATAAGGAGGGCATTAATTTCATTTCATTTCAAAAGTATTTAAAAAAACACAAAATATTGATGTGTATTTTGATCGGATTGTATTTATTCTGTAACTGCCTAATACTACTACTCCATATAGTCCCTAGCTAGACTACCTCAAACCCCCTAATTCACATAACTACATATTGTTGTAGTATACAGTATAAGATCCTTAAAGCGAGAATTTCATATTTTCTAAGAAAGTCAAAACATAATTATTTCTATGTCTTTTGTCAACTCACTATTATACGATCATGTGCATTATTTCCCAGACATTAAAACCAGTGACACAGGAAATAATAACACAATTACCTCCCTTGTTTTTCCATTCACCCCCATCGAATAGCTATCTTCAAACGTTTGAATTTTATGATGAAAGTGATATTTTTGCCAATTTCTCAACTGGCAATAGTGAATTATAGGATTAATAGGATTATTCTTTAACAAGGTAGGACTGTTTATAGATACAATCTATTTTAAAGCTTTAATTAATACATTTTAAAAATATGACTTAAAAATATGAAGTTGACACTTTAAATAGTTCACAGTAGATTTGATCAGTTTGAGTGCTAACATTTTAAATTGTTGAAATTATACTTTAAATTATCATAATTTCTAATCATTTATGTTTGGTGAACTTTGACTGTCACAACTTTGAAAATAGAGCTCTGCCCGGAGTTGAAATAAAATGAAAGCATATGTTAGTCCCAAAATGACCTAGTTTGGGCCGAGTCGATGGTTAACCCCCTTTCTCTCTCTCTGCCGGGAATGGCAGCCATATTCAAAAATGAGTATACTGTACTATTTCATAATGTGGGTTGAATCTACTTCGTTTCACATCTGTTATACACTCACAGACTAAATAAACCTTTTCGGTTTTATTAAATGGGGGGGGGGGGATGGCCTATTGGTCTAGAGTGCCGCGCTTCGACCTCTAGCTGGCCGGTCACCTCTGGTTTGCGGCTGTGGTTTCAAGCCCTGGTGTGAGCATATGTGGCATGGAAATAGGGGCGCCTCCTCATGGGTTTCCTCCGGGCACTCCGGTTTCCTCCCACTGCTAAAGACCCCTACGCGCAAGTGAATTATTGAAAAAAAATTAAACCATATGTTAGTTCCGAAATGACCTAGTTTGTGTTGAGTGGACGTTAAACCCCATTTCTCTCTCTCTCTCTTTATTAAATAAAAGCAAAAAAAATACTTCTCTAAATTCTCGAATTATGCATAGTGATTTCCCCTGAAATTGTTGATTTTTGGGAAATAGCTAATTGTAGACATATACGTAAGTTTAGTTTGATTTCCGCGCAGCTGAAAACCATGATCTTATAAACGCTATTTCTGTCGAGATTAAAGGGACAATAACACTCTTTCTGGCTTGGCAGCTCCAGAAAATAAATACATGAACATGTAATAGCCTTATTCTAAGTACTAGATGTTTAAGTGTCCTACCTGTTAAGTGTCCTCCATTACATCCTATTTTACTTGTCCAGAGGGTTCGAAAATATTTTAAAATCCAAGTCACATTTGAAAAGGTTTACGTTAGGCTTTTCAAATCATTTAGGTGTGTTAAGACGAAATTTGTATCATCAATTAATTGGAATATTGTAAAATAATACAATTTGTTGACCAGAATTAAGATTGGGTCAAATTATTCAGTTTCAGCAAGAGTGTTATTGAGCCTTTAACAGTGTGACAACCTTTATCAACTATGGGATGACTTATTTAGCTGCTGTGGGTATATAACTCGTTGCTAGGCAACACTGATTTTATATATTGTATATTTATATATAGTATTTTTATTGTTTATTCAATATTGTCATCATGTTCACATTAATGTTTTTTTATGAAATTCATTGCAATCAAAATATCATAAATTCAATCAAACTGCTCTAGAAAATGTCTTTTGTTTCCTTTTGATTAGCTATTACAGTTAATGAAAGGATCTGTACCACTCTGATGATTTAGATCCAAATGTGGTCAATGGATCATCAAGACTTTGTTTATTAACGTAAGAACAGTAGTAATGACAATCAAGGCTACACTAAAATTGTATCCAAATATCTAGGGTCAGAGTGAAATGATTTATCTGAAATTTTCAGCATACTCTCTTTTCATTATCTATATTTTAACAATTATAGCGAGAACTGTCAGCTTTTTATCTAATCTTACTGAATGCTGCTTTAAATTGACTATTTATTTTATATTCAAATCAAAGAGATCAATTTGGTTATTACATCAATCAGTGAGGTAATACTATACTATTACAGGAAAACATTAAAATAATATTAGAGTATGCGAACTATAAATATGAATCATATTCTAAGAATCTCTTCATCACTTGTTCACAAGAGAATCTCAGTTTCCACATTTACTTGTACGATCTCGATTCCAAAGATAACTTTACCCTTCCTTTATCTCTGGTAAATCTCATCTCATTTGGTTACTAAGCTCTGCCTCCAGTGGCTATTGATTGGCAGGATTTGTTAAAATGAAATACTGTTGATTTCTCGACTATTAGGCATTCGATCGTTGCATGAGTTACATATTAATGACCTGTGGAATATTTTCAATATCTTGACATCAAAAGTTCATTCGGAAACAGCCAATTTGATGATTCATCAGGAACTATTTTTAGCGCACAATGTGAGTATTCGACTAAATACGACCAATGGAAGGATACATTCAAAATGGCTGGCAAGGTTTTCCAGAGATAAACAAAGACTAAACTTAACTCTAGGATCGAAATTGTATATTTTAGTTAGCGGTGCACACTTTCACAGCAAATAAAATACTCGTTCCTTTTGGGTTAAAACAAAAGGAAAATACTTATTCATATGTAGCAAGGAGCAGAGGTTTATTCACAGTTGTTAATACATGTATCTTAATATTTGGGTCCAGTCACATCTGTGAACCAATTTAAATGGGAAACAAGTTGTATATTCCATTCTCAAATTTAAATGTGCTGCCAAGGCAAAATTCTCATTTCTTGCATTGTACATGTACACATTAGTGACAGCTATTACCATATTTTGTCACAAATTGACTTAATCTGATTAAAACACAGATCCTATTTCGTTTTGTTTGATAGTTCAAAATTTTGTTTTACTTGTCTTCACTACACTAGGATCTGGAAGAGTTGTTATTTGACACAAGTTCTGGATGTTGTGAGGAATTAGCCAATGAAACAGTCTGTTGTGGCTAGTTTTTGGCGTGTGGTGCACGTAACTGTGGGTAAACCACTAGATTGATTAATCCAGTCTGGTGTCATAGGGTCAAAAGCCACACATATGACCCCTGACACGACTTTCCACTACAACTGGTCAGATCTTTGTGTAGTGAAAGCAAATCAAAGTGTAAAAAAACGAAACGTTATAAAAGTCTGGGGCCTTATTAACGAAATTTTAACTAAGATAAAATCCAAATATCTACTAAAATTTGGATTTTATCTTTAGTTAAGATTTTGTGAATCGGGGCCCTGTATTTTAATCAAATTGAAAATAACTTAATATAATTACCATGTTGAGATGTTACGGTAACTCCATTTTGTGCAACTGAGCACTGGTTTCAAGAAAGTTCCTTGTCTCGATAATGAATTTTAAATTTGAATTCTTGAAATTGATCTTGATGTATTTATAATTATTGATTGTATATCATTGATTTATTTATTGATTGTGTTTTGTTTGTTTATTGTTAGATAGTTAAAATAAAATTAATCTTTGTTTACATCATGTTAATTTATTGATTGTTCGTATTTTGAAATAAAAGTTGTAATATTTTGAAAAATTGGCATCTTTGATGAAATCCTAACCGTACATTCCTTAATGATAAAAAGTTCCTTAGAATATCCAGGATTGGTTTCAGGGGCTTCACATATTCAAAGGTTGACCCTATAAATATTTATGGGCTAGCCTCCTTGGAGGCTGAGATAGCAAATCACCAGCTTTCGCTTCCCCTAAACTTGTGTAAACCAATTCATATTTCAGTAAATAGAGAAGCGGGGTGTCACTGAAATTTTTGCTCTGGGGTGCCATCTGGGCTTGTGAGAGCCCAGATTTGCAGGTAGGAGGGCTTTGCAGAGACATCTGTCAGATCATTCAGTTTGTTGGAGCCAAAAACATGTATAGCCAAATGAGATGAAATGTGGTTGAACGTCCTGCTGATCTCCGACTGGGCTAATGCAGATTAGCATACGCAACGTGGTCTGTTATGGGGGAAATTTTGCCACAAAGCAGCACTACAACAGCCTACTTTTATATCAAATTCAACTGCCAATGGATCTGTAACATGCACGCCAATATGTACTCGGGACCTCGGTTTTTCGTCCAATCAAAATGACTATATGTTCACTGCCAGCCCCTCTGTCCTGTACCTGTGACAACGGGGAATCATGCCCAAAGATCCTGACCAATTTTCTCAGGGATCTTACACCGGATCTCCAGGTCAGCGAGCCCATGTCTGATCTGCTGCACCGTACACTAGGCAGGACACTGACTCACTTACAAGGAGCTCCAGATGTATTGGTTGATAATGTTCCCGGAATTTTTTCAATGTGCTTCCTCTTGTCAGTGGCTGTAGAACGGATGGCCCATCAAGGGACATGAGAATAATTTATGAGGTTATGATGATATATCTTTAGATGTCGGTGGGTTATGTGGTAGGTATATTTGCAGTGGGTTGTGGAAGAAGTAAATTTATTTTCAAAAACATGCCAGGGGTATAAAATAAACTAGACAGAAATAAATTGGGCACCCTGGCATGATATGAAGGCAACCATTCTTATAACCAACTATACCCAGCCATCTGAACTTATTTTTTTTTATGTTTCTTTTACACAAATTATTTTCTATGTTTTTGGGGTGGTTTTATTTTTTGTTAATAAACACGGTTAGTCGCAGTTAGTCTCCAAATTGACCATATTTTGTCACACAGTCCAAGAATTTGAGGTATATGATTAATGGGAGATAACCCCATTTTAATAGAAGTAAATAATAATTTATGACCAGGGATTAAAAAAGTGTAGACTTCACCCTTGAATTAAAAAAAAAACAAACAAAATTACGTTTGAATATTAATCATTTCTTAGACCTATTTATATTTAGCGCTTCTCCTTAATTTCTTGGAAAAATCAGAGCTGAAAGGGGTATATCCCATTTTCTAGTGGATGTCTAAAAATAGACATTCGTACGTCAGAGTAGGTTCCCCTTTTGTAAAGGAAAATGGCCGACAAAATTGTTTGTTGTAAAATTCTCTGTTGACAATGGCTCAATAATCCGAAGTTCAGTTAACTGAATGGGAATTAGACTTTAATTTCTGATGAAAACCAAGACAGCGAACATTTCTACAAAATTTCATGTCACAAGAGCAGCAAACAAAAGAGGTCATCCAATTTCAAGACTGTTTCTCGAAAAAATACAGAATCGACAAATCATCAATTTTTGGAAGATTGCATAACAACGCTAATAAAATTCTGTAAAATAAAGCTAAGGTCAGCATTTAGATATTCAATCACTTCACGTACACCAATGAGTAAGAGTAATGTCGGTGTGATCGTAAGTTGTGATCAACAAAATCTTTATTTCTTGATCAATTTCTTTGTAAAATAACAAAAGGTGTCCATTTCATTCAAAAGTTTATAAAAATAAAGATTAAGATATTAAACTAGATTACCAGAGTATAGCCTAACCTCAAAATTTTTCATTTTTGTCTACAAGTTTGATCATTAGAATTCAGATTCTGATTCAATATTATCATTAATGTCTTTATAATATGACATTAAAATTGGTCAATTCTAACCATGAAATTTGGTTTGAATGAAGAAAATAAAGCCCACCCCCCCTTCCAAATGCTGCAACCAATTCAAAATTTTTCTCTTTTGTAGGGCACACATATCCATAGACAGTGTTAATTGTTTATGTCAGAATTGGCCTAGTTAAAATATTGATAAACCAATTTAAGGAATCATTTGAAAGTAAGACAAAGGCTAGGCCTAATGACAAAGCATTTTCTTGTTTATGTATCACTAGAAAATAATGAAATGCTTTTTTTATTTTACCACAGGATCATTGATTCAAAATGGCTGACAAAGGAGAAGAAATCGTGGAGGAATCGACAGACGGAAATGAGGATAAGGCATCGACAAGTAAATCAGGCGGAACGCAGTTGATCCCCCTTCCTGTAAAGGAGAAGGAAGCGGCTAAACCCACTGAAGATCCATTCCTGATTAACACAAGGCTAATTCCACAAGCGGAATTAAAAGATCAGTCGATGAGAGAATTGGAGGGGTTGGGTTTAAATATATTTAATCAAGATGAATTTGAAAAAGGTAAGGACAATGTTAAAAAAGATTCATTCAATTTTTCTTTTTCATAAGTTTGGGGCTTAGTTTTATTATAACTTATTGCTTGAATAGAGTCCTGTTTACCAATCGAATACAAATTAAACTTATCCCTCATTTTAGATCTAGGAGAAAGGGAAACTCGAATGACGTGACAAAATTATGTGTCACTTATGTTAGGAGTTAACCACTGTCAGAACAAAATTCTCCCTTTTATGGTATGAATAGGAGGCAGAAAAACACCACTGTCAGTGAAAAACTCTCTCTTTTATGGTTCAAATTTGAGGCAGGAACACACCACTGTCAGTGCAAATTTCTCTATCTTACGGGCAAAATTCTCTGTCTTATTTTTTTTGTTATTTTGCTTACAGGTGTCATGGATCAGGTGGGACAGATGTTGGCAGAAGAAGAAGAAAAGAGAGTTCGTAAAATAATTGAAAAAGAAATAAAGGGAGTGGAAGATGATATAAGGTTTGTTTAATATCATGATAAAGGATCAACCCCCCAGTTCACAAAGCATTCTCAGACTTAAGTTGAGAATTTACTCAATTTACACTGTTTATAAGTAATATCTTTGATCTAGAAACACAAAACTTTGCATACAGTTTCTTATAAGGGTATTTGATACATTAAAACAACAAAAGTTTTATAAAGGGCTATATTTTTGTTACAATAAGGCGAACAATTTTGAGTAAATTCTTGACTTAAGTCTGAGAATGCTTTGTGAACTCGGGGCCTATTGGCCTAGCATGGAATCAAGATTTAAGGTTTCATTGTCAGTTTGGTTTGACTTTCCACCTAGCTTAGTTTTGACATGTCATTGTTGCAAACCAACCATAGCTTCCACGTTAATTAATTTCCGATGTCACGTAAGACTTTTTGTTTAACCTTTAGGGTTTTAATAAAGCAAAAAGATGTTTTATGTTTACGTTTTTGATAAATTAAACCAATGTTTTATATTTCAGACAAACTAAAACCGACCTTGTACATATCTTAAAAGTTGTTGCTCAGTGGAGTAAAGGCGATACAAGTAATCCAGAAGTTAAACGACGTCTTGATTCTGTTCTTAAATCTAAAGGCAACAAGGTTTGTATTATTAGTGTACATTTACTCATTTGAAAACAAAAGGTAGGGCCACAGTGGATCAGTGAGATTGCTGCTGGCTCACTAATCATAAGCCAGCATTGTCTCGTATAGTCTGTCATTGAGTCAACTGTGTGGTTTTGATTGCCTGGTTGTACATAACAAGGAGTAGCGTTGCCTGTCCAAACTCGTGGGTTTTCTCTGGTCCTCTGGTTTCCTCCCACTGTTTAAGATCCTACATGCAAGCAAGTTACTGAAATAAAATGGAACCATATGCTTGTCCCGAAATGACTAGTTTGTGTGGAGTAGACATTAAACTCTCTCTATCTCTCTCACTCTCTCTCTCTCTCTGAAACAACTTTAAATGATGAAAGGTTAAGAAGATATAATGTTTATTCCCATGTTTTCTGTTTATGTTGTAGTTGAAACAGATGAAGAAATTAATGTCCAGAAAGAAAGTTTTACAAGCTAAATTAGACGGAGTGGAAAGGGAGATAAGCGATGAAGATGGTAAGATACTTTGCATGTAATTTCACCCCAAAATATGAAAACTAGGTCATTTTGGGACTAACTCATAGTTCATTTTTATTTCAATAATTCACTTGAACGTAGTGATTTTTAGCAGTGGAAGGAAACCGAAAGTCGTGGAGAAAACCCATGAAGTTTGACAGGTGACCCCGACTCCTTGTCACGTACAAGCGGGGAATCAAAGCCACGCCACTTGACTCAATGACTGACCTTGTCATTTCATGTAAACCACTAGACCATCCAGCCCATCTTATGCCAGTGCGTACACAGGACAGTTTTCTTGGCATCGTAGCAGAGAATAATTATTAGACCCAAATTTAGAGGTCGACTGATTATCTAGTTGATCTTATGTTTCAGATTATGATGATGGTGGTATGAGTGAAATTTTGAAAAAAGACGCCATTACAGAATCTGAACGAGAGAGAATGATCCGAGTTGGGGAGATGACTCCATTTGGAACAATCGTCAAAGATTGTGCCGCACCGAAGAAAACTATAATTGATGAACCGGAACCGGATTCTGATACAAGAAAAGAAGAATTACGATTATATCTTTTAAATAAACTAAACAAAAAGAAAGGCATTAAAAGAGCTTCAGAAACTATCACATTGGAGGAGGAGGGTTCGCATGATGACTGCTCTTCTGAGAAGAAGGCTAAAAGTGATACAGAAGGAGAGGATAACTCTGCTGAATGTAGGCTAGCAAGACGAAGGAAGATATTACCGATAGGGGTCAGTCCCGATGATCCCGAGCTGAGTGGCGAGGAATTGGAAGATGGAGA
This sequence comes from Patella depressa, assembly GCA_948474765.1. Lineage (NCBI taxonomy): Eukaryota > Metazoa > Mollusca > Gastropoda > Patellidae > Patella > Patella depressa. Next base: position 66,947,901 of record OX419718.1, on the reverse strand, counting down.
AGTTGGCGGGGAGAGTGATGAAGAATATGTTCCACAAGAACAGGAACTGTACGCTGATTCTGAGGAAGGTGGGGAAACTTTCATTTTTTGTGTCAGTTCGGGTAATAATGTCTAATATACAGGACCGCCACTTCAAGGGTTTGTTGTCATTCATGGCCCTGTTTATGCATTCTTTCTCCAGACAAACTCAGCTGAGATAAAAATGGATTTGAATACATTATCTTCTGAAATACGCTTAGTGAAACAATATCGTTTATTTTCAGAACTCGATTCATCAGAGATAGCGAAAACCCCTAAAATAAAGGGAAGTGGAAAACCCCAGAAAGCAAATAACGGAATTGGAGTTGTCAAACGTGTGAAAGTTGTAAAAGTAAAAAAAGAGTCAACTGTAATTAGAAAAACTAAAGATGATGGGGATACAAGATACTTCCAAAAACGGCTTCAGTAAGTAAAATGCTGGCTTCCTAGCCAAATGGTTAGCTCTAGTGCGTTGAATGATAAGGTCCTTCATTAAGTCAACTGTCGTGGTTTTGATTCCTCTGTTGTACATGACATAATGTAGAGTCGCCTGTCCAACCTCATGGGTTTTCTCATGGTTCTCCGTTTCCTCCCACTGTTTAAGACCCCCTATGCACAAGGGAATTGTTGAAATAAAAACATAACCATACGTTAGTCCCGAAATGACCTAGTTTGGTCGTTAAACCCCATTTCTCTCTCTGTCTGTTTATTAATAACTTGTACCATGTGTTGAACTATATTATAGAATGTTTCAAAAAGAAGAACTACGAAGACAAGAATTAGGTGATGTAGAAGATGAAGATGAGGAGTTTGACGGTGGGTTAGTTGTACCAGGAAGAATCTGGAGTAAATTATTCAAGTTAGTACAAACTCTTTAGTTTTAGTTTGTAAGCCATTTGGAATAATACAAAACTCCTGTTCAATGGCTTTGAAATACAATTACTGTATTAAGCAAATTTTGACTAGAGAAGCCTAGTCGAAACGTCGCTCAGTAAAAAGCAGTAATTGTATTCCATAGAATTGTGACCTATATACTCCAAATCAATTACGAAATGACATTGAAACTAGATTCAGTTGATATGCAAATTTTTGGTAATGCTCGGAGCCAACATCTTGTATAGGGCCCCTAGTACTCGCAAATGGGAGAAAAGATACATTGGATATGAAAAGACAGGCGTAATAAAACATTTATTTTAATTAAGTAGGGCAGCAATAATTTCAAATTTCTTCTTTAGGTGGTGATTTACACATATAATAATTACAAAAACATAATTTGAAACACAATTACTATTTTAATTAATGCGACATTTTGTTGAACGTTCTCTCAACATTATCAAGCACTCGCAATGAAATGTTGCTTTAATTAAAATAGTAATTGTGTTCAATATTGTGTTGTTATGTTTGATTTCAAGTTTCGTTACTTGTAATGTCACACATTGATTGGTTGCCCCTCTCTTTCAGATATCAAAGAACGGGAGTCCGATGGTTGTGGGAATTACACGGACAGGAAGCTGGAGGAATTGTGGGAGATGAAATGGGTCTTGGTAAAACTATTCAGATGATTGCGTTTCTTGCAGCGCTTCGTCAAAGTAAACTTCGTAATAAACAATTTCCGTAAGTAGTTACTTTGGGTAAAATATTTAATGATGTAGAGGAATCAACTGTGAATATGCTTACCCTTCACTCCCCAAGTGAGGGAGGTCGTGGCCGAATGGCTTAGTGTGCTTTTAGGGGGGTTGGATGGCCGACTGGTTAGCGTGCGCACACTGTATCATACGGCCTGTCATTGAGTCAACTGCCGTGGTTTTGCATCCCTGGCTGTATGTGGCAAGGAGTAGGGTCGCCTGTCCAACCGCGTGGGTTTTCTCCGGGTACTGTGGTTTCCTCCCACTGCTAAAGACCCTTCACGTAAGCAAATTATTGAAATAAAATTGAGTTAGGTTAAATAAAGCTGTACCATGTTAGTCTCAAAATAACCTATTTAAATGAATGTTAAACCTTATATCTCTCATCAATGTGTAATCAGTATTTGTTATATCTATATTTAGGTATAGAGGACTGGGACCATGTATGATCGTCTGTCCAACCACAGTCATGCATCAGTGGGTGAAAGAATTTCATAAATGGTGGCCTCCTTTCAGAGTTGCTGTTCTACATTCTTCTGGTTCTTATTCTGGAAAAGAAGTAAAGATTGTTGATACTTGTCGTAAATTATTAATGTAACTGGAGGGTTGGATGGCAGAATGGTTAGCACGTGCGCGCAGTATCATAAGGTCTGTCATTGAGTCAACAGGCGTGGTTTCGATTCCCCAGTTTTATGTGACAAGGAGTAGGCTTGCCTGTCCAACCTCGTAGGTTTACTCTGGGTCCTCTGATTTCTTCCCACTGCTAAAGACCACTACTCACAAGCGAATTATTGAAATAAAGTTAAACCACATGTTTGTCCCGAAATGACCTAGTTTGTGTCCAGTGGATTAAAACCCCATTTCTCTCTCTCTTAATGTCACTGTCCACTCAGGGTCTGGGGTGTGGGGTGGCCAGATGGTTAATTCATACGCTTTGGATCAGAAGGCCTGTCGTTGGTTAAGTCGCATGCATGCGACAAGGACAAGAGTAGCCTGTCCAGCCATTCGTCCATCAACCTCCTCCCGGACATGATGAGATGTCAGATTTTGAATGATATATTTTAAAATCCATCGAATACTTTGAAATTGAACTATTTTTAGAGTTTTTGATATTTAGAGTTTGTATGATTTGATTTTATTTTTCAGTCTGAGTTAATAAGAAGTATCGTTAAAGATCGTGGTGTTATAATAACATCTTATAATACGTTAGTTGGTTACCAAGACGACGTGTTACCCTACAACTGGCATTATATCGTACTTGATGAAGGGCATAAAATCAGGAATCCAGACGCTCAGGCCACGCTTGCTTGTAAACAGGTAAATTATTGATTTTATTTTTTTCTGGGACCCTCGGTGGTGATGGACAACTATCTAGTCATCCGGATGGGCCGAAAAACCAAAGTCTTATATATGCATTTGCATGCACGTAAAATATCCCTAGGCAGTTGAAATTTGATGTAAGAGTTGGCCATGTGGATTGAACTGTGAAGGTAGCTGTTGTCTAGTTTGAATTTAATCCTTAGCAATTCAGCACAACATAATTTATATTGAAAACAATTACAAATCATTTGTGCTTGATAACGATAAGAGAACAATAATTTAAACGTATAATTATAACACCCAGTGGTTGTTTTCTATATTGATTGGGGCGTGGGGCTAAGTGGGTAAGATGCTAGCTCGCCAGCTGGGTGTTCGATCCCTGCATTGGCCGAGAAAGTGTATCTAGATTTTTCGACGTGGTTTGTCAGTGATGCAGGATGAAGGGCCTAACAAGAAAAGTTGTTTAGCCCTTCCGATGGCCTGAAATACCAAGGTCACGTGTATACATTGGCATGCCCGTAAAAGATCTCTTGACAGTTAGAATTCGATATAAGAGTAGGCTGTAGTGCAAAATTTCCCTCATAGCTTACTGCATGGGTATGCCCGTCTCCATTAGCTTTCATTTTCTATTTTAATTGTGTTGTGTTTATTTCCGTTTGATTTAGTTTTAAATGCTAATATTTTATTCTTTTGTTTTAGTTCCGAACATCACATCGCCTTATACTATCTGGATCACCGATACAAAATAACCTGAAGGAGTTATGGTCCTTGTTTGACTTTATATTTCCGGGTAAACTTGGAACACTGCCAGATTTTCTACAGCATTTCTCGGTTCCCATCGTACAAGGTGGTTATTCTAACGCCTCACAAATACAGGTAGGTTTATAAATTGGTTGTTTCTATAATCGCCAGTGTAGAGAGAGGGAAATGGGGTTTAATGTCCACTCAACATAAACTAGGTCATTTCGGGACTAACATATGGAAACCGGAGGACCCGGAGAAACCTACAAGGTGGGACAGGCAACCCTACACCCTGTAACCTACAACCGGAGAATCGAAAATATCAATTATTCATTTAACCTTATCTTGGTAAATATTGTCCTGGTTATGAATCGTGATACGACTAGCAATATGTATCATGTCATGGCTGCCATGGCAATACCCAGCACTAATTGTCACTACATAGCACTTATAGATTCCTTATTGCATCGCTATGATATTAACTTATCATATGTGCTTGATAAAAATAAGAGAATACCGTACCTGTCTAAACGTTGTGCTATATTTTATTGTATTGCTTGAATGTTTTGTTTTATTTTTTAATATTATGTACGTTAAATTTATTGTTATATATTTCTGGCACTAGGTGGAAACAGCTTATCGATGTGCTTCTATATTACGGGATACAATCAACCCGTTTTTACTGCGAAGAATGAAGGCTGATGTCAAGGTTAACCTGGATTTACCTGAGAAAAATGAACAGGTAAATCTCACAGTTTTTCAGAAAATTAATCAATCCAAAAATAAATTGGATATACACATGCTGATGACTTTTGTTGAAAGCGAATAATCAATGTCTTTTTGGCATTTAATTTGGTTTAAAAATGAAAGTTGAGATCTGTTTGAATTTGGATGTTTCATTTGTTTGTAGAACAGATCATGTTTGTTTTGATGTATAAACAATTACGGAGGGCCTGGCAAGCACAACTGTCTAGTCGTTAGGATAGAATGAAAAATCGAGGTCCTGTGCACACATTGGCATGCACATAAATATCCGCTTGATGTTGGAATTCGATATAATAGTAGATTGTATTGCTGCTGTCTAGACAAAACTTGCCTCATAATACTACATTCACACAGTCGGAGCAGAACAGTAGGACATTAAATCCCATTTCATTTCATTTGTATAAACAATTGTATATTTTATCTTTTAGAGACATTTAGCAACTGGATAGAGCAATACACAAAAACACATACTCATGGAATAACAGCTACTCATTTATTTAGCGGACGTTTCGAAGAGTATTCTCTCAACGTTTTTGTTTTTTTTTGTGTTTTGTGTAATTTTATATTTGGTATAAACACCATATTAATTGTTCTTCCGGTTTTGTCTTGTTGAAAAACAGAATGACATCCGCTTAATCCATTTTTTTTTTTAAATTCAGGTTTTGTTTTGTCGATTAACAGATAATCAACATGATGTATATGAAGAATATTTAGCGTCACGAGAATGTCAGAGTATTTTACAGGGAAAATATCAGGTACGGAAACTATCACCATCTACTTGACAATAAAGTTATCACATATTCCACAGCAGGGGTTTGTACCCCGCCATTACAAGGTATCAGATACTGAAACCATCTCCATTTTGACAATAAAACTTTAGCGATTGAATATTGGGCCTAGCCTCGAACATCATTACTAAAGTCAGTAGGATAAAGAACATAGTCTCGATTATGAATGAAAGTCGAACAGCAAACCGGAACCTAATCCAATAAACATCGCAGGCTAGCATCGATGTCGAGAGTAGATTAGATAACATTTCAGGCGTAATAGGCAGATTTAGTTCTTGCATAATGTATGTTAAATGCTGTTTATAGTATAAACAAATTTCTTTATTTAAGATATTTGCTGGGTTAATTACACTCCGTAAGATTTGTAATCATCCTGATATCTGTACCGGAGGACCAAAAGTCTTCGATCCGAAAGAAGTCGAGAACGACGAAAGTTTAAAGTATGGTTATTATACCCGGTCAGGTAAAATGATCGTTGTCGAAGCATTGTTACGATTGTGGAAGAAACAAGGTCACAAAGTTTTACTCTTCTCACAAAGTACAAGGGTAAGCTTATTTTTATGTCGTAATTGCTGCTCCATTTATTTAGGGTTACGTAATAAAAATATAGCTGGCTCTCGTCAACCAGGAGATCGCAGGTTCGATCCCAGTTTTCAGGACATGTAGGACATTAAACCCCATTTTATTTAATTACTGCATTAAAGTGTGTTAGCATGATTTGATCAAATATTTAATCAGATCATGTTCATGCAGAAATGATAAATGCATGTGAACTGTACTACACACATAACAAAACAGATAAAACAAAATTGTGAATAGGACCATATTACTGAAACAATGCCCTGAGAAATCCCTCTCTGGCCATTGCTGGATTGACTTCTCATACTTGATCTTTTGAGGGAGTGTGTCTATTCTTCCCAAACAACAGCATAACAGCCCTTTGTTTAATCTGGGTTCTACCCTAAAACTTTGGACATTGATTTAAGGTATTAAAAAAGATGAAAATATTATTCGTCTCCATACAGTATTGTTTACATTATGTCAATGTTGATAGCCTTGTTTATCACACAATTAGTTTTTCTGAAATATTCTGCTATGCACTTGTTGATTGGGCATAATAAAATTGTGAGTCCAATTTCGAGCTCTGTTTTAAGTGTAATCATATTGTTACGCAGTTAGCTACTGACCAGAAATTTGCTTCTTTTACAGCAGTATTAAGTGGGATTAGCTCTAATCAAACGAATACGAATAGGACAAACTACATATAGATTGCAAGAAATGAACAGCAAAATATCAATACAAGCTTTACTTGATATGAAAAAAATAAATTTAATATACAAGAAGGAATCGAATGAGACCAGATTATATATTTTAGAATTTATATATTTTAGATGTTTGATATAGTAGAGTTTATATATTTTACATGTAGGATTTATTAGATTTTTTATATTGTAGATGTTGGATATATTAGAGTTTTTTGTACAACAGAAGAAATATCAATATTTAAGAATGGATGGTAAAACAACAATAGGTGGTAGACAACCTTTAATTTCAAAATTTAATCAGGTATTTATAAAAAAAACAATTTATTTATTTGTAGTTCTAATTTTAATTTCTGTTTGACAGTTAGAATTCGTTGTAAGAGTAGGCCTTAATGTCGTACTGAGCAAAATTTACGTTGTAACTACCCGGGGTCTGTCATTGGGTCAAATGGCGTGGTTTCAATTCCCAACTTGCAGGGTTGGGTTGTTTTAAAACAATTTGTTTTAAACAACTTGTTTTAAACGTTTAAAACAATTGAAAAAAAAACGCTGATTTGTGTTTTTTTTATAAAAAAAATTACCTGAAACTTAGAAAATTGTCAAGTAATCGTCAAATTATGAAATAATTTGGTGAATAATTTTCTTTTCGAAATTCTAGTGTTCATTTGTGTATTTCTATGTATTTGAATTGTACTGTATTAATAAATATTACGTAAACCACAGTAGTAAAGATCAAAGGGATGGAAACAGTTATTTTTAGTTAAAAGGTGCAGTGTGTGTTTTGTGAGTTGTATATAATTAGGATATGTTGTATGGAGAATTTAGTATTGTGTCACTTTAAAATTAAAACAAAGTAATTTTCAACATTTGGTCTTTTTCACTCTAAATTGAGAAATCGACTAGGTGTCGAGAAAGCTGGGAAGCTTGTCTTCATTTATAGGATGACAAACATGTAATTACTATCATATAACTATGTTTTCATTGGTTTTAATCACCTTTGTCATTTATTTGTCAAATTATGAACATTAATAAAAAAAACAATAAAAAACATTGTTTTAAACAAAAAAAAAACGTTTTTTTCCAACCCTGCCAACTTGTGTGTGACAAGAAGTAGGGTTGCCTTCCAACCTTGTGGGTTTTCTCTGCGTTCTCCTGTTTCCTCCCAATGAACTCTACGTGCATGCGAATTGTTGAAATCGAATTTACCCATATGTTAGTCCCGATATGTTCTAGTTTGTATCGACCTACTCTATTTCTCATTCTCATTCTTTCAGGATCCCAATATCTACGTATTTCTACTGACGACTAGAGTTGGAGGATTAGGTGTAAATTTAACGGGAGCCAATCGTGTAATTATATTTGATCCTGATTGGAACCCAAGCACAGACACGCAGGCTCGTGAACGGGCATGGCGTATCGGACAGACAAAACAAGTTACTATCTATAGATTGTTGACGTCCGGTACGATAGAGGAGAAAATATATCACAGGTACGGTATTATCAGGATACAATCTGATTTAAATACATGAAGATCTGACAAGTTGGAGAGGCTTTTGAACCTATGACGTCAGACATTGATTAATCAATCAGCATTGACGTTTCTAGTGGTTTACCCAACAGTTCCGTGCATGACATACCACAACTCGCCGTAACAGACCGTTTCATTGGCTAATCCCTCTTCATCCAATACACTGGTAATTCAACAACTCTTCCAGATCCTAGTGTAGCAAAGACAAGTAAAACGATATTTTGAACAAACCAGTATCTGTGTTTTAATCCGATTGATCAGGAATTTATATCACAGAGAATACCTGACTACACTTCATATTACCCTTTGCACAAATATTTGAACTAAGCCATGGTGGCTCAGGGAGTAAAACATTTGCTCGCTAACCTGGAGGTCGCTAGTTTGCGAATGGTTAGCGTGTGCACGTTGTATGATATGGTCTGTCATTGAGTCAACTGTTGTGGTTACGATTTCCTGGTTGTACATGACAAGGAGTAGGGTCTCCTGTCCAATCTCGTTGGTTTTACTTTGGGTCCTCCAGTTTCCTCCCACTGCTATTGAAATAAAATTGAACCATATGTTAAACCTGAAATGGCCTAGTTTGTGTTGAGTGGACGTCAAACCCTATTTCTCTCTCTCTCCTGAAAATTAAGAAATAAATTTCCCCAAAGGTTTTCTTTGTTTTACAGACAAATTTTCAAGCAGTTTTTATCAAACCGCGTTCTCAAGGATCCGAAGCAGAGACGATTGTTTAAGAGTAACGACATCTATGAACTATTTACGCTGGGATCAAAAGATAACGATGAAGGCACGGAAACTAGCGCCATATTCGCAGGAACGGGGTCTGACGTCAAAATGCCTAATAAGAAGGAAAATTTGTTCGATGAAATGAAGACAAAAAAATCTCATGAAGAGGAAGAAGACGCATACACGTCGACGCTCGACTCGGATGAAATGACGCGGATGAGAGAACTCGCTCGTAAGCTGAGCCAACAGATGGAAAAAAATAAAACAAAAAGTGATCACGATTCAGAAGCGAATAATCCCTCCACATCGACACAGGTTAAAAAAACTGTTATAACATACGCTGATTATAAAAAACAAAAACTTGAGAAAGAAAACGGTGAAAAGTCTACCTCAAAGTCAGATGCTCAGTCGTCCAGGTCAAAACATTCTCACTCACAACCTAAAGATACCTCAACAACTTCTAGCAGCAGCCATAACTCAGGAAAAAAACATAAAAAGAAGAAAAGAGATGCTAGTAGGTTTATTTTGGTATCCATTAAAAATGCTGCATACTGACATGGGGTTAAAGCCTTGCTTTTCTACAAATGTGGGAAATTAGGCCTTGACAGCAACACCACAACTTACTCTTTTATTCCATCCAATTGACCATCCTCGGGAAGCCCAGTAGTATCAGTAGTTTTGATGGCAAGATGTTTGTATGTCAGCAATTTCTGGATTGACTTCTGATACTCTGAGGGTTTCTTGAGCTTTTGAGGAAGTGTGTCTATTCTTCCCGTTCAATCAAATCTATCCCAAGTACAGCAACGTGACAGCCCTTCGTTTAATCTGGGGTCTTCCCTAAAATTTTGGCCAGTGATTTAAGGTATTTGTATTGAGAACAGTGAAAGTATTGTTTGTCTGCAAATTGTATTGCTTACATTGTAGTTGTTTTTTGTAGCCTCGCTTGTCACGCAATTAATTTTTCTGCAATACTCTGCTATGCACTGGTTAGTTGGGCGTAACAAATTTCATGAGTCACAACGAAACGTTATGTGAAAATATTTGGTGCTTTGTTTAAACCCGATTGATATTGTTACGCAGATAATGATTGCTTGTTAATCAAACTATTGACCAGTCATTATTTCGAACATAAATTTGCTTTCATTCCGGCAGTGTTGAGTCGAATTACATCTAATCAAATGAAACACTGCAAGAAGTATGATAACATACCTATTGACTCATTTATATTTGTTATCATTTCAGGATTTGAAGGAGAAAGAATTCCGCATTTAGTAAAACAAAAGACATTTTCAACTGGTGGAGGACAACCAGATGACGAGGAACAACAACATGCTAGTCATCAGGATGATTACGTTCTACGAAATCTATTCAAAAAAGTTGGTAAGTTCTCCGTGACTTTCGTCATCGTGGGGGTGGTTTTAGTTAAACGGTACACCTGTTGTCGGGACTGGTGAGTATGACAACAGAAGTGTGCTTCGTCATTCAGAAGGTACAAATAAGTAGGTCAGTTCTCATCGTCATCTTTCCAAAATCGTGGGTTTTCTCCTGGTCCTCCGGATTCCCTTTACTGCTTAAAGTCCCAAAATGCAAGCGGTTTATTGAAATGAAATTGAACATTGTTCACAAAATGACTTAGTTTGTGGCAAGTGGAGTTGAACCCTCCCTCTCTCTCTCTCTCTCTCTCTCTCTCTCTCAGTATTATAAAATACTATGTATATTATTTTTTATTTGAAGGAATCCAAGGTGCAATGAAACATGATAAGATAATGGACAGCGGTCGACCAGATTACGCTATCGTCGAGGCAGAAGCAGAGAAGGTTGCCAAGCAGGCTGTAGCTGCTTTACGAAAGTCACGAACAGTTTGTACACCAGCAACATCCGGTGTTCCAACATGGACGGGACAAAATGGTGGAGTAAAGTAAGTTTTTGGACAATTAATTATCCAGGATGGTTTGCAAAATAGCATTGGACATGTCAGGAATATACAGCAGAAATCCCATTGCGGATCCAGGGTCATTCTTGCTTTTAAAGAACTATTATGATAGTGCGCTTTGAAAATTAAATTATAATAATACAACGATTTACTGCTGAGGAATTTACTTTGACAGTAATATGTTACGAAATTCTTGACTGTATCTAGATTTTTGCAAAAAAACAGGATGAACCTATATATAATCCAATATGGCATTCAGGAGATTCACAGGAAATATTCTTAGGCAAAGTGACATCATGACCGTAAAAGTCACACAAAGATAACTATTTACTGCTGTTATTCGTGTCTGTAGACTTTTGACCCGATTTCTTTATTATAAAGGATGGTTATATTATTCCACTGTTGATGGTTGTTATGGTAACATAAAGAGCATAACAAATACAGATAAGTAGAAACAAATATGCCCAGTAATTGACCTTGGAGGCAGTTCTCCTTGCCAGCCATTGTTCCATGAAAGAATATATATTTATTTGTTATTAGTATGTCAAAGTTTTATTTGTTTTTTACAGACGTAGATTTGGAAAGAAGAAAAATAGTTTGATATTAAACGGAGGGGGTAAAATAATACCAGCTACAGAAACTAAGGTAAATATATCTTTTGTAGCTATGGTTAATATATCTCTTGTAACTAAGGTAAATATATCTCTTGTAACTAAGGTAAATATATGTCTTGTTACTATGGTAAATATATGTCTTGTAACTAAGGTAAATATATCCTTGTAATTAAGGTAAATATATGTCTTGTTCCTAAGGTAATAACCTTGTAACTAAGGTAAATATATGTCTTGTAACTAAGGTAAATACATATCTTGTAACTAAGGTAAATATATATGTCTTGTAACTAAGGTAAATATATCCCTGTAACTAAGGTAAATATATCCTAACTAAGGTAAATATATCCTTGTAACTAAGGTAAATATATCCTTGTAACTAAGGTAAATATATGCCTTGTAACTAACGTAAATATATTTCCTGTAAATCATATATTTTACCACCTAGCACGGTAAGAACTAGGTGTATTATTTACCAGGCTTAATAAGGGGTAAAATGGATTAGATACATGTAGTTAAAGTATTATACCCTAGGATGGCGATGAGGACCCCACTACAATGCTAATAGATACACCCCATGATGTACATAAACCTGTCTGTGTGATGATGAATGTCGTGTACGAGGCAAACTATGCTTACACTTTCTAGAACACATGACATCCCTCTAATTTGAGGAGTTCGCATAGCTAACAGACTATTGCTATATTTTTAAGTTATTGATTTTTCTATTGAGACATCCCTCTCATTTGAGGAGTTCCCATGCATTGCTAACAATCTATTGCTATATTTTCAAGTTATTAATTTGTCTTTTGATATTGACTGCCATATAATTTGTATTTTCCAGGAGGAAGCGAAATCCAAAGAAGACTCGGCAACCAAACATTTTGATGGATCTGTGTCAGGTTACGTAGCATCAACCAGCTCCGCGATATCGTCAGATGAACTTTTAACCAGAATGAGGCAGCGTAAACAACAATCTGCGACGTCTGCTGATGATCCAAACGTCGAAACATCTTCCGACAGACTGGATCCAACTAATATGGATCTATTGACAGATATCAGAAACTATGTTGCATTTCAAGCTAGAAATGATGGACAAGCCATGACTCAGGAACTTTTAGATCATTTTGGGAACCGTCTTCCCCCAGGAGACTCAGCCAAGTTCAAGGCCATGTTGAGACAGTTATGTAATTTCGACAAAACCTCAGGAATTGGAATCTGGCAGTTGAAGGAAGAGTTTAGATGATAGCAATGTTAGATCAGCAGCTACCACTCTGAAAATGCGTTGTGGACACGGGCCAGAAGCTACTACTATTATAGCAACATGGGCCAGCAGCTTCTACTATTATAGCAACATTAAACTGGCAGCAATTACTACAATACCAACCCAATAAACTTTTACTGACTGTGTCGGGCCAATTGGATATTGTAATTTGAATTCTTTACTATTGAATATGAATAAGAGAGGCTATTAAGACCACAAAACATTCTCAGGCTTAAGTTAAGAATTTATTCAAACCTCAATCATTGGTTATGAGAAATATCTTTGATTCAGAAACACAAAACTTTGCACATAGTTTGTTATTGATGTATTTTATACATGAAAACAACAATATGGTTATAAGGAGCTATAGTTTAATTAAGATAAGGCACACAATTTTGACTAAATTCTTAACTTAATTCTGAGAATGCTTTGTGAAGCCAGGGCCAGGTTGTCCCATCTATCAGTGACTAGTTTTGCTGGTATTGAACTCTTCGTTGGGCTATGGGTTTGTATATAAAATCCTGAAATTTGATGAAATTGTGATAAAGCTAAATAATAATCATTACATTTATACCACATCAAACTGTGTATTCTGAGGCCACACAAACTTGAATATTTGTTATACTGAAACAACATTTACTAAGACTACATCAATTTTAATTTTCCTTTTTTAGGACCACCTGTTAATGTTTTCGCTTCAGGGAAAAATACTGGTATAAAAGCAAAAGACAGTTAATTTGTCAAGATCCCTGAACAATTAAATTGACCTGAGTCTATGTTTACAAGTTCACAAGGACTAATTTCTGGAATTTTCCTCCAGGAAGTGTTGCGTTGTGATAATATTTTTTAACTGTTTTGATTATAGGCAACTACTGAACAATTATTTGTTTATTTGTATGTTTGTTGTACAAATGTATATAAATGGAACCAAGAATTATGTTTTTTTATGTATTTACTGAAATCCAAGAGCACTGTTTATTTCTAGCATTTATTTCCTACACTGTACCTAGCTACTTACTGCCTACATTCTAACAGGGACGGGGGTGGTGGTGGTGGATGGCCAAATGATTAGCACACACACGCTGTATCATACAGTTTGTCATTGAGTCAACAGGCGTGGGTTCAATTCTCCAGCTGTATGTGACAAGGAGTAGGGTTGCCTGTCCAACCTCTCTGGGTTTTCTGGTTTCCTCCCACTGCTAAAGACCCCTATGCACAATTGAATTATTGAAATGAAATTAAAAACCAAATTTTAGTCCCAAAATGACTTAGTTTGTGTCGAGTGGACGTTAAACCCCATTTTTCTCACCCTCTCAAACCAGGATGAGAAAGGTTCTCATGATCTGTCCAGTCTGGTTTCCTCTTGTTGGTGATGCAGGACGCATAGGGTATGGCCAAGATTAGATCTTTTCGTTCTAATGGGACATGGTTACTATTCTCAGCACATTAAAGATATCGCCATCAAAGCAAAATTTCTGTCATGTCCCCCATAATAGTGTATTTTTGTCTTCAATAGCCCAGTTGGTGCATAAAAGTTGGATGTTAAACCCCATTTCATTTCTTCACTGTACATGCTCCATCTTCCAGTGTGGTTTCCCCTTTGCAGTGATGAAGGATGAAGGGCCTGACAAGGACAGTTGTCTAGTTGTTCGGATGGGACGGAAAACTGAGGTCCCCTGTACACATTGGCCTACACATAAAAGATCCCTTGGCAGTTGGAATTCGATATAATAGTAGGCTGTAGCGCCGCTGCCCTGGCAAAATTTCCCTCATAGCACACTGTATGGCGTACGCCCGTCTTCATTATCTCCGTTTAGAAGCAGAACAGTAGAACGTTAGATTCCATTTTATTTCATTTCCATTTTCTTCATGATATGCTCTTTGGGAGGTAATCCAAATGTTAATTTTGTATTTTTGCGTAGTTTTACCTAAATCATACATGGAACTACTTTCAGCATGTTTAATACATAATATAGTATTTATTCCCCTCTTCGATTACCCCAGGTAAGGTGCAAAAGAGTAGGACGTTAAACCCCATTTCATTTCATTTCATTTATTAAAGTTCATTGTTGCTGGAGAATCATGCAGAGTATGCATTTATTAGTTTTTTTTATGATTCTGAGTACTAGTCTTTCATTATTTATTATTTTGATAGCATAAAATCCTTTATATAAAAGAACAAAGAGGGCTACTTTAATTTATGTCTGTAACTTTACAAGAAATTAACGTAGCCATTTTATTCAATTACATGACAAGAAACCAGATGGACAGGCAACCCTACTCCTTGTCGTTTAAAACTGGGGAATTGAACCCATGCCAGTTGACTCAATGATAGAACTTATGAGAGAGAGAGGGGGAGTAGAGTGATAGTTTAAACCTCCACTCAACATAAACTTGGTCAATTTGGGACTAACGCTTGTGCGTATAGGTATTTGGCTGTCAAAGGAAACAGGAGGACCTGGAGAAACCCATGAAGTTGAACAGACGAACCTAGTCCTTGTCATGTACAAGCAGAGTATCAAAACCATGCCATTAATCCTTTCGTTGCTAACCCATCCCCACCCACAAAACCCACACCCCCACTTTAATTAAAAAGCCCACGAAAAAAGTTAACTTAAATTCCATCTGCTAATTTTGAAACCAGATAAAGTCAATTTTTGCAGTTCAAAATCCCTTCTTCCAAATACAGGTCCTGAATTTTTTCAACGGTTGTGCGTTTGTCCTATGATGGGAGTATGTATGACAGCCAGATATCACGCAGGGTTAAGTGATTGACCCTTCGACCCTCCGAAGTACAGGGTATATATAATAAAATAAAGAGCTGACTATTTAATAAAATATGCTTTATGTCATGATAAAATACATCATTATATACGTGGTATATATATAATACAGGTGTAAGTATAGTCAGGGTGCAAATAAAAAAAACAATTGTACAAAATGATAAAAACAAACAAACGTAATATATACTTGATGGGACATCATTTCACTATCGAATCAACAAAATCTTTTAATGAGATAGAGAGAGTTTAATGTTCACTTAATACAGCTAGGTCATTTTGGAACTAACATATGGTTCAATTTTATTTCAATAATTTGCTTGCGCATAGGCGTCTTTAGTAGTGGGAGGAAATCCGAGAAAACCCAACAGGTTGGACAGGCGACCTTACTTCTCCAAAATGTAAATCGAAGAGAGAGAGAGAGAGATATGGGGATTTAGGTCCACTGACACAAACTAGGTCAATGTGGGACTTACACATGGCTCAATTTTATTTCAATAACACGCACTTGTTAACCATTCAGTGATCAAACCACCCCTGGATTATAGTGAAATGATGTCCTGAACATTTACATTATGTATAAAATATATTCAATATCATTAAAATAATCTGTATAGATAAAAAAACAAAATATTTTATATGGATTATTGGAGTTTCATATTGAAATAAAGTAAACGGTTCGTTATGTATATAAATCAAATCATAAACCTGGCTTCACAAAACATTCTCAGACTTAAGTTTATGATTTGATCCAGAAACACAAAATTTTGCACAAGTAGTTTCTTATTGATGTGTTTGATGCATTAAAACAACAAAAGTTAAAATAAGGCGAACAATTTTGAGTAAATTCTTAATTTAAGTCTGAGCGTGTTTTGTGTAACTGGGGCCTGAATAAACTAGCTACCCCCACTTAAAGAATGCCTGACCCTAATCCCGCAGAATTATCAGAATAAACTTAAACAAATTTCATTAAATATTTTTTAGTCTAATAACGAAATTATGAACAGGAGACAGTTATACCTCTATATAATCGTTGTTTAAAATTATTTGATCTACATTTGATTTACATTTATTTATATATTTTGATTTTATGCTATTGTTCAAATTATCCACATTACTCTGAGATTCCTACATATGAAATCAAACGATCACGAAGCAATTAAGCTTGATGACCAAAACTACCTTTAAGTCGGATGAATTGTTTCAATGACACTTGCAGGCCTGGAAAACAGGGTTTTAGATGTATTTGACAAAATGCTAGCCACTAATGAAATAGTACCTAACTTAGTGCCAGACATGTATTAATAATATCAATAAAAAAGACAAATTAGTGCCTGACAAAGCCAGATTCTGTGCTGACATTGTCTATGACAGGTGTTCTATTTCCAGGCTTATTGAACTCGAACTACACAGATCCTAATTCAATAGAATACCATTATTCTTATTCTAAATTTAAAAAAAAAATTCTTATTTTCAAAACCTCCTTTATCTATTCAACCCATATTTCCAAATAAATACGTTTAACCATATTAGTGATATTACGTACCCAGACCACCTATTTGTATCCCCTAAGATACCATATTCAATCAAATAACCTCTCAGCTCCAATCAACATCCGTTTGCTTGTTTGTTTTGAAACTGTCTCATACCATACACAAAATATTTGTGTGCCAGATGAGTAAACCGACAAGGGATCTCTCTAGCAGTTAAGACAGTCAGTAAAACCGATGAAATCAAACGGTTTTTTACGTCATAATGTTCTGCATCATACAGGTTTATAAACACAGGCATACACCCTTGTTATTTTACTGCCAGTATGTCAGACCAGTAAACCAGGAAGGAATTTCTACATAAATTCTTTTTTGATTCTGTCAACCCCATTTTCTGACCAATATTTTTGTCATCCAAGTCATTATTACATTGAATATGGAACCCTTATATGCAAACCAAGCAATAAAACAAAATCCCTAATTAATCGTGAAAATAACCTTAATTTAACAAACCCCAATGAACACATGTTGTATTAATAAATTAATGATGTTGTCAGTCCCAATAATTACCCATAAAATAATCTTTATTTCATCCCTCAGGTAGGCCTTACCTCTTTTTATTTGAAACCTCAGGTAGGCCCCCAACATTCTTAACCCCTTTATATTTTAAACCCTCAGGTAAACCTTGAATAAGGTATAAAGAAAAAATTTGCATTGTATACTATTGAACGGGAGCCCTCAATTCTTTCGGAAGAATTTTGCCTTTCAGATGTTTTGCCAATATTTTCGATGCCTGAAAATTTTATCAAAATTGATTTGTTACAGCACCAACATAAATGAAAATAACAGGTCATAGGGAGAGAGAGAAAGGGAGAAAGAGAGAGAGAGAGGGAGAGAGGGTTTAACTCAACTCCACACACAGACACTAGGTCATTTCCAATTTTATTTCAATAATTCGTTTGCACGTAGGGGGTCTTTTAGCAGTGGGAAGAAAACAGAGGACTGTGTCAAACATCTGACTGGCAAAATTCTTGAATTGAAAGCTTTCGATTGAACACATCCATGATATTACCAAAATTATAAATGATGATACATAATAATAACCCACAGCTTTATGGATAACATTCACTAGGTTTATGCAATGTTTCAATGAGGATACTCTCACCTTTGCAGTTAATAAACCTAATGAATGTTGTCCATAAAGCTGTCTGTTAATATATATCGCTTTCACTAAATGCCATTCAAAGATTTGATACATAATATTGCCATTATCATAAATGATGATACATAATGTTGCCATAATCATAAATGATGATACACAATATTAGCATTATACATAATATTTATATCTTTGAATGGATCGATCTGGTCAAAATACAGATCTACTTTCGTTTCATAATTTTATACTTTTGAAGGCCAACACTACATGAAGATCTGACCGGTTGCACTGGAAGGTTAGACACCGGACGCCAAAAGCTTGCCGTAACAGACTGTTTCATTGGCTAATCCCTCACATCATCCAGAACACGTCAATGATAACAACTCTCCCAGATCCTAGTGTAGTAAACGCAAGTAAAACAACATTTTGAACTATAAAAAACGAAATAGGATCTGTGTTTTAATCAGATTTTTGAATGGATAAACATCTCTCCAATGATATTCATCAAACAAATTATAAAGACAGAGGTCTTTGTACTTATAAAGTTAATTTTTGCTAGATTGAGATAAAGTAATATACTAAAAATATATTATTTAAATAAATATTTAAAAAGTCTGTCAAAGAGAAGGTTATCCAGTATTTTACTTAATTTTTTTCTACAATAGGCTGCAAAGAGCAGACATGATTTACTGTAAAGAAATGTCAAAATATTTGTTTTATGTAACAAACTCCATTTATTCTTTTCCGCAAACATAAAGCAGGTATCCGAAAAAGCTGGGAACACATTATAAATATATTTAACATCACAGACTTGATCAATTAGACCCCTACAACAGATCAGCCAATCCCTCCCATCGATACACAATTATATCAGCCAATCATATTCAAGCTAATGTGATTCGATGATTAAACAATATACAATGGATTCTACAAATTTTATCTCTTGCTTTTAAATTTCAGACAAAAATTTGTGCAAGTCTTAATCAAAGAGCCTGGCGTGGATGAGAGAGAGAGGTGTGGGTTCAGGCTGAGAGAGAGAGAGAGAGAGAACCCACTTGACACAAACTAGGTCATTTAGGGACCAACATTTCAATAATTCGCTTGCTTGGAGGCGTCTTCAGCAGTGAGAGGAAACTGTAGGACCCGGAGAAAACCCACAAGGTTGGACAGGCTGCCCTACCACGCTAGTTAACTTATAAAATGACAGGCCTTATGATAAAACATGCTAGCTCTTACCACTTGGCCATTCAATTGCAATTGAATGACATGGAATTCAGTCCTGTCACAGAGGTGGTGTGAGTAGAATCGTGACATGATTAAACACAACGAATATGTCTCAGCTATCATATTTGATGGAGATATTTTGTATGCATTGTAGCATGGAATCCCTCTTTTCACTCATTCGTCACTATTTTTGTGATTGACAAAATTTAATTCCGGAACATTTAATCAAGTACCCCCTCAGTCGAATAAACTTGCACAAATTCTTGCCAAGAAAAGATAACTCTTGTAAATATAAAATAGTATCTGATTTACACAAAAGTTTCGTTATATAAACAATATCAGGGTCCTTATTCACGAAAATTTAAATCTAAATATTTAAGAATACACCTTTTTCATTGGCGCAGAGCTAAGATTTATAGATTGATTTTAGCTCTCAACCAATGAAATGACTTCAACCTTAACACATTTTAGTTTTCAATTTTAGTGAATTCAGCCCCTGCAGTGGATATTATTATACTATATACAAATTTGATAATAAATCATTTTTACTATACTGAATGTTAGCGTTACATTAAGGCACTTTAACAAAATACATAGGAAAAGCATCAAAGAAAGAACTTCAGGGGGAAAAACAAAAAAACTTACATTTTATTTTCCTTCAGGAATAATATTTCATGTTTTTTAATCATGAAATCGTTTTTTTCTGAAGCTAGTACAAGCATGCTATAAACCGGGCCCCAGTTTTAAAAAATATTCTCAGACTTACAAATCAACTCAGCCTTCAAACGCTGTTCATGAGAGAAATATCTTTGATCCAGAAAATCAAAACTTTGCTCATAGTTTGTTATTGATGTAATTGATACATTAAAACAACAAATATTAAATTAAGGGCTATATTTTAGTTAAAATAAGGCGAACAATTTTGAGTACATTCATAACTTGCACAATTGAAATCTTGCACAATTGTCCAAGGAATAGGCTTTGAATTTGGAGAGTCTAGGCTTTTTTAGGGAAAGCATCAGCCCAAAGAAAAGCAGAATAAGTAGTGCTTAGGGCCCAGTCCCAGGTCCAAAACGTTCATAAGACTCACGAACGTGTGCATCAGAGATCATACAAAACAAATCTATGAATATACATCCATTTCGACAGTTTGAATATAAACAATATAAATATCATATCAATCACATTCACGCTAGAGCTTCCCACTACAGGAATATCATCGCAATAAAGATACATGCATTTTCTAATATTATCTTTGACAAGTTATCAAACGTTAAATAACACGTAACTCATGTTTGGTGTATTGCTGATATATTTACAGTTAAATAACAGTGTCAAAAGGCAAGTAAAATAAAATTACATACACATGTAAGGCCAAAGCAGTATAATCTTTATAAATAGTCAATTGACTCTCGTAAACCATTCAAAAATTGGGAACTAAAATCTTCTGTTAAAGCCCCAATAACACTCTTGTTGTAACTGAAAAATATGTCCCAATCTTCATTCTGGTCAACAAATCGTATTATTTTAGAATATTCCAATTAAATGATGATATAAATTTCATCTTAACACACCTAATTTAAAAAATTGGAAAAATTTAACCAATTGATTTGAAAAGTCTAACGTAAACCTTTTCAAATGTGACTTGGATTTTAAAATATTTTCGAACCCTCTGGACAAATAAAATAGGTTGTAATGGATAATTTACACAACAGGTAGGACATTTAAACATCTAGTACTTAGAATAAGGGTATTATTTATTTTCTGGAGCTACCAAGCCAGCAAGAATGTTATTGTCCCTTTAACGGAAGTACATGTAGAATTATAGTTTTTAATTTAGTTTTTTTTCCCCGAAATAATTAGAAACAATTTTCTCAACAGGTGATCCAGAAGAACAATAAAATTTAAATTTGTGAGGCCTAAATAAGCGTCAGTAAACTTTTAAACATATGAGACCTAAATAATGGTGAATAAAAATAAAATTCAGGACTTATAGATAGCTTATTTCAAACAATTCGAAGATTTTAACATATATATTATATAAAAAAGCTTTGAAGTTGTTAATATATATATTTTTTTAATAAGCTTTAAAAGTGTTAATATTTATATTATTTAAAAAAGCTTTGAAGTTGTTAATAGGTATATTATTGAAATAAGCTTTAAAGTTTTAAATATTTATATTTATGAAATAAGTTTTGAAGTTTTTATAGGATTTGATGTTGTTAATAATCATGTTATTTTAATACGCTATTTATATCTTATCGAAACAAACAGAAATCTGACAAAATGAAAATTAATACCAATGTATTTTTAAGAATGGGTTGCCAAGCAGCATTTTGAAGGGAGGCTCTCAATTTTTCAGATGCAATAATTGCGTCTAGAATTGATTGCAAGTTTTGATAGAATTCCTGGTTAGACCTAGCCGAACAATCCCAGTATGCTAAACGAAATCACCATTGAAGAGCCGACCACTGTCAAGATCGGTCACTTTATTTCTGTTACCTTTTTTTTTTTGCAAATCATTTTTTATTGAAGCCTGTACCATAACAGGCCTTGGACTGTACAGTGCAGTGGACGCTTACGACTGGCCCCCGTATCCATTCACTTGATTTGATATTTTCCACAGGTTAATCTTAGAGGTTTTTGTTTTGTGTGCACTTACATGTACTATTGTAGAGCATCTACAAAAATTATTAATTGATGGGTGGACCTACAGGAGTGATGACAATATAACTCCATTTGATGTTTAAAATTTTCCTTTTTTCTCAGGTATATAATAAGCTTATCAATGAAAACAGAAACAATTTCTAATTTTATATTTATCTGTCGATAAATACGAACAACTGTAATTAGACGTTCATTTAGACACAAATCGGTCATTACTTCGTTGAGAATCGTACGAACCTCTTTCTTCTAAGCATACTGTATTAGCAAAAACAATCCTCAGAAATGACTTTTCTGTTTGTCCTGGATACAAACAGTTGTTTAAATTCGAGCCTTGGCTGACGATTGGCTGATGATAAGCTTATCGCGCCCAGAACCTTGATCATGATTACTGAGGTCATACACAAAGCGCTAATTATACAAATAGATTTCTAATAATCAATTCAATTCAATTCTTTAAATTTAAACTTCATCTTTTTTGGTTTGAAATTATTATTTTCCTATTTATCAGTGTGCTGCCCTTTATTTGTATATATTAATGTATATATTTTATATATATTTATATATAACTTATTATATATATATAATATATAAGATATATATAATGTATATATCTAATATAAGTATATATAACTTATATATATCTTATATATATTTTTATATAATCTATATATATTTTTATATAACTTATATATGGATAAATATGGCTTATAATTATAATAAGCTTAATAATATATGATTTAAATAAAAATATATTTAGATTCTCAAATAAAGATTTCATTTGTACAACTCATTCTTAAAAATTCAAAATACCACGAGAAACTGATTTTCTTCCTCTTTTTTAAAAATTCATCAATGCTAAATATCATAGAAACCGCTTTTAAAATACAAATTGAGTCAATTCTTTTACATTAAAATTCAATTTCTCATTTCTAAAATAAAACAATTTCCGTAAAAAAAATGCTTTAAAATAATGAAAATATTGCAAATTAGATAAAATTTTGTTTAAAAATATACAAGCGTCTTACCGTAAATAAAATGGAAATTCTGCGTCTAAAAATTTAAATCCTTACAATCTGGCTCAATTAAAGTCATAAAATGGGATCATGGAAAATTAAACTTTTTTAAAATTTTATAATTTGGGATCATGGAAAATTTGGGATTTAAAATATCTGTCATCAACACAAATCCTTTCATCTTCGTTTTTTCTATTTGAAAATGATGGTCATCTCCTTCGAAATGATTTTAATTTAGAGACTATGGCTGAAAGTTCGGATTTGGGATCAGGAGATCGGGAGCTCCATGACACTAATCGGCACTTCGCGACTTGGGGACAATGTTTACTACTAACGTCCTCTATTGCACAACTATTCTGGACCTGCCAAAATAAGGGGGATAATCCATCTATCCATTTCTCCAAGTCTTTACCGACCTTCCGCGCATTTGTCACAGCCTCCGCTTCTAACCTCTCATCTTTTGGCACTTTTAACACTGTCCGTAATTCTGAAAAGTCTTTTTTGGCGTAATATCCGTCGGGGCCCGAGTGTGCTTGATGTATGTCACTCGTGGAAATGGATCTAGCTTGATAAAACTGAAGCGGGAACACAAGAAATTTCGTTTCTGCTACGAGTTTGAGTTTCTCCATCAGTCTCACCGTCCAAATTCCGGGTCTCAACGGAGACTTTAACAAGGGATTATGGTTTCCTATATGCGAAGATGCGGGGATTTTTACATCGTAAGATGCGGCTATCACATTAGAGGGATCGATCCATGCCACGGATATTACAAACTCCGTGCCGGGACCCCAAACATGGCGCAATACAGGTTCGTCATACGGTCCAATTAGTGATGCATAGTTACGGAAAATCAACTCCTTGGGATCAAAGTTCGTGCCGATCTCGAGGGTCAAAAGTCGGCCAATTGAACCAATGGGATTTAACACTGAATAATGTGTTTTCGGATGCATATGAGTTTCCATAGTGATGACATTTCCAGAGGTCACATCTTCTGCTTGATATAACACAAGTAATCCATGGAAATGATCTGATTCGTAGAATATATTAGCTTCCAGCACTTTGATTGGTCGATATTTACAGGTAGCGAATTGTTCAGCCAATAAGAGAAGGCCTCTTCTCATGAATGAATGATAGGCTGTCAGGTAAGCGTCTCTAGTTTTCGTATTTTTATCCAGATGATGAAACTCATTCTGCCAGTAATTAGATAAAGCTGTCATATCTGAAATACAAAAGGATAAATAAAATAATGGAAAAATAATGGAGAGAGAGAGAGAGAGAGAGAGAGAGAGAGAGAGAGAGAGAGAGAGAGACATACACACACACACACAAACTAGGTCATTTTGGGACTAACATATGGTTTAATCTTTATTTCAATAATTCGCTTGCGCGTAGGGGTCTTTAGCAGTGAGAGGAAACCTGAGTAAACCCACGAAGTTGGACAGGCGAAATTCTCCTTGTCACGTATAACCAGTGATTCGAAACAACGCCAGCTGACTCAATGACAGGCTGTATGATAAAGCGCACACATGCTAACCATACCGCCATCCACCCCCCGAAAAAAATAATGGATCCAAAACTTAAACCCAACCTGATTAAAACACAGATCCTGTTTCGTTCAAAATTTTGTTTTACTTGCCTTTACTACACTGAGATCTGGAATATAGAGTTGTTGTCATCGACGTGTTCTGGATGGTGGGAGGGATTAGCCAATGAAGCAGTCTGTAACAACGATTTCTTGGCCTTTTAATGTATGGAACTGTGGGTAAACCACTAGAAACTTTAACCCTGATTGATTAATCAATGTCTGATGTCATAGGGTCAAAAGCCCCTCCTTTGACCCTTAACATGAACGCCCACTCTAACTTGTCAGATCTTCATGTAGTGTAGGCCATCGAAGGTATAAAAAAATGAAACGAAATAATAGATCTATATTTTAATCAGATTGCCTTAAACCGTGCCTCTCCATCCGAAAATTTTAAACTTAATGGTTGTCCTTATTCGTCTAACATAATTCACAAATAAAATGATAAGAATCAAACCTTGTCCATAGTCACCGAATAAATAAACATCGATGCTATTTATAATTTCTTGATTTACAATCGCTTCAAATTTACGAGCAAAAAACACTGGCTTATCTTCATAATTCTGAAAATAGAAATATTACATTTATTTACAGAAGTAATAAACTGCTTGGGTTGAGGTGAAACACAAAAAAATATGTTCCTAGTCTAAACAAGTTCTCGCTTTTTTATGAACATAAGAAATGATATAACTCATGGGTTCTAAGCTGGCTGTATATGCATGGACAAGACTGAGAGCTATAGAAAATGAATGTTCCATTACATAAATGTCACTCAAAGAAATCAACAAATGATACCCACCATTAATTTATCCAAATCTGTAGTTTTAAAATCGTTGGGTGAACATCCACACCAATCGACGATGTGTTTATATTGACATTTACAACCCTGTTTACGTTTCCAGTTGGTCAAATGTAGATTATTATCAATTATTTTATCACAGAATCTACTGTTCTGACTCAAAGTGTGGAAAAATGACTGAAATAAACAAATAGTTTTCATGAACAAAGGTTTTGTTACAGTACTGACTCAAAGTGTGGAATAATGACTGAAACAAACAAAAAATAAAAAACAATTTTCATGAACAAAGCTTTCGTTTCTGTTATGACTCAAAGGTTCATTAAAAATGGCAAACATACCAAAAAACAAAATATTTCATTAACAAAGGTTTTATTATAAGAATTAGAATGACAGATAGACTGAATTCAATAGACAATATGTGACCAATGAGAGCACAGCGAGTCGGTTGTTGTAAGTCCTTGTTGAAATATGGTAAAAAATATATCTTTTAATGATAAAACATAAAAGGTAAGAATTAGATTTAAGAAATAAACTAAACCAGCAAAAACCAAGAGACCGAGCATCTTTAATTAGTCATCAATAAAACATCAGTTATTTTGAGACTAACATACGGTTGATTTTTTATTTACTAAGGTCACCTGGAGAAAGCTCTGCTGCTATGGTTCTCGTGTAAAGTTCTGTTGCTATCTTTTCCTGTGAACAGTTCTCGTACTATTGTTACCCATGGAAAGGGTATTAAGCACTGGACAGAAACCAGAAAACCTCGAGAAAGCCCATAAGATTAGGCATGCGCGAAACCAGGCCACTCGATTCAGTAATAGACAATACGACCCTGATTAGTATAAACATTTTACCTCGACAGGAAGAAGTGTAAATTTAAACAAGTTCTTTAATCCCCGCAATAATTCATCATCTTGTTGTATGACATATTCAGCTAAAGTACGATATACTCCTATCCAATCACTACCACCATCAATACGTATCCCAGTAGGCAAAGCTCGCGGTCCCAGACGCCATAAATGATTGTCGCATTCATAGAACGTCTGTTCTAACCCTTGCTTCTGGATAAACCTGAAAATATCCACAAATACAAAACATCATAATCTTGTGACTCATCTTGAGACTAACTCTAGGATTGGGCGATAATGAAAAAAATATCCTGATAATAGTTTTATCAAATATGAGACGAACTAATAAATTATCAAATATGAGACGAACTAATAAATTATCAAATATTACGATAATTTATGCAAGTGTCTTAAGAAGTCAAATTTTGAATACTTGGGCCGAAAATCAACAGCTATCTGTCAAATTATTGTTGCTAACCTCAGTAGACACAATAGAGATTTACCCTAGACCAGCTGGTGCTTAATGATGCTATTTTTATAGATGCATTTAATTCTATCAATCGAATGTCATACAAGTTAGTTAAGTAAAATATTAATAATGATAATACGTAAACATAACTGAAAGGGTTCTAAAATCTACTTTAGATATAGCATTTTATCATCAATATTGGGACATGATACTTATTATATTGTGATAAATGTACTAGTTTTTCGATATTTTTCAATAAGTCTGATATGATAAAATTGCTGATTTTATCACCAAATATAAAAAAAAACAGTATATCACTCAACCCTGACGAGTCAACAGTAAATTATTTTTCTAATAATGTTTGAAGGTAAATTTTGCCTGGAGATTTATTTTTTCACCAAATCTTGTTTGAATTTCATTAAACTCTTGGGTAATTTTGAAACTAACTGACTGTAATAATTATTTATAATGTTTTCTAGGCATCAGAAACCATGAGTATCAGGGTCATGCTTTATCATGCTTACCTGTGAGTATTAGGGCCATGTTTTATCTTGCTTACCTGTGAGTATCGGGACCATGTTTTATCATGCTTACCCGAGAGTATCAGGACCATGCTTTAAAATGCTTACCCGCGAGTATCAGGACCATGTTTTATCATGCTTACCTGTGTGTATCAGAACCATGTGATTTAAGAAAACTGTAGCCGTTATATTTCTTTAAAAAATTAACCAATTCATCTATTCTCCTGATAAGATATAAAAATTATAAATTATTCTTAGCACACTATAAATTATTTTTAGCATACTATAAATCATATTTAGCACACAATAAGTTATATTAAGCCCACAACAAGTTATTTTTAGCCCACAATAAATAATTTTTAGCCCACTATAAATATCATAAATTATGTTTAGCAGACTATAAATTATATTTAGCCCACAACAAATTATTTCTAGCCCACAATAAATGATTTTTAGCACACTATAAATATCATAAATTATATTTAGCACACTATAAATTTTATTTAGCCCACAATAAATTATTTTTAGCCCACTATAAATTAGTTTTAGCACACAATAAATTCTGTGCCTATCAAAAAGATGTTAATTAGTGGGTTTAAATTGTGTAAATAAGAATTGTAATTACTTGATAGGATAATCGCTTTCACTGAGATTAATGTAATAATCCCACTTCCACTCTTGTATACCCAGTACCTCCTTCATAAACGTCAGGTGAGCTTGTAATAAACTCGCTCCACCCCAGATGGTCGAAAAACGCTGACGAGTCAATCGTACATTGTGTAATCTTTTCTCCAATGGAAGTAATTCTCGAAATAAGTACTCTTCTCTCTGAAGTAACACATAAAGGCATAACGTTTAGACATTAATTAACTTATCCAGCCCATAACCAAGTCTTGATACCATCAGATTTCTGCGATATTAAATAGATTGGAACAGTTGAGCCCTATTTTGATTTAAGCTAAAAATGGAGGAGCGAGACTTGGCTTTGAACAATCAGTACAGCGGTTGAAATTATTGCATATGTCTTGTCAAACCTTCAAAGGCTAATATCTCCCCTTGCAATAGAGTAATTTGAATGAAATTTTCAAATTATTCATTTTACATCTATTTTCGATAGATAGAGTAAAGACTCACATGATGCTGACTACGATATCACCCCTTGGTGGAAGTAGACGTTAAACTCCAGAAACAAACGAGCGCACTTGATAATTTGCTGAGAGCTAATCTCAAAATAACTTGTGAAATAGAGGTTACCTGTCCCCCTCATCAAACAAACATAAACTAAAACGTCTGGATGATGTAACCTACCTTATCGACGTGTATATAATAATAATGATCGGGGTGATATACAGCTCGTATTAATCGAATGACTTGACGAATTTGTCTACCATTAAACGTAAGAATAAAGACGATTTTAACTGGTGGTTCATCAGCGACAGAATCTTTGCTCGCTAATGATGATGGATTTTTTATTTTAGCTGGAAAAAAAAGTTGATAATAGTCCAGTTTAATTCTTGAACAATATAGCAAGTTTAGTACATTTAATTGGTTGTAACGCTTTTCTGGCTGATGTGATGGATTAGCCAATGAAACACGACTGTTATGGCAAGATCTCAGCCTTTTGATGCACAGAACTGTGGGTAAGTAAACCACGAGAAATATCAACGCTGATTGATCAATCAATGTCTGATGCCACAGGGTCAAAGGCCACTCATTTGACCCCTGACGTAAACTCCCACTATAACTTGTCAGATCATCGAAAGTATAAAAAAACGAAACTAAACATAGATTTGTATCTGAATCAGGCCCCTGAGTTCACAAAGCATTCTCAAAATTGTTTGCCTTATTTTGACTAAAATATAGCCCTTTATAATAATTCTGTTGTTTAAATGTATCAAATACATCAATAAGAAGCTATTTTGATCAACAATATTTCTCATTAAACTGTGATTGAAAGTTGAGTAAATTCTCAACTTAAGTCTGGGAATGCTTTGTGAACTCGGGGCCAGATTGCTTATTGGTTTTAAACTAGAAATTTGATAATTTCTTACCTGGTAAACCAGTACTAAATATTCTCATGGTAAGATAACCTCCGCAGGTAGCCGATTTATCACCTGGACAAATCGTGTCACATTTATCTTCCTCTACTTTACCATGGCGACCAAATTTATCATCACACCAACACTCACGACCAAACTGTAAACCTGCATACTTTAAACCTGCAGATAAATATTGTGTACAGTTATAGAAATGAAATGAAATGTGGTTTAATTTCTACTGTTAAACAATTTATATTAAACTGAAATCTCCAGCTATTGTTCACATAGTGGTCTCTCACTCTCAATGGCATTTACGCTCTGATGAATTCTGGGGAGACCACAGTGGTCACGAGGTCAGGTAAAATTACATTATTGTAAAAGGTATATAACTTTAACCTCTAGAGTGTCAACAAGATATTTCAAGGCATTCAAGGGCTATAACTCTAGCAGTAATTATTGGAAATTGTTAGAAAATCAATAGGTTTCTTTGTCTCATAACCTTAAACACAGTGTCAATCAGATATTCAACTTTAGTCTCTTGATCAAGCTTCTACAAAATTTTTCAAAGCATTAAGGGCCATAGCTCTGTCAGTAATTATTGGAGATTGCTGAAAATCAATAGGCTTCTTCGTGTCATGACCTTAAATATTGTGTATAATTTTAAAGTCAATTGCATTGACAGACGGACGGACAAGGGCAACGACAAAAGACAAATCAGAGCCTTTGCCTGTGACAAAGCTTGAATTTGTGGCCGAAATTTTACAACTTTCGTATAAGATTATCAAGTCCTTAATGTGAACTCAACATGAATATGTGCAAAACGATAAAGATTGTACCAAATGTGAATTCACTTACCTCCTTTTGTACAATGGTCGATACAAGCTTGCGGGGAATTCTTGATTATTTCTTTAAAATGTTTTGGCATATCACGATCAGTCTTGTTGTCCTGGAAACATCCAAAATATGATCCTGTTGTGTTCGCTGAAATAATACAAGAGGAATAATGAATAAAGGGCAATCACTCTAAATGATAAGGATCCAGGTTCAGTTAGTAAGTTCTCAGGTTGGATCCTGGCCCTGACAGTTCCAGGCTAGAATTCTATCCAACAAACTATCAAAAAGGGTGTGTGTGTGATATAGCTTTATCTATCGTCCGGTTCCACTGAGAGGATATCGCACATGACATATATACACATATATATATCTAACTGTGATGCTGGTGACAAGTGATGGCTTGGTGTGAGTAGAATTATGGGGACGTAATTAAACACGACGAATATGTTTCGGCTGCCTGGTTGGTTGAGATATTTTCTAATTCAGTTGACATGTGTTGTAGCCCGAAAACACCCTTTTTACTTGATTATCACTATTTTGGGGATTGAGAGAATTCAATTCCGGAACGTTCATTCAAGTACTCCCGGAGAAATCTGTAAGTTGTGACGAGGTAGCAAATGTGAACATGACTTTAGTTACAATTCAAATATCTGATGTGGCAAGTGTGAACAGGGCTTAAGTTATAATCAATAAATCAGTGAGTTGTGACCATGTGGCAAGTGTGAGCAGGGCTTAAAATTAAGTTATAATTAATAAATCAGTTAGTTGTGACGATGTGGCAAGTGTGAATAGGGCTTAAGGCTTGCTTAAGCTATAATTAATAAATCTGTGAGTTGTGATGATGTGATGAGGTGGCAAGTGTGAACAGGACTTGAGTTATTGATGATGTATTCTAGTAAATGTCATGTATTAACAAAGATCTAAATATAGAGTGTATAATAGCTACAGGAAATCTACTTTACTACTTTAATCTATACAATATTATTACATTAATACAATAATTATATCTACTCCACCCTACGACAGACTTAAAGGTACACTCTACTAGATACTAGATCGGATTCTGAAACAACAGGTGGGCAGAGAGAGAGAGAGAGAGAGAGAGAGAGAAAGAGAGAGAGACTTAATCATATACAGTTCATGAGAAATAGAGAGAGAGAGAGAGAGAGAGAGAGTTTTACATTCATTTGACACAACATGGTCATTTCGGGACTAACATATGGCTCAATTTTATTTCAATAATTCGCTTGCGCATAGAGAGAGAGAAGAGAGAGAGACTTAAATATATACAGTTCGTGGGAGAGAGTTTGTTTTACATTCATTTGACTCAACAAGTCATTTAGGGACTAACATACTAAAATATGGATCAATTTTATTTTAATAATTCCCGTGCGCGTAGCAGGGGGCATTAGCAGTGGAAGGAAACCAGAGGATTTGGAGAAAACCCACGAGGTTAGACAGACGACCCTACTCGCTGTCACGTACAAGTGGGGAATCAAAACCACACCAATTGACTAAATGTCAGTCCTTACGATACAACACGCACATGTTAACCATTCGGCCCACCAAACCCCTACGCAGGGAGAGAGAGGGAGCGTAATAAAACTGGTTAATTCAAGTTTTTTATTCCAGAATATTGGGTATATATATATATATATATATATATATATATATATATATATATGAAAAGTTAAAGATAACTATTCTTAGGTATTGGATATACAAAAATATAAAAGTTTTTGAAAAAAAGAACTACATTATTTGTCAATTACGATCACTTTCGCTTATTTTATTAAGCTCATCAGGTAATTTAATGACATTTTGCAAATAGACATTGTTGTATTTACAAAATGTCATTTACCTGATGAGCTTAATAAAATAAGCAAATGAAAGTGCTAGTAATCGACAAATAATGTAGTTCTTTTTTTCAAAAACTTTTATATTTTTGTATACATGTATATATATATATATATAAAAGACCTGTTTAAATGTAAATAAACTATCTGAATTTCTATCTGTACATATAAACATACACAATACGCAAAAAGACAATATACAATAAAAAAGGAACAGGTTTACAATGCCTATTGAATCCTCGATTTTACCTGAACTCGCTGCTTCAGAACAATTCGTAATGTCAGTCAATCTAATGTCTGCTGATTCATTCATATAATATTTTTTAATCAATCAAGTCGTTTTGATCTGCATAAATACTCCTCAAAAAACGATATAGACCTGTGTGACCTTTTATTCCAGAATAGTGGGTCTATAAAACATGTTTGAATATGAATAAAGTGAGACCTTTAATTGCGTCGATCAGCCCTTCGTGAATGTAAGTAAACTAGAACATGTGACTGTATTTATAAACCAATTAACAACAGGACGATAATCATCGTTAACATTATTTGTTAAAGACAATTTCAATATTTGCAAGTTGGGTTAAACATCAGGCATGTGAATCACAGAACTGTGTCTTTTCCACGAATGATTCATATCGTCAATATTCATTATGGATTTTTAATGTCAAGACAATCATAGTGACAATTCTGACAGCAAGGAATTGAGGTACATGTACATGTTTCTTTTCAAGTCTAAAAAGTAGCATATCTTTATCTCAGTTTTGTAGCAAATAAAAAAAAAAAACTGCAGATATCTCATCTCCTTTACACCCCCACCCAGCAAAATTAATCCCACACAGTTCCTGAATTTTGAGTCAATATTCAGTTGACTTAATAAGCCATTTAATTCCTAGTTAAATCTTTTTATTTTTTTTTAAAACAAGTTCAAATCCACCAAGAATAACAATGTACAGTCAAGAAAACATCGACTGAAAAATAGCATCTCTGTTAATGTTTTGGGAATGCTTCCATCAAATCAAATATATTATTACCAATAACTCAGAGACACTTCTAAGTAGCAAAAAGCACAATTACTACAATAGGTTGATATGTGTATAAAATTTCATAAAGACATCTTGAAGGGATTATAGCATATGTTCCGGAAACAAAATCAGAACAGAAGAGCGAACAGAGAACATTTTAATATCACTCTCTTTATTTCTATTCAGTCAGCTCTCGATAAAAAAAAAGAAAATGATGTAACACTTGATAGAAAACATTATCTTTTTCCTTTATTCCCTTGAACAAATATATTTTTTTTCTCCGATAATTTCTCGGCCCATTTCTTAACACTTGTCAAACATATTTATTCTCCTATATAAACATTTCATCCCACAAAACAAATTTACAAACTTCTAAGAAAAACTAGTATCTAATTTACGTCTCATTAAAACGGGTAAACAGTGTCTGTTTGCAAGGATTATAAACACGTACAGCTTTTGCCTGTATTGGTTGAAAAGTTATAAAAATCATTTCTTAAAACAGAAAGCAACTGTTGGAACCAAATCAACTGTCACATTACAGGTTTATTCAAAATGACAAGTCTTCTTTGACCACTATAATTCTAATTCTTTTATGTGTTAATTTGTTTTGTGGAACGACATCCTCCTGTCTTCATGTTTAAACTATTATATCAATGGATCAAGCTATCCGTGAAGAATAATCTATTTTGTATTCCCCTGGAGAGGGTGTGTGTAGGGGTGGTGGGGAATTTTGTATCTTATAGAGTTTTTCTACAGCTGGGAGTTGTTTTCAATGAGTTTTGTTCACAGAAAGAGAGATAAATAAGATTTAATGTCTACTTCACACAAAAGTAGTTTATTTCAGGGCTAACATGGTTCAATTTTAATTCAAAAATTTGCTTGTACGTAGGGGTCCTTAGTAGTGAAAAAAAACAGAGGACCCGGAAAAAACCCACGAAGTTGGACAGGCGACCCTAATCCTTGTCACATACAACCTGGGAATTGAAACCAGTTGACTCAATGACAGACAGCGTGTACCATAATGCATTTCAGCGCCATTTGTAACAAGGGATTCGAAGGACGAGGCTAGACATATATTCCACAAGTCATGTCAAACAGAAACGTCATATTCTTATCTAGAGAGCGTACGCAATAAATACTACTGTGAAGACTGGAATAACCAGGTGCAGGAGATTGCTATTCGATTGAGACTTCTGCCAAATTTCGACGAACATAACTGATTAGAAATGATTGAAAGTATCAGTATACATGTATATATACATTCATATTACATCATTATATGCGTTCTGACCCTTTAGGGACTTAGCTCCTTTACAAAGGCTTTTTATAGCTGAGGCGCTAGAGGCGCCAGCCTCCTCGCGAAAACCCCCCAAAGAAGTTGAACAAATTAAACGGGAGAAAAATGCTAAAACTGATGGGAAAAATTAAATGTACCCTAGTTAGGGAGGGCCTTAAAGCCAGACCAAAGGGCCCCTCGTCTGACAAAAGGGCCCTTATGGCCAATGGAAAGGGCCCCCCCCGAGTCCGAGTCAATCGTTTTCTTTACGCCGTTAGTGTCGAATCCACTCTACTGAATGAGAATGCATTCATTGCACTGGCATAAAAATCATCAATCAAAACACCACCCGTACCACCGCGAAAGAGGGCCCTCAAAATAGTATAGCCTCCGCAATGATAAACCTTAAAACACCCCTGCTTCTTTAAGCTTTATTGACAATTAGATTAGTCTAGGCTTCAGGACACAAAACAATTACAAACAATCAGTGATTGGATAATTTGTGCATCCTGTAATCGGTCACGCCTAGCACCAACGATTTCTTAAATCGGTATTATATTTGATTTAGGCCTCTTTACGCATCGCCTTTGAATCAATAGAATGTTTGTTTTAATGTGATTTTCTCTCATTTTGTAATTATATGCTGATCCCCGTGGGGGGTTTTATGCAATAAACTTATTGTATTGATTCACCTAATCAACCAACCATATCAAACTGATTAAAAGACAGGGGCCTTATTCACAAAATTTTAACTAAGATAAAACCCAAATTTTAGTTATATGATTGGATAATATTAGATTGATTTTAGTGCTTAGCCAATCAAAACTGAAGTATCTGCTAAAACTTGGATTTTATCTTAAAATAGCATTATGCAAGAGCAAAATCTGCTTATAACAGGTCTTTCTTTAGGCCTGAAATGTTATCTAAATAATCAATTAGACATTAATTAACATATCCAGACCATAATAAACTCTTGATGTCAAGGCTAGCCTTCGATGTTGGCGGATTGAAATCGTATATGCCGCTTAATGGCCGTTGATAATTAAATCAATCAAGTGGATAATCGAGACTATGTTGTTTATATTAATGATTTGAGTAATGATGACCAAGGCTATGTGAATATTTCAAACGCTTTTTTCTCGGCTAATAGTGGATCAATTTGACTGAAATTTTCAGCAAATTACCTTTACACTATCTATTTCTTAACTAGAATAATGAGAACTGCCATCTCTTTATCTTATCTCCCATAATGTAACTTTTAGTGAAGAGTTTGTGAATAAGGGCCCTGATCTGTATTTTCGGTGGGTTTTTTTTTATACGGTACTTTGATGGCCTTCACTACATGAAGGTCAGACTAGTTGTATTAAGAGCACACTAACACTATCCATGGATTAACAATTACTGGTTTATTAACATGCAACGTTTCCACAATGATACTTGATAAAGACGAGAGTATGATCGTGGAAACGTTGCATGTTAATAAACCAGTAATTGTTAATCCATAAGTGTGTTACTGTTCAATTACTAAATGCCACTTAAAGATATTGTATTAAGAGGTCAAGTCTGGGGTCACACGAGCGGCTTTTGACCCTATGACTTCAGACGTTGGTTAATCAATCAGCGTTGACGGTTCTAAGGGTGTACCCACAGTTACGTTCAGAGCATGCAAAGACTTTGTCTCGTAACAAACTGTTTCATTGGGTAATTCCTCCCATCTACTAGAATGTCAGTTATATAACAACTCTTCCAGATCCTGGTGCAGTAAATTAAGACAAGTTACATGTATATAACAACTCTTCCAGATCCTGGTGCAGTAAATTAAGACAAGTTACATGTATATAACAACTCTTCCAGATCCTTGTGCAGTATATTAAGACAAGTTACATGTATATAACAACTCTTCCAGATCCTGGTGCAGTAAATTAAGACAAGTAAAACGCAATATTAATGAAATAGGATCTATGTTTTAATCCGAATGTCAATCATCCATGATCAAAAACATATTGTGATCATCACTTTTGATATTAAAATCTTAGATGGGTGTGTCTTTGGGGGACTTTAGCAGAGGGAGGAAACCGGAAGACCAAGAGAAAACCCACGAGGTTGGACGGGCGACCCTACTCCTTGCCACGTTCAACGGGGGAATCGAAACCACGCCAGCTGACTCAATGACAGACCTTATGATAGAGCACGCGCATACTAACCATTTGAACATCCAACCGCCCAGAACAAGAAGATTGATTACTTACAAATGTTGAGTGATTTAAAAACCATTAATCTTGTTCTTGTAAAAAAATAGGTTGCCAGGCAACGAAACATACGCCCACACAGCAGCCAAATCGTCCGGGCAGTCAACAAGAGTTGTCGCATATTAACCCTTGTCGGTGCACGTGGGGTCTCCGTGGACCCCATGCACTTGTTTTATAGTGTTTTGTAATAACTACTGGGCACTGCTTTCTGAAATTTAGTGACTTTGTCTCCAATATATTTTTAAACATAGCGAATAGATCGGTATTCATCTGCTTCCCACATGAAGCGTTATGTTACATGCCAAACAGGCCCAACGCTTGTAGGGCACAAGGGGTCCAATCGGACCCCAAACTAACAACTCGCAGTAGGAATTTTGCTAATGTGTTTGCTGCCTGATACAATATTGCGTATGCCAGACTATTCTCTCTTTCAACATCTGCATGTTACAAATACCAAAAATTAAATGATGAATTCCAAAAATTCTATGGTTTTTGTATCAAGCGTGAATCGCCATTTAACCTCGTTATAACATAGTACACAAAGTAGCAATTTTGTGAGTATTATTAAATCTGTTCAAAATATCACTTAAATGTTTTTGTATAATAACTTAGTTGTTTTTCAGTTGTCAAATATAAATGCAAATAAAAACTTAACCGCTGCTTTTAAATTCAAATACATCTGTACGTAAAAACTTTGAATTACAACTGGGGTCCATACGGACCCCTTGTTACCTACTATGTGATTCTCACCACGTGCACCCACAAGGGTTAAGGAATTATCAGAAAATCATTAGAATTTGTTTGATTTTTATAATCAAACGGTTTTTTTTTTAAATCAGATAATAATTGTGACCTCCAGAGGCACCACAAGCTAAAAAGGGTGATTTTTCGTACAATCAGGGGACATAATTCAAGAAGTAATGACCCGATGGGCGCAAATATCGAAAGGAACCAAGATCTTTGGGTTATAAATATACCTGTCAAGTTTCATCAAAATCGATTCAAAATTGTGACCTCTATAGGGTCCACAACCTTGATATAACATATTTTCACACTATTCGTGTACAAACGGCGGCCATTTTGTCCGTCAATTCTCGTCCGATTTTCACGAAATTTAAACTCTCTCTTCATTACCATGTAACGGTGATATAGTCAAACGTTTTTTTAAATTGGATAATAATTTTGACCTCCAGAGGTACCAAAAGCGAACAAAAGCGATTTTTCGGACAATCCGGGGACATAATTCAGGAAGTTATGATCCAATGGGCGCAAATATCGAAAGGAACCAAGATCTTTGGGTTATAAACATACATGTCAAGTTTCATCAAAATCGGTTCAAAATTGTGACCTCTATAAAGGTCCACAACCTTTATATAACATATTTTCACAATATTCGCGTACAAACGGCGGCCATTTTGTCCGTCAATTTTGGTCCGATTTTCACAAAATTCATACTCAACCTTCATAACCATGGGATGGTGATATAATCAAACCGTTTTTTTAATCGGATAACAGTTTTGACCTCCAGAGGGACCACAAGCTAAAAAGGGCGATTTTTGGGACAATCAGGGGCCATAATTCAGGAAGTTACGATCCGATTGGCACAAATATCAAAAGGAACCAAGATCTTTGGGTTATAAACATGCATTTCAAGTTTCATAAAAATCGGTTC
This sequence comes from Patella depressa, assembly GCA_948474765.1. Lineage (NCBI taxonomy): Eukaryota > Metazoa > Mollusca > Gastropoda > Patellidae > Patella > Patella depressa. The sequence goes on along the minus strand of OX419718.1, from coordinate 66,909,817 downwards.
AAAATTGTGTCCTCTACACTGTTCACAACCTTGATATAACATATTTTCACACTATTCGCGTACAAATGGCGGCCATTTTGTCCGTCAATTTTGGTCCGATTTTCACGAAATTCAAACTCAACCTTCATAACCATGGAATGGTGATATAATCAAACGGTTTTTTAAATCGGATAACCATTTTGACCTCCAGAGGGAACACAAGCTAAAAAGGGCAATTTTTTGGACAATCAGGGGCCATAATTCAGGAAGTTACGATCCGATTGGCGCAAATATCGAAAGGAACCAAGATCTTTGGGTTATAAACATGCATTTCAAGTTTCATCCAAATCGGTTCAAAATTGTGTCCTCTACACTGTTCACAACCTTGATATAACATATTTTCACACTATTCGCGTACAAATGGCGGCCATTTTGTCCGTCAATTTTGGTCCGATTTTCACGAAATTCGAACTCAACCTTCATAACCATGGAACGGTGATATAATCAAACGGTTTTTTAAATCGGATAACAATTTTGTCCTCCAGAGGGACCACAAGCTAAAAAGGGCGATTTTTCGGACAATCAGGGGCCATAATTCAGGAAGTTACGATCCGATTGGCGCAAATATCGAAAGGAACCAAGATCTTTGGGTTATAAACATGCATTTCAAGTTTCATCCAAATCGGTTCAAAATTGTGACCTCTACACTGTTCACAAGCTAAAAAACGTGATTTTTCGTACAATCAGGGGCCATAACCCATGAAGTTATAGTCCGATACATGCCAATATCGAAAGGAACCGAGATCTTAGGGTGATAAACCTATGTTTTAAGTTTCATTGAAATCGGATAAAAATTGTGACCTGTAGACTGTTCACAAACAATTATGGACAGACGGACGTCCGGACGGACGGACGGACGGACGGACGTCCGGACGGACGGACGGACGGACGAACAGGGGCGACGACAATATACGTCCACATGAAAATGTGGGCGTATAAAAAATCAATTATCTACACTATTGATTAAATTGAATTTAGTAGATTTGAGGACGAAAAGATTTGACCTAAACGTTATTTAAAAACTAAAATCACTTGTAGGGCATCGTTTTACTTATTCTGCATCGACTGGGCTAATGAAGACCGACATATCAGGGGAAAACATAGTCTTATTTCGAATTCCAACTGTCTGTGTTTTCTTTCACTGGCACACCCACATATTCACGGAACCTCTAGTTTTTACTCTCATAGGAACAATCATATACAAATCCTAATATCAATTATGTCACCATTTTTGAATAATTTACCCCACATATTTTTTTTAATAAATATAAGATTTAAACATCAATATTTAATTCATAATTTTTCACCACTGGTTATATAAATGTCAAATCCCAGGAAACCCAGACAATTCTAATAAAAGACAATCAGGAAGTTTAAATATTTAAAAATTCTTCATTCTCTTCATAAAATAAACCAAAGTACATGTATTGCGTCAATAAATAATATTTTCGTAAACATTAAAATATTTTTTTTTCTCTGAGGCAAGAAACTCGAAGAATGGCTTCAATGATGGCTTCAATAAATATAAATCATTCTCTTTCTGTGACATAATTTTTATTACATGTTTAAATTTTTAAAATCTGTTCTTCCTGTTTCTTGAATGTCAATTGCTGTGTCATCAAAAGGCCGAAGTTAAAATCAGAAAAAAATTAAATTCTGACAGACTGACACGCCCCTGAGAATTGCAATCTGTATCATTACATGTATGAGAGAGAGACAGACAGAGAGAGAGAGAGAGAAATGGGGTTTAACATCCACTTGACACAAACTAGATCATTTCGGGACTAACATATGTTTCAATTTAATGCCCACTTGATACAAACTAGATTATTTTAAGACTAACATATGGTTCAATTTTATCTAAAACATGAATCGCTTGCGTGTTGGGGTCTTTAGCTGTGAGAGGTAACCGAAAGACCTGGAGAAAACCAATGATTTGGGACAGGCGACCCAGGGGGACCTTACTCCTTGACACGTACAAGGGGGGATGGGGGAATCGAAACCACACTATTCTGATCCAATCCAATAGTGTTTAACCATTTAGCCGCCCACCCCCACCCTTATGTTCACGATGGTGTGAGCGTATGTGGCATGGAGATAGGGACGCCTTCTCAACCTCGTGGGTTTCCTCGGGGCACACTGGTTTCCTCCAACTGCTAATTACTGAAATAAAATGACCTAGTTTGTGCCAAGTAGACCTCTCTCTCTCTCCTCTTTTCTCTTCTCCTCACCTCTCCTCACCTCTCCTCTCTCTCTCTACCTGATATATATATATCACGCATAACTTCACTCAGAAAAACGTAATTTGAATGAAATTTTCAATATATCTATTTTGTACTATCTTTTTTCAAACTATTATAGCTAGAATGGGCAACTTTTTATCTAAAGCTTACATAATACATCGTTAAAGTTTGCAATCATCCAGATAAATTGGTTGATTTTAAAAGTATATGTATTTTGGACGAAATTTTCAATATAGGCAGCTTTTTACCTAAATTTTCCATAATGTTTCAGTGATAACATTAACATGGCTCGAATAGAGTAATTTGAATGAAATTTTCAAATTATTTATTTTAAATTATCTATTTATGAACTATTATAGCAAGAATGGCTGGTTCTTTATCTAACCCTTACATGATATATCTTTAAAGTCTACAATCATCCAGATAATTTGGTTGATTCCATATTTTACGAATAAATATTTTTAGAAAGACACGATATTCATCATAAATGTAACGGGAGTTGATCTGATGTGTTAGTCTGATTATTGACGGAACAAACTCCTTGGAGATTAAACTCTTTACAGATTCATGTTAATATCATGGCCGCCATTATCTTTATGACAATCAAAATGTCAATAAATGGACTGAAATGGAATCAAGTTGTCTTGTCATTTTAAGTCATTTGGAAAAACAGCTACTTATTTATTTGGATGAAGTTTCGAAGATTATTCACTCAATGTTATCAAACTAGTATAACATTGAGAGAATGGGCCAGTTCGTCGAAACTCCACCCAAATAAATAAGTAGCTGTTTTTCCATAAGTATGTGTTTTTAGTTTATTGCTTTATCCCGTCTTCATTAGCCCAGTTTAGGAGCAGAAAAGTAGGACGTTAAACCACATTTCATTTTATTTATTGCTATAACCAGTTGCTGGGGGAGGGGGGAGGCATTTTAGCATGTGCCGCAGGTGCACGCTACATGATATGGTCTGTCATTGAGTCATGTGATCAGCGTGATTTCGATTCTCTGGCTGTATATAAGAAGGAGTAGGGTTGCCTGTCCAACCTTGTGGGTTTTCTCTGCTTCCTCCAAGTTTCCTCCCACTGCTAAAGACTAGGGGGTCTCTCTCTCTCCCTCTCTCTCGCTCTCTCTCTCTGAGATGTGATCTAACTTATCAAGTCCAAAACCAACTCTCAATGCCATCGTCAGTATCTTTCAATGAGAGACCAAACAGGATTTATAACACATAGACATAATCTAACGTCCACTCAACACAAACTACGTCATTTCGGGACTAACATATGTTTTAACTTTATTTCAATGACAGACCTTATGATACAGCGTGCACATGCTAACAATTCGACCATACAACCCCCTAATTCATATACACAATCAGAGGCGGATTCAATGGGGGGCGCGAGGGGTCCATCCCCCCTAATTTTCAACAGTGCCCTTTTTTACTGCTGGAAGTGCCTTTTCTCAGACCCAAATATGTCCGTTCCGAGCGTTTACTTAGATGAAAATATCAGCCAAATAGCTCTTGGAATGGCTACAGATGCAAGGCAATGACGGAAAATTTTTCTTGCCCCCCCCCCCCCCTCAGCGGGCAGCGGGGTGCCCTGTCTCCACGGTCAGTGCTCTCATTTTGCGGCGTCCCCCCTTTTCAAACTTCCTAGATCCGCCCCTGATGATTAACATTGGGCAGATTTAGCTCTTATATAATGCTTCTGTATAGAAGAAATATGGGAATATTCTTTAAAAAATTCTACATCAATTTATTTTTTTTTCTCTCCATGACCTATCATCAGTGATCATCACGATGATGAATAGAAAGATTCACTGCAGATCATTTTGATTAATGATGTAGTAGAATAAAAAAAAAGTTAGGGAATTTTTGTTTTCCTTTAAAAAAAATAATATCTACATGAATTTTGTTGTTGACATTATACTTGTGTCATGTCGTCTTCTCTATATCCTGCTGTACCAATGTTAGAAACATCTACGTTTTATTGTGTGTGAGGGAGAACCTATCGTGACAAGCTGATTATATAATCAATGATATTATCTATACACATATCATGACAAGGTGATTGATTATATTATTTAAATTTACCAATTTCAGTCCATATACATTCTCATAAACACAGGATGTTGTTATAAAAATATATACGCTCATGTCAACATGTCATTTAGTAAAAAAAAAATACATCCTTGCTACCAATCCTGGATAAATACAGAAACATAGGTTACCAGGCAATACAACGGCTAAGTCGTCCAGGCAGCCAACACAGTTTGGACACAAATCTATGGGAAGATAAACATTAAATTCCCTGCATCAATAAATACTGAAAAACACAAGACCATCTTGTGAAAATGTAATTTATTACAAAAAAAGAGAAAGGACAGAAATGAGTTTAAGTTTAACGTCCACTCGACACAAACTCGGTCATATGGTTCAATCTTATTTCAATAATTCGTGTGTGCATTAATGATCCGTTAGGTAAAGTGGTTTCCATTTATCTGTGTACTCATTTGGCACAAACACAAAAATTCCCTTGACATTTGATGTAGAAAAATACGGTCAAAAGGTTGTCTGTGGCTTTGAAATAAAATCATTTGATGTTTGTTAAACACCTTCTACATTAATTAACCAGAAAGTAACAGTGCATGGTTTCTATTTATAAAGTCAAGGTTCCGTGGCATTTGGTGTAGAAAAGAACAACGTTAATCCCCATTTAATTTTTAACATGAATATTGTCATAAGGTTGTCCGTGGCTTTGAAATAGAATTTTGGTAAACACCTTTTCCATTAATTAAACCGGAAAGGAAGGGTGGTTTCCATTCATCATGTATTTACAACGGACGTGTGGACGTATCTAAATATCAATTTATTATACGAATAGAAATAGATCGACAAAAGGAATTGTTATTAATGTAACATGTCTGGAGTCTGGTGAATTATCTCCGTGAAATGTTTACGCAGCTTTTATTCAAAGGGGACGAACTCTGTGTTATGTTATGGAAATTATGGTCAATATGTCATGTTGACAGATTTAATGATTGCCACGGTAACTGGGAATCTACGCGTCAATGGAGATTTTGACTATATAATGAAATTTAATGTCTCTCTACTTACATCTAGATAAATACGGGGCGAAAATGGATGCGACTGTCTACGAGGGTAATTAGGCCTACAAACTAATATCAATTTGACCAGTGTCTGATGTCACTGACTGATAAATGTGTAGACCTTTTTAACGTTTTATGATCAGATTTGGGGGTACGGGTAAAAGGAATTTGTGTTTCAATTCCATACTAATACCATTTCTCCAGCACCAAAAGAAATTCAAAATGAAATGGAGTTTAACGTCCTACTGTTCTGCTCTTAAACTAGGCTAATGAAGATGGGCATACACCATACGGCCTACTCTAATTTCAAATTCCAACTGCCAAGGGATTTTTTTCCGGCAGACATATGCGTACATGGGACCTCAGTTTTCTGTCCCATTGAAACGTCTAAACAGCTGTCTTTGTCAGGGGTAACCACACTGTCTTTGTCAGGGGGAACCACGTCGAAAAATATGGATGAACTTTTTCGGCAAATGCAGGGATCGACCACCTGGCCTCCATGCTACCGATCCAGCTCATAAATTCAAATAATTGTGTTTCAATATCCCTAGCACCAAACACCAAAAATCAGGCCAAATAATCAGCAAAGTGATATAGATGCAACTTTCCTATCTACCGACCCAAACGAGGTAGCTGTAAAATCTTGGAATCCAACCTGGGAGCTGCAGCTAGTGGGTAAGACAATGAATATTATATACAAATTCGTAATATCAAATGTTCTAAATACAGATCATCTTTGCTTCAGTCTTAACTTGTAGCTATGGAACAAAAATTCAGGGCACTGTTTCTAAAATCCAACTTTTAGTGGATACTTCAATTTTGATTGACTCAGTACTCAAATAAATCATCAGATTACTAAAATTTGAATTTTATTTTAGTGAAACAGGCCCTTGGATTGAATTTCAATATATTATCTTTATATAAGAATTTCCATTTTTATTCCTTGCCCCTGTCTTCATCAGCGCAGTTAAACCCAATTTCATTTTAAACAAGTGTTTGTATATCAGAGAATGCACACTCGACAACCTGAAATATCATAGAACTATATATATACAGGTGTCAAACATATGGTTGTTATAGCAACCAAACTATAACTTCCTGTTTTCTTTATTTACTCTAGTTTTGGGTAGGATGATTACTCAGGTAAATGTCTAGACGTCGTCCACATTGTTTTTATAAGTTGATGATCTCCTATTAATACCATCTGGCTTTAAGATGGCTGCTGGTTTTTATTGTATAGTTTTTATTTTCGATATCATTTCATGTGTTTGAGACACAAAACTGACCGAAGTCGAAACATTTAAAAAATGTCAACAATGAGACAAACACCATGATATAAGCCTCTTTTTTTTTCATAAAACCATCTTACATTTCATTTTATTTCTCATAAGAAATGGGGTTTAACTAACATCTTAGTGTTCTTCTTAGACTGGGCTAATGAAGATGGGCATATGTCATGCAATGTGCTTTGAAGGAAATTTTATTCAAATTCTGATTGCCAAGGAATCTTCTAAATGAATGTCATCAAAATGCCTTGGCATTGGTCTTTGCCAGGCCTTACACAACATATCAGACAACCTTACTCTGTGTCATGTACAACCGGGAATCGAAACTACGCTAGTTGACTCAATGATAAAATGCACAAGAGCTAACCATTTAGCCATCTACCCCCCACCATGAATAGCATTTCCCCTTTAAAGTAAAGTTGTGAATACCATCACCCCTTTGAATTAAGAGTTGTTAATAGCATCAACCCTTCACATGATGGTCTTTTGACAAGGAAAAAAATAAATTTGGTTACTGATTAAAACCCGGAGTATTTGTAGCTGGAAGATAATGGCTATGATTGACAATAAAATTACCCTAAAAGATAATTTGCTATCCTGGTAGCAGACGTTTCTGTGGAGTAACGACTTCTGGCTTTATTGGCCATTTTCGTAAGAGTTCTCATCTTTTTACATTCTGCTCTCGTGTCCCACCATAACAACACCTACTTACGATGATGGTTGGTTATTGGTAATTTCAACCCGCATAATGGCACTTCAGGCATTCCAGAACCACCAATTTATAACTGAGACTTGTAACCAGTATGTTCTAGCAACTATCATTTATTTTTCGCACTGTTCTTCATCTTCTCACCCGAGTCGGCCATTTATCTTAATCAAAAATTATTGAGTTGCGAGAAAACTTGCAAGGGTTAAACACACTTCTACTCGAGGTTGATTTGTATCTTGTTAAAGTGGCAGAAGGAAGGCCGGAGGGCCTGACAACAACAGCTGTCTAGTCGCTCAGATGGGACGAAAAACCAAGGTCCCGTGTACACATTATAGCGTGCACGACTGCATGTTATTGATCCCTTGACAGTTGGAATTCGATATAAGAGTAGGCTGTAGTGCCACTGTCTGGGGAAAATTTCCCTCATAGCAGCCTGTATGGTGTATGCATGTCTTCACTAGCCCTGTTAGGAGCAGAACTTAGAACGCCATTTCTTAAATTCTTTTGTTAAAGTGGTTTTGTCACTCTTATCAAACGATCCCCCTTTGCATGACTTGTATCTTGTTAAAGTGGTGTTGTCACTCTTATCAAGCATTATAAACATACTCTTTGTACGACTTGTATCTTTTTAAAGTGGCATTCTCACTCTTATCAAGGGATAAAAACACTCTTGATTCTTGATACAACTTGTATCTTGTTCTCACTCTTATCTCTTTGTATGACTTAAGTGCATCTTGTTAAAGTGGTGTTGTCACTCTTATCAAGGGATAAAAACACTCCTCGTATGACTTGTATCTTCTTCTCACTCTTATCAAGGGATAATACTCTTGTACTTGTAGGATGATTGATGTCTTGTCAAATGGGTTTTTTTTATTTTACAAATTATGTTTGTCAAGCACCACTGAGCAACACTTATATGCTAGATATTCGGCGCCATATATATCTAAAAAATTATTAATATCATTAACAAATATCAATTCAAGTGAATGGATCTGGGCAAGTCTTAAGGTTCTACTGCGCTTTATAGTCGTACAAGAAACCTTTACTAAACTAGCTTCTTTAGGAGTTGTTATGGATGATGTGATCGAGGGATTAGCCAATAAAACAGAGTCTGTTACAGCAACTTTTTGGCCTTTTCTTGCATGGAACTGTGTCTGGCGTCATAGCGTCAAAACTCTGTCATTTGAACTCCCACTATAACTAGACAAATCTCAATGTAGTGTAGGCTATCGAAAGTATAAAAAAACGAAACGAAATATAGATCTGTATTTCTATCAGGCCCCATGATCACAAGAGAGAGAGAGAGAGAGAGAGAGAAATGGGGTTTAACGTCCACTCAACACAAACTAGGTCATTTCGGGACTAACATATGGTTTAATTATGTTTCAATAATTCGCTTGCGCGTATGGGGTCTTTAGCAGTGGGAGGAAACCGGAGTGCCAGGGGGAAACCCACGAGGTTGAGAAGGCGCCCCTATCTCCATGCCACATACGCTCACACCAGGGCTCGAAACCACAGCCGCAAGCCAGAGGTGACCGGCCATCTAGAGGTCGAACCTAGGCACTCTAGTCCACTAGGCCATCCACCCCCCCCCCCATGATCACAAAGCATTCTCAGACTTAAGTCAAGATTTTACTCAACTTTCAATCACTGTTTATGAGAAATATTGCCGATCAACATAGCTTCTTATTGATGTACATGTATTTGATACATTGAAAGAAGAAAAATTTTTATAAGAGATTATATTATATTAAAATAACGTGAACAATTCTGAGTAAATTGTAAACTTAAGTCCGAGAATGCTTTGTGAACTCGGGGGCAGATTGGTTTTATCACTTCAAGCGATTTAAGAATGGCAGTTCACAACTTAATCTGTAAATACATTTAATCTGACTTAAAAGCATCATTTTTTTTTCTCTGCATCCTGGCGTGAATAACGAATCCATCTAAAGTTGTTAATACTCACAGGAGTAAATAATAATCGATGTAAAGCTTAGATCCGAATCCGATTATAATCATCTCAACTAACGCAATAAATAAATAAAATGTCATTTCGTGAACAGATCAGGGAAATCTGAAAAATAATGAGTTGAAATGTTTCGGTATGATCTCGTGAGTATAATTAACACAGATTTACAACCTGTAACAGAAAATGTCTAACATAATGGTTTTTATTCCATACATGTAGTTAATCAGAGATATAAAGAAGAGAATGAGAGAGAAAGAGGAAGAAATGGGGTTTAACATCAGAGAGAGAGAGAGAAAGAGAGAGATGAAATGGAGTTTAATGTCAGAGAGAGAGAAAGAAAAAGAAAGAGAGATAGAGAGTTGAAATCAGGTGCTCAGAGAGAGAGAGAAAGAAAGATAGACAGAGAGTTGAAATCAGGTGCTCAGAGAAAGAGAAATGAAATGGGTTTAACACAGAGAGAGAGAGAGAGAGTTAGAGATGAAACGGGGTTTAACAGAGAGAGAGAGAGAGAGAGAGAGAGAGAGAGAGAGGGAGGGTTTAAGCCCACTCAGCAACACAAACTAGGTCATTTTTATATAAAATAACTATTCAAAATATCTCTGAATAAAGATTGTGGTACAGACTGAGGCTAGCTAAGATTCTTCCACCAAATAGTTTTATTATCCATTATCTGTTGTCTTGTGGACAGAAGAAAGGAATTAGTGAAGATTGAAATGTCTGTTGAATTCTTATTGTTTATTATGGAGAGAGAGAGAAATGGGGTTTAACATCCACTGGACACATTATGGGATGAACATAGGGTTAAATTTTATTGCAATAATTGGCTTGCGCCTAGGGGTCTTAAGCATTGGGAGAAAACCAGAGGACCCGGAGAAAACCCACGAGGTTGGACAGACGAACCTACTCCTTGTCATGTACAACCGGGGAATCGAAACCACGCCAGTTGACTCAATGACAGACTTTATGATGCAGTGCGCACACATGCCAACCATTTGCCCCCCCCCCCCCAATATCCGAGTTACAGTGATAACTAATTTTAAAGTATAGAAGTCAATTTCAAAGAAGTTAAGTCTCTAACTCAATATCAACCAAAATCTTCAACATATGAAAACACAAATTATTTGTCAATTCAAATAAAAGTTGTTGTTGTGATCTCTCCCAGGAAAAAATGGGCTTCTGATATCCAATATTTAAGACAAAATAAACATTTTACTATTGGTACACGATTCGTGTTCCATTATACGAGGCTAGACACATTGCACCAAATTAAACAGCTTCATCATATTCTTATCTAGGGAGCATGCCCAATAAATACTATGTAGAGTGGAATAAGCAGACGCTAGAAATTTGCATTCGATTGAGACTTCTTGGTTATTTCGCCAAACATAACTGATTGGAAATTACAGTAAAAACGAAAACCATTGAATATAAATCAGTTTATATACATTCATATTACAAAATTATATGCACTGCGGCCCATTTGTGCCAATTTTAGTGATTTAGCTCCTTTAAATAAAAAGAATCGCTCTCCTTTAAAACTACCGTGTACTCCAAGTGATAAATATTTCAATATTGGATGTTGAGACAAGTTGACATGAGACATGTCCATTTTATTTTATTTTATCTTTCTTTCGTAGAATCGATAAATTGAAGTGCGATATAAATATCAATGGCAACTTGAGATTAAATCTTTAATCTAAAGAACAGACGCCAGTCGACATCCTTTTCCCAATTTCAATAAAAAATCAATGGAAAAAATAACTCTCGAGGCTGAAAATAGTTAAATATAATTAGATGAATTTCATAGTGTAACCCTCCTCCTGGGTACTTCTCCGCGGAACGACACATTATAGTAATTACATGATACAGGTGTGAAGATAGGTTGCCAGGCAACGTACCATACATCCACACGGTCTGTCATTGAGTTAACTGGTGTCGTTTCGATTCTCCGGTTGTACGTAACAAGGATTTGTCCAACCTTCGGTTTCCTCCCACTGACACAGACCCCTACGCACAAACAAATTATTGAAATAAAATTGAATCATGTGTCAGTCCCAAAATAACCTAGTTTGTGTAGTGTGGATGTTAAACCGCATTTCTCTCTCTCTCTTTCTTTCATGTATTATCTGGAGTTTTACATTCAAATGAATAAAAATAAGCATCATAATGTAAATCAAATTTTAACTAAAACAATTACTGTTTATTTTGAAGCTGTAAACCCCCCTCTCCCTCTCTCTCTCATATGAGAAGAGTTATTAATTTTAGTTTGAAGCTTTAAATGTGAAAACATATTGGTGTGTACGTAAAAGATCCCTTGGCGAGAGAGAGAGAGAAATGGGGTTTAACGTCCACTCAACACAAACTAGGTCATTTTGGGACTAACACCAGGGCTCGAAACCACAGCCGCAAGCTAGAGGTGACCGGCCAGCTAGAGGTCGAAGCGCGGCACTCTAGACCACTAGGCCATCCCAACCCCCCCCCCCCCTAGATCCCTTGGCAGTTGCAATTCGATATAAGAGTAGGCCATAGCACCGCTGCCTGGGAAAAATTCACCGCATAGCGCACTGTATACCCGACTTCATTAGCCCAGTATAGGAGCAAAACAGTAGGATGTTCAACCCCATTTCATTTTATTTAAATGTGAAAATATTGGAACTGACAATACGATCGTACATATTGATATTTTCTCCTGACATCAACAAATGGTGTAACATGACATGTATATTGATTTAATAGCGATCTGAGTGAACACAACATCAAGTCAGGCCTCTGATTCATTTAATTCGTTTGGTTTTTTTTAGAATGCATGATAAGGAATGAGTGTGTACCTTATTCAACGTAAAAAAAATACCAGTATGTTTTATGAATACAGCGTTTTCATTGGGTGACAGACTGACAGCTAAAATGTGTATAAGGCTTCCAGCTCTTTACCAATGGAAAGTCTGTATTCTTAATGACACAGGTGCTTAAGGGAGCTAAGTCTCTAACTCAATATCATGTCGAGTTTTCAACTTTGAAAACACAAATAATTTGTCAATTTAAATCGACATTGATGTTGCGATCTTACCGAGAGTGGGGGAATAGGTGTGTGGGGGAGGGTGGAATGGGCTTCAGATATCCGATATTTGTAGAATAGTAGCCCCTCAAACCAGACTGGTTTGTGGGGCTACTATTCTACAGATTTCTACTTTTTCCTGAGACCCCTTGTGCATCACTGAGATCCCAGTTTAGATGTCCTCCTGTCACTAGCTTCCAGCTACTACGGACCTTTTGTAAGAGAGTTATTGTCGTTTTCCTCTGCTCGTATCCGATATTTAGGACAAAATAATTATTTTACCCTTGGTACACAAATCGTGTTTCAGCGTCAAAGAATCAGGCCAGACATATTTACGACGACATGTCAAAAGGTGACGTCATATTTTTATCTGGATAGCATGCACAATAAATATCATACTTGGCGTAGATTGAAATAACCAGACGGAATGGCCATTTAACTTCGGACAGATCACAGCAATTTCAACATTTCTTCTCTATATTCTCTATATTCCAGATGTGAGATCAGTTATTACATTAAATACAGTAATCACAGATGTGAATTGTTATTACAGAAAGGAGGGGTTGGGGTGGCCTAGTGGTCTAAAGTATCCTGCTTCGACCTCTAGCTGGCCGGTCACCTCTGGCTTGCGGCTGTGGTTTCGATCCCTGGTGTGAGCGTATGTGGCATGGAGATAGGGGCGCCTTCTCAACCTCGTGGGTTTCCTCCGGGAACTCCAGTTTCCTAACACTGCTAAAGACCCCTACGCGCAAGCGAATTATTGAAATAAAATTAAACCATGTTAGTCCCAAAATGACCTAGTTTGTGTCAAGTGGAGTTAAACTCCATCTCTCTCTCTCTCTCTCTCTCTCTCTCTCTCTCTCTCGAGATCTCTATTACAAAAAGGGAGAGAGATTGGGTTTAACCTCCACTCACACAAACTAGGTCATTTTGGGACTAACATATGGCTCAATTTGATTTCAATAATTCGTACGTTTGCGCAAGGAAACCTGCATACTTCACGCAGTGTATCGTTTGATTAGAGCTAATCCCATTATACACTGCTTTAGTGGAGGCAAATTTCTGTTGCATATTATGATTGATTAATAGTTTGATTAGCAACCAATACTGCCTACCAAAATTGTTAAATTTGAAACAAAGTTCCAAATATGTTTACATAACGTAACATCATGCCCAATTAACCAGTGCATAACAGAATATTGCAGGAAAACTAATTGCGAGACAAACAAGGCTATCGACAAGAATGCAATGTAAACAATACTGTATGCATGAAGACAAACAATGGTTTCATCATTTTTAATACCTTAAATCACTGTCCAAAGTTTTAGGGAAGACCCCATAGTAAACGAAGGGATTTCATGTTGCTGTACATGGGATAGATTTGATTGGACGGGGAGAATACACACACTCCCTCAAAAGCTCAAGTATCAGAAGCCAATCCAGCAACGGGCAGAGAGGCATTTCTCGGACCATTGCTTCAGGAATATAGGAAACCTGAGAAAACCCACGATCCTACTCCTTGTAACGTACAACTGCAAAATCGAAACGACGCCAGTATTACATAGAATATGTATGTGTATTGTTAATACAGTTCTCTGGTAACCCCAGATGTGAAGTCGGTTACTTTAGTAATATATACCTCTGGTAATCCCAGATGATAGATTGTTTTTCACACAGAATACGGTACATGTACATGTACTGTTGATATAGTTCTCTTTTTTAATCCCAGGTGGGTTATTACATAGAATACGGTACATTGTTAATATAGTTCTGCGAAATAATGACAGTAGGGATTTAGCAACAAGCTATGATAATCACCAATACAACATTTATATTTTATTCATATAATACGCGAAACTACTCTGGTTGTTATCGCAAATAAAAACCTTTTAACGATATGAAGAGCATTTGTCCAATTCGTGTAATACCCTTGATGTTTTTTGCACAGACTGGAAGTTTTTGATGTGTTTTCTTGGGTACGATACATAAAACTGACTCGATTATATAGAAATGACATTAAAACAATTCATACAAACAGGTGTAAAAAATGAAATGAAATGAAATAGGGTTTAATGCCAGTCTTTTCTGCACCGTGTGGGCTAATGCACACAGATAATGCGTAATACAATTGTTAAGTACATGTAGGGACAGTGTCTTTAAGGTAGCATGCATGGCTACCAATGCAGTAGGGAAAGTGTCTTTAAAGCACATGGTTATCAATGTAGAAGGGACAGTACTGATGTAGTAGGGACAGTTTCTTTAATGTAACATGGCTATAGATGTAGTAGGGACAGTATCTTTAATGTAACATGTATACCGATGTAGTGGACAGTGACTTTAATGTAACATGGCTACCGAACCGATGTAGTAGGGACAGTGACTTTAATGTAACATGGCTATCAATGTAGTTATTTATTGATGAAGAAAAACTGACTACTTGTTTTATATCAAATCAAAAACCAATTTGTCAGAACGAAAAGAAAAACAACCCTTTTGTCAATGATTTCAAACCAAATCATGAAGTCGAGTAGAATTTATGAGGACAAAATTCTATCTGAGTTGTAAATTGGACGATCTAGAGGGGAATGGATGTTGTCAAGTCTAAATTATTTCTCCGTGTAACAGGAAAATTTGATAGATCTAACTGCGTCTGTAGCTGGCAGCAAATCACATAATTTTTTTCAAGTACCATTATCAAAATTGGATTAACTTCCTGATTTTCTTTAACTTTCTCTTGTACCGGGCCCCGAGTTCACGAAGCATTCTCAGACTTCAGTTAAGAATTTACTCAGAATTGTTCGTTTTATTTTAAGTAAAATTGTGTTGATTTTATGCATCAAATACATCAATAAGAAACTATGAGCAAAGTTTCTGGATCAAAGATAATTCTCATAAACAGTGATTTAAAGTTGAGTAAATTCTTAAATTAACTCTCAGAATGCTTTGTGATCTTGGGGCCAGAAAGAACTTTGTGAACTTTGAGAAAAGTGAATCTACTCTGTTAGAAGAATATATTGTGACCAGAAGTCGATCTAACATTTAGCTCTGTTGAAATATAACTACCCAAAGTTAGTCACTGAGCATCACTTGACAAAAATTGAAACCCCCCTTCGATTTTTGAACACGAAACCTAGTTGATATAGAAACTTGGTCATTTTGGGACTAACACATGGTTTAATTTATTTCAATAATTGGCTTGCGAGTAGGGGTCTTTAGCAATAGGAGGAAAACGGAGGATCTGGAAAAACCCACTTACTTGTCACATACAACCCGGGAAACGAAACCACTCCCTTTGTTTTCCTGGATCAATGCTCTTTAAAT
This sequence comes from Patella depressa, assembly GCA_948474765.1. Taxonomy (NCBI): domain Eukaryota; kingdom Metazoa; phylum Mollusca; class Gastropoda; family Patellidae; genus Patella; species Patella depressa. The sequence continues at coordinate 66,894,087 of OX419718.1, read as the reverse complement.
ATAAAATGGAACACCAAAGGCTCTACCAATTCCAGTTCAACCTACATGAAACGTAACTCCCTTGTTCGTTAGATAATTACCGTATCAATTGATCGCCTTCGACTTTTGATGTCACATTTCAAATAGAATATATCAGGTTCATATCGTACATTTGTATTTGCGTTAATTGCTCGATTGGATAAATGAGTTAAGGACTGTTGCTTTAATTCAACTGTAAATGTGTCATGCTTTAAAGTGATAATTTCATATTTTCAAAGAAACTCAAAACATAATTATTTTTATGTTTTTTGCTCAATAGGTGTCAAATCGCTATTATACGATCATAGGCATTATTTCCCACTCTTATAACTCATTAACACAGGAAATGATAACACAATTACCTCCCTTGTTATTCTATTGCCCCCCCACCCATGCAATAGCTACCTTGAATTTGAAGTTGAAAATGACATTTTTAACAATTTCTCAACTGGCAATAGTATTATAGGAATAATAGGATTATTCTTTAACAACTAAGATAGGACTGTTTATAGATACCATCTATTTGAAGGCCTTATATTTTAATCAATTTTAAAAATATAAGTTAAAAATATGAAATTGCAGCTTTAAACTGTCTGATGATTGAATCGTTAATTGTGTTAATTAAGCGAGAAATTAGGACAGCTGCATTCATTCAAACCTGGTCGACTCATCAAACGTTAAAGGTAAAAATGCAGATAAACCAATCTTTTTCTAGCTAATTCCTGCACTTGAATTATTTCAATCTAATATTTCTACTTTCACAAGTTTAAATTAAGACCAGAGAGAATCATTGAAATCTTCTACATAAAAACAAACACTTGAATTAAGACCCACCACACTTCATTCAAGACCGAAATGATTTCAATTTTCTGCTTATAATTCTGTTTAAATTAAAGAGAATCTGTTCATCAAAAGTTGAAAAATTACGTTTGATTATAAAAGTTAAGTCGGAGAAATTTCAATCTGCATCTCCACTCTAGATCAACGTCAATAATATTAATGTACTAAATCCCCAGCACCAAAAACCTCAAGCCAAACAACCTATGGTGTGCATCTCCACTCTAGATCTACATCAATAATGTACCAAATCCCCAGCACCAAAAACCACAAGCCACACAATGTATGGTGTGCAATTTTAATTACTCGGCAGATGATTTTAACAATATATAAAACTATTTAAAGGGGGATTAGGTAAGATAAGATAAAGAGCTGGCAGTTCTCGCTATAATAGTTCAAACATGGATAATAAAAACAGAATAAGCTGACAATTTCATTCAAATTGCTTCACTCTGAATCGAGAGAGGGAGAGAGAAATGGGGTTTAACGTCCACTCGACACAAACTAGGTCATTTTGGGACTAACATATGGTTTTATTTTATTTCAATAATTCGCTTGCGCGTAGGAGTCTTTAGCAGTGGGAGGAAACCGGAGTGCCCAGAAGGAAACCCACGAGGTTGAAAAGGCGCCCCTATCTCCATGCCACATACGCTCACACCAGGGCTTGAAACCACAGCCGCAAGCCAGAGGTGCTCTGAAGATTCGATTTTAGGAGAGCCCCAAATGTCATTACTAACTTCAGTGTGATAAAAAAATAAGTCTTGATTATCCATTTTTATGTTAAATTATCCATCACAAAATGTATTCAAATAAACTAAATATTGCAGGCTAACAATGGCATCGAAAGTTGATTATGGTCTGGATAAGTAAATTAACATCTAACTAATAATTTTGATAACTAACATTTCAGGCCTAAAGAAAGACCTGCAATAAGCAGATTTGGCAACAATTAAAAAAACTCTTATTTTATTTCAGTCCTTAACTGGTTTGGCTTAACAAAATTTGATTAGAAAGTTGATCCAGATAAAAAATGCGAACAGTTCATTCTGCACATTTTTATTTACATGTATTGTTATTATTTCTTCTGTGTCTTCTGGGAAATGTTTTCCTTTTTTCATTACAAATGGCACGCTAAACCATTATATCAGTAGATACACGACTCGAATGTACTGATTTTGAAATGTTCATTGAGTCCTAAATATTTATCTATTGTTATTTTATAGCGTCTGTTAGCCATTTTGAAATACTTCTGCATTATCTTCTGGGACATGTTTTCCTTTTTTCATTACAATTGGCACTTGAAACCATAGAATGCACAACTAGTGTACCAATTTAAAAAAATCTTAATTGAGTGCCAAATATTAACATGATTCCATATTTTCACGATAAGACAACAACATGAATATAGATTAAAATGGACCAAAATTGAAATCTAGTTTGTGTTTACAATTTCGAAAATTATTGATAATATTGAATTAGAGGTTTATTTCAGGACTTTAAAAGTTATCAAGTTATTCAACCAAGCCAGATTAATTCAAACTCTTATTAGATTTTCTCAGCTCTACGAACAAGAAACTTGAATCCAAGAATTAAAATCTGTCTGAGCCTATAACACCATCGAGGGAAAACAAGCTGCAAGATGTCAGCCGTACAAGGAATGACGGCCATAAACCTATCATCCATACTCCACATAACAGCCCAAAATAATTGGCACAGACAATAAAGATGTCCGCAAAATTTGTTCAAACACTTTAAAGTTTGTGGAAACCGTGAAGAAACGACAATAAACAGACGGTAATCATGTGCTCCGATCGTCGTAAATTTTCTAAATTGTGAGAAATAAAACCCAGCGAAGAAATGGTGGGAACAAATTATACGTGAGTATTGATTCCAATAAAAAAAAATGCGAAAACTCAATGACAAAAAATAATGGAGTACCATGGGCTGAGATGTTTGAAGAATTGAATTTCGTTGCCGGATAGAAGATTAAATAAGATAAAACTGGTGATGAATCCTGGAGTTTGCGATTGTCGCTGTAGAAAACAAACGGCTTTTCTAACTTCACATTCTTCATAAATGTCACTTAAGATAAATTTTAGAATTGACTGAATCTGGAAATGAACACCACTGTTCTTTTTAACGTCACACAGGTTACAGGATCGACGGGAAGAGGGGCCAAGACATTTTGTGAATAGAATAAAAATTGTGATTGAGAAATAAATATTGCAGTTGCAACACAAAACAGATATGTTGCCTGTGAGGTATATTTTCAAGACTTGATGAATATAAGTGGCATATTTTCATGGCTTGGTGCAAATATGTGGCATATTTTCAAGGCTTAGTAAAAATAAGAAGTGGCATATTTTCATGGCTGGGAGAAAATAAGTGACATATTTTCATGGCTTGGTGAAAATAAGTGACATATTTTCATGGCTTGGTGAAAATAAGTGACATATTTTCATGGCTGGGTGAAAATAAGTGACATATTTTCATGGCTTGGTAAAAATAAGAAGTGGCATATTTTCATGGCTGGGAGAAAATAAGTGACATATTTTCATGGCTTGGTGAAAATAAGTGGCATATTTTCATGATTGAGTGAAAATAAGTGAAATTTAAAATACTAACCTTCAACAGGACACGACCTTGGAAGACTTTTAACATATAATTTCTTTTCTTGCTCCAAGCAGACGACATCAGCGATCTCCTGACGACATTTGTTGGTTTTTGCTCGTTCAAGTGCCGACAGCGCATCTTTACCGATTATCTTACACTTGGGTATAAAAGTTGTATGTGGTGCTGGAGGTTCTAGTTCAACGACTTCCTCGTCACCATGGACACTATTATCTACATCATCTGATAAAACTTGTATATTGACATCCTGAAATTAAAATAAATTCATTGGATTTGATATTTGTTCTTATATTGCTGTATAGTTTGCATGTAGTGCTTCCCCCTTCTGCACAAACTCAACCTTGTGGATTGATGACTTTGAATAAGATTGACAACCCTGAATAAGATAACTTAGATAAACTTATACAGCCTGAAATAATTCTTTTTCATAAAAATTAAATTTTCTATTTTATTCGTTTTGTTAATGACAATTTGTCTTTGTTGAAAGTTTTGATTCCCTGTTGAAAACTTTATGTTTATAGCTAAAGTCATCCAGTTTTATGATACAACCAATTTTGTGGTCCAATATCGATCAGATCAACCCGATTCAATATTTAATTTCCATTAACACCAAAGACTTTTAACTTCTATCTCTAATGGCAATGGGACAATATCCTTCCAGCGTTTTTAATAACCTAGGGGAAAGGGGGGGGGGCTATTGATAGTTTGTCTCTTTAATCTAGCTATTGATAGGCTGTCCCTTTAATCTAGCTATTGATAGATTGTCTCTTTAATCTTGATATTGATAGACTGTCTCTGTAATCTAGCTATAGATAGACTGTCCCTTTAATCTAGCTACTTATAGACTGTCTCTTTAATCTAGCTATTGATAGACTGCCCCTTTAATCTAGCTATTGATAGACTATCCCTTTAATCTAGCTACTTATAGACTGTCCCTTTAATCTAGCTATAGATAGACTGTCCCTTTAATCTAGCTATAGATAGAATGTCTCTTTAATCTTGCTATTGATAGACTGTCTCTTTAATCTTGCTATTGATAGATTGACTCTTTAATATGGATATTGATAGATTGTCTCTTCAATTCTTCCCCCATGTATGTGCATTGATCCACAATCAATCACTTCTTGTGAAACATATTTATCACAAAACCAACACGAATGTGTGCACTGCACCGAGCATCCAATTTCAAATTCTTTTTTTTTGAAATTATCCTCAAACCAGAAGCGGAAGCAAAAATAAAACCAACCCCAACACATCTACCTAGCATCCAACTTTCTTTTTTTTTAATTACGCTCTAAGCCCAATCAGAATTAAACCACGGTTAATTTTGTCTGTGAGTAGAATTTGATCAGATACTGAGAACAGATCGCGATACCATTGCCTTGTAATCAATCGATTGATTTTTACCAAACCATTGATGATTTTCAGCTATCTTGAAATCAATTCACCATAAAGGGCACCATACTGATTAAAAAGATCAATTCCGCCGATCAAATGCAGGTAATTTTATAGATTTTCTGTCCAAGTTGTATTTTATTAGTCCCGACACAAATAGCCGAAAATCGTGTAATTTGTAAAGTACACGAACGTTTACGATGATGTTCTATTTAAAGATAATCATTGAATCAGAATCTGGAGACTGAGCCCAGCTAGGCGGCCTGGAAAATTTTGCCTGGACAGCGGCACTATGGCCTACTCTTATATCATATTCCAACTGTCAAGGGATCCATTTAGTAAAAAGTCCTCTATTGACCCAATTTATTCCTATCAATTCTAAAATAAGTTTTGGTCATGTACACTTCACACTACTTTCTATCAATGACATCATCTTTTCATTTTCTGAACCGTCAATGAGCACGGAAACAAAAAAAAAATTCTCATGATCAAATTGCTAAAAGTTTTTCTTTAGATATAAATATTTAAGATCACTTCTAAATCCCTATTATGTGTGTACCCCTTGTCAGTGGTGAATTGGCATGTATGTAAAGGTTCCCTTGACGTTGGAATTTGAAATACAATGCAATAGAAGGCTGTAGTGCCACTGTCCAGGCAAATTTGATCTCAAAGCACAGTGTGTGGTACATGCCTGTCTTCCCTGGTTGGTTCAGAAAAGGATAGAAAAAATAAACCCTTTCGTTTTCATTTCATTGTTAAAATCAAATAAAGAAAATCTATTTTCTTTCCGTCACATTGACGTAGATGGTTCGCAATTTAAATCTAATACCTAGATAAAACAATAAATGATCCAATTAAAAAAACATACACGACAATGAAATATCTCTTGGGGTAACATTTCTTCACGAAATATTGATGCGATTTAAAACTGTAAATCAATTAATGAGCAGACTGGGGGCTCAAGTATATTACGAAGCCGTATTGGTCAGACTAATCGGCTTATATTCTATTTAATTGAGCTTATATATCTGATGTAAGATCATGAACTGTTATATAGGATTAAAGTAGCTAAGTCTCTAACTCAATATCATCCAAAATCTTCAACATTGAAAACACAAATTATCTGTCAATTTAAATCAACATTGATGCAGTGATCTTACCGGAAATAGGCTTCTGATATCCGATATTTAAGACATAATGCGTTTCAGCCCCAGTTGTAACAAGAGACTCGAAGGACGAGGATACACACATTGCACCAAATCAAACAGCTTATGCAGACTAGAATAATCAGACACTCGAAATTGCATTCGATTGAGTGAGACTGTGGCTTATTTCGCCAAACATACCTGATTTGAAATTAAAGTAAAAACAGAACCGATTGAACGTAAATCAGTTTATATAGATTCATATTACATTATTATATGCGTTGCGACCCATTTGTGTCAATTTCTAGGTCCCAAATATTAGCTCCGTTAAGTCTCCCTGTCTCGCTCTCTTTCACATTAACCAATCGGATTAACATACAGATCTATATTTCGTTTCATTTATTTTATACCTTTGTTGTTGCGATAGGTCATGTCAGGGGTCATACAAGCGGCTTTTGTCTCTATGATGTCAGACATTTGCTTAACCAATCAGCATTTATGTTACTGGTGCATTGCCCACAGTTCCATGCAAACTATGCCTATACCTTGCCAAAACCTACTGTTTCATTGGCTAATTGCTCACGGCAATGTCATTATGATAACAACTCTTCCAGATCCTAGTGTAGTAAAGAACTAGGATTAGACATTTATACTGTATTACAGTTCTATATACATGTACATAACATTATACTACACAGTTCTATACATCCCGTCTTCCATTAGCCCAGGTTAGGTGCAGAAGAGTAGGACGTTAAACCCCTTTTCATTTTATTTCTATTATACATATATAACATTTACACTATACAAAAGCTTTATTATTATTATACATAAAATTATACTATTGTATAGTTCTATTCTACATAAAACAATGTTAGACATTTCCACTATACTGGTGCAACACAAGGATTATTAATATTCCTATATATAAAATAGCCATTTTTCTTAATTCTCGCCTAGCTGGAAAGCAAGTATACTCATCTCTAGCATGTATTTTTATTATTCCAGCAAGACCGTAATAATACATGCTGAAGTTTTGTTTTATCCTTATTTTCAGATGTAGATTCTTAACCTAATGTGTTTTCTATTTTCCCTGGGCGACTCAGATAAATATTTATCTAAACATGAAAACGTGTAACACATGGGTATCTTAGCAACACTTATTTTACTTTCTTTCTTAGGAAATTGACAAGAAGATGAATTCAATCGTAAGAGATTTTCTGCCAATACAGCATTTTTTCTGAAGGAGTGGAGACAATAAATTTCTTCTGGTTGTGGTTCACATCAATCAAGCACCACAGTAACATTTATTACACAATCTCACCTTTTAGACTGTCTTTAAAACAAGTGGTTGCCATGCAAGATGCACCCATGGACAGAAAACTAGCTAAAAAGCAATTTTTCATACAATCAGGGGCTATAATCTAGAATGTTGCATCAATATTGAAAGGAACCAAGATCTTTGGGATATCAACAAACATTTTAAAAAGTGAGAGAGAGAGAGAGAGAGAGAGAGAGAGAGATTTAAGCTTAACACTTGTTGTTTTAGAGCTAAGATGTGTGAATATTAATAATTATATTATAGTTTTCATTGTTCTGATTTCTAATGCTATTAACTATGGCTTAGGATTTGACATGTATTGATAGATAGTATATAAAGGCTAGTTTAGAGTTAGGTAGAAGGACACCAGAGGAGAGACCAGAGAGGAGGTCTAGGGGAGACCTGGAGCAATTCGGGTCCACTCCCAGACCATGGGGGTTTGCCCTCAGACCCCGGAGAGTTGGGTTTTCTGCGACCCAAGGAGAAGATCTTTAGTTAGACATCTCCAGATCCAACCACCATATGTAAATATGTTATGATGCAGTAATAAAACATCTGTTTAATAAAAAGAGTTATGTGTTATGTTACATAAGATGAAAAACAGAGGTTCTGTGAACACAGTTGGAATTTGAGTATAGTCTGTAGTAACGGGAATCCTCGTCCCCTGGGCTTAAATTCAAAATTTATTTTAACGTTGTCTCTCTATTAAATTTTCAAACCACATCTGTTGACATTGGTGGAGTCTTGTAAAATTGGTGTACATTATACTGTTAGTGCCATGAGAGGGTTTCACATCTTTAAAACTCATTGGACGATCCAATTGCCACAATTATAAAAAGAACCTAAATATTTGTCGTTTTTTGCACTTTTCGAATTTTAGCCCAGGGCTTAATTTCAGAAGAAATATTTTCATCACTCTGACATGGTCAAATTCGAAAATATTTGTCGTTTTTTGCTCTTTTCGAATTTTTCAGAAGAAATATTTTTATCACTCTGACATGGTCAAATTTGAAATTAAGCCCAGGACTGGAATACGAGAATTCCCGGTATCCCTCATAGCACACCGTATAGCATAAGCCTGTCGTCATTAGCCCAGTAGGATCAGAACAATAGGACATTAAACCACATTTCATTTACACAAGAAACTACTTTAGATTCAAGTTCCTCCAAAACCCATTGCCATTCTCAGTTTGTTTTATCGTGTTTTTCTTTTCAAGTCTGAATTCATCGAGTACAGCTTGCAACTAAAGTTAAAAACAAAGCTTGACATTGATTTGAAATAGGGTAGCATATTGAAGGGGTATATTGTTTCAACATGTGATATCAACCTAACTGTGTAGAAAAACACTTGAAAGAAATTATCAAAGCAATGGATGGATAATAGACTACATGGCCCTTCAATGAAAAGAGAAAGAGAGGTGGAGTTAATGTTTTAAGTCTTTTATTCCGCATAGAATGCTGAGTTTTATATTTCCGTCGCCCTGTCCGTCTTTTTGAATAAAATACTTTGCTGAGTTTTATATTTCCGTCGTCTCTGTCTGTCATGTCACCACTGCTAAAGACCCTTACGCGTAAGAGAATTATTGAAATAAATTGAACCATGCGTAAGTCCTGAAATGACCTAGTTTGTGTCGTGGATGTTAAACCCCATTTTTCTCTCTCTCTCCTTCAGGATGAATCACTAACGAATGTTTAGAGTATTGTTTTTCATATCATGGTTTTTGTTTTAGAGAGATGTCCTTCATATTGATTGACTGCAATGATCTTTTTTAAAGGGATGTCTTTCATATCAATTGACTGAAGTAGAAGAGTCCGGTAAATATTTGATGATAGCTTTTAAGCTTTTAACAAGACGTGTAAAAGATACAAAAATACGGCAATTTAGTCATAATTTGATTATTTACTTTACACAGAAAGTCCAAATACCAAAGTTAAAATGAAATTTTAGAATTACATTCACATAGAAAGAAGAAGTTTCTCAGATTAGAAAACACTTGTTAATAACCAGTCTTTTAATGTATCAAGCTCAAAAACTATGGAAAAACCTCCCTTTTAGTTCAGGAAGAAAACCAATCTGATTAAAACACAGATCCAGTTTCGTTTTTTATAGTTCAAAATTTCGTTTTTACTTGTCTTCACTACTCTTGGATCTGGATGACGTGTTATTTAACTCGTGTTCTGCCTGAAATGAGGGGTCAGCCAATCAAATGGTCTGTCGAATCGACCGTTTGACCTTTTCATTCGTGGAACTGTGGGTAGATATTACCAGCCAATGACGTCTACACTAACACCAGCGGATAGAAATCAAAACCAAACAAAAGTAGATTTTAAAAAGCACCACGGTCGCTAATTGGTTAATCGAATGACTGACGTTATCGGGTCAAATGTCCCGTGCTTGATACCTGACGTCATAGAACGTGATTTCCCACTATAACTTGTTAGATCTACATGAGTGTAGGCCATCGAAAGTATAAAAAACGAAACGAAAAATAGATCTATATTTTAATTAGATTGGGAAGAAAACGTACAAGATAAATGTACCTGTTGGTAAGAATAAAATAAATAAAATGCAGTTAAAAATCCTACGGTTCTACTCCGAGCTGGGCTAATAAAGATGGCCATACAGTGTGCTATGATGAGGGAAATTTTGCCCGTACAGCGGCACTATGGCCTACTCTTATATCGAATTCCAGCTGTCAAGGGGACTTTGATGTACCATCCAAACAACTAGACAGTTGTCCGTGTCAAGCCCCAGTGGGTAGGACCTGCAGTGACAGAACATTACCTAACACCATGAATAAAACAGTTGTTTATCATATTCTAGACTATAATCATAACCTTCCAAAAACCAAACTTCAGTTTTGACAACAAACTAAAACTTCTAGTTCATTTAAACTTTCGGGTGAAACTTAAGACATGCTTTTTTTTTTTATGCACACGGAGCAAATGAACACCAGTTGTAGAAACTCATGCTATAAACGTTAAACAGTTACGTAAATATCAACAGGTTTAATTTGAACTTTTCAATTTCAATCTTTTGTGACCTTTTATCACTTTGTGTAAGTTTTACAAAGATGTTTACAAATTAAGGTGTGTATATAAATATATTTAACAGGACGTTCAACAAACTCAAACTTTATTTAACATGAAATGTTAGTAAATATAATATTGTCAGCTGTTAGATCAATTTATTTTGTTATTTTGGTTAAAAGGGTTGTTGATGAGTTCACAGATGTTTTAATGATATTGATATCAATAAAAAGACTAATTAAAAAAGAAAATTAAATATAGAAAATAGACCAATTTATTAGTAATTTCAATTCTAAACAACAATTAAATAAATAAATTAAATAAATATCAATAAGACACAGAAATATAATATAACAAATTATAAATATAATACAAAAAAGAGAAATTTATTAGATATTTCGATTAGTTGTTGATTCTACAGGACACTATTATACATGAATTAAATGTATATCAATAAAACACAGAAATATAAAATAATAAATTATAAACATAGAAAAAATATTAATGTATATAACGTTGGTGAAATGTCAAAAGGGTGTATCTCGGGAAATTAGTCAAATACACTTTTTTTACATTTTTAAAATCTCCATATTAATAATATGCACATTTCTGCCTAAGCTGTGTATCTCTACGCCAATTAGAACTGTTCTGGGTATCATGTGTTCAAATTCTGTATCTTGATTTGTGGAAATTTTGAAATGGTAATATGGTTCTATTTCTTAATCTTAAAAATTCTGAGATACACCCTTTTGACACTTCACCGACGATAAACTGATCATTGTTTCTGTTTTTACTGCAATTTCTTATCAGTTATGTTTGGCGAAATACACGAACAGTCCAATCTGAATGGCAGTCTTCAGCGTCTGGTTATAATATTCCTGTCTACAACAGTAGTATTCTCTTGCAGGATATGCTTAGACTTGTTCATCGAGTTGCATCATTACAAATTTTAAAATTTCTATTTCGTCTCAAATATAAGATATCTGAAGCCCATCTTTTTCATGGTAAAATAACAACATCAATGTTGAATTTGACCAATAAGTCGTGTTTGCAATGTGGTGATATTGAGTTAGAGTCTTAGCTACTTTAAATTACAAAAAGCTTTATACTTTTAATGAAATGATTATATTTTCAATCTCTTGGAAAGTTCTAATGGAAACTTGGAAATCTGGAATGACAAAATCAATCCAAGCCACAGAGACTGCAGTTTTGCAAAAATGGAATCAAACAAGATTATTTTCTATTTTATATCGGAGAAATCTGATGCCTTCGAGATTGGATTAAAGCCTGGATAAGTTAATTAATGTCTAATTAAAACATTTCAGGACTACAGAAAGACCTGCAATATAGGCAGATTTAGAATGAAGACATTTTTTGAAATTTTGTAAAATTACACCAAGCTTATTTGTAATTATATATACTGTTATTTTTAAATACAATATATGAGTTGTCTACATTGACCTATGGCATGTTTTTTTATAAAGTGTACCAGTGGGTACCTTACAAATGTAATGGTTTTATAAGAAAAAGGAAAAAGAGTTTGTAAATATTTTTCTTATTTTCAAAATCAGCATATATTGAACATATAAAATACTTAGTACCAGGTTTATTGAAGTATTTTTTAATTAAAATACATTACAAACATTTTAATGAATTGCATCATTTAAGACAGACATTTTTCCCACCATTTTTATCAAGATTTTAGAATACTTTGAAATAACATTTGTTTTAAAATTTTTAATTTGTTTTTGTATAATTACAATGGGCAGGTTGTGATTTTTAAAACAGACAAAAAAATATACTGGTGAGAAAAATAAAACATTTGGAAACTTAATTGTTCAAACCCCAGTGAAAATCTGACTGATCTGTCCATCCACTACATTATTGAGGTGGTCTTACATTTGTTTTTCAAACTTTGTATTTTTATGTCACATGGAAATAAATTTTACCTATTGTGGAATGGCTGTTTATGTTTTACTAAATGCCATTTAAAACATCGCAGGAAAATGGTTTGGAAATCAAATTTCAATGCTTATATTTTGCTAACGTTTCGTCCATTTATGTCTGTCCAGTTTTAGCGAAACGTTAGCATTATTTTAATATTGCTTTTCGGCTCCGTATTACGTGATAGAATTTGAATAACCACGTAAAACGAAAGTAGTTATTAGTCTCGATCTTCCACACCGGAAAAGGATAATTTGATACGGGTAGTCGACTGGTTATGCCATTTTTACAGCTGTCTGTCCGAAAATGTGAACGTTAGCACTCTTGATCACTGATCTATATAATAACTGGATAGCTCATTGGCTGAGAAGTGTGAAGTCACCGGAAGTACCAATTCCGCCATGTTTAACCTCGCAAAACATTTGTTTCTACAGTTGACGTAATGTTATTTACCTCAAGTAAACTTCGATAATATTAATGCCGTTATAAGTTTTTAAAATAATCCTAACTTTTCAAAATTAATAACAAGTTGTCCTGAATGAAATGTGCCGACAGTTTATGAAAATAAAATAATGTATAACGTGAAATTACTGTTTTACGTGGACATACCTTGGTCTTTCTTTACATTCATCATAATCACGGTTGCATGGTAAATAGACGTAAATCAGGCCTTTTATTTTAATGAAACTTTTCACATTATAAAGGAAGGGATGTGGTGAATTCACGGTTCAAAACAAAAGCAAATAAATACAGATCGGATTTATAGATTAAGCATTAAAGGCCAAACACATGCACCTATTTATAGGCCTATCATAAGGCTAACTACAAGAGTCATAATCATATTTATGTATTTTAATATAGTCTAGTTCTTCAAGTTTTCTTTTCTTTTTTTTCTTTGTTTTGTTTTTTGTTATATATATTTTATCCTTTTTATATTTATTCATTTGCTATTAACTTTGATTTAAAGAGTGAGAGCAAAAAAGAAATTGGATACATATTTAGGCCTATATATGAATAGCCTTTTAAAAAAAAAAAATAATAATAATAATCACTACATCCAGGATGTGATTTTTTCCTCTAGAATTAACTGTGAAATTACAGAATAATCTATAATAATATAGGCCTATTTGTATTTTTAAAGAATAAATTTGGACAGTGAATAAACAGTGAAAATACAAAATTGTAAAGTGTAGAAAACAAAATGTGATATAGGTAGGACTATGAAATAAGTAAGATTCTTTTAAGAAGAAAATAGGATGTAGGCCTGCCAAAGCTATGGAATATAATTACCTCATGTAGGCTATCCTTAAACTTTTAAAAAATATTAGAGAATACAAAATAGAAAAAAAAAAAATTCTTTCTTGTTATATGTATGTATATTGATTATATTTCATTCATTTTTATTTTTTTCCCTTTTTGTTTGTTTAATCATCAGCGAAAAAAGGAAGTAATAAAAGAAGATAGACACATATCATAAACACATGGGCCTATAATTCTTTTATTATGTGAATAACCTATAATTTTTAAAATAAAGACTTTAAAATTACAAATTATTCTGTCCAAAATGCCAATGAAATAACTAACCAACATCAAATCTTAGTTTTCCCCCCCTCTAAAATTATCTGTGAAATTACAGAAAAGTAAAGACGAAAATGGTATATAATGTGGGCCTGTATATTGATGAAAATATAAATTTTGAATATTTTTTTTTTAATAAACAGTGAAAATACCGAATCTAAAATTTTGATATACATGTAGGCCCCCCCAAAATAGTGATATAATGTAATCCTATTGTTTATTGCAAATAAATTTGTGCTTTTATTCTCTCTGAAATTACCGTTGAAAAACAACATTATAAATAGTAAAGGCGAGAATGTGAATGTGATATAGGCCTATAATATAAGTATTTATTTGTTTTAAAAAATAGGATATAGGTCAAAACTCTTAAGTATTTTTTTTAAAAAATGATATAGGCCTATAATTTATAATGTAAGTAATTTTTAAAAAAATGACATAGGCCTATAATATAAGTAATTTATTTTTAAAGAAAAAAAGATAGGCCTATGCAATTGACTGGTGTTTATTCATATATAGACCAAATAAAGAAAAATAATTTATTATAGGCCTATATTATATCTTTGAAAGTTTCTAAAATTACTAGAAATCAGACAAAAATATATGCCTATATGTGAATAGCCCAGGTTTTTTTAAAAAAAAAAAAAAATAAATAAAGACTCTAAAATTACAGATTATACTGACCACAAGACGAAAGAAAAAAAAAATAACTGGACAATACATGAGTTTTTTCCCCTCCAAAATTAACTGTGAAATTACAGAAAAGTAAAAGAAAAAATGGTGTAAGGCTTATATACATGTATTTCTAAGTCCTTAGATGGATTCATAACTTAATTAATCTACATCTTTGATGATCCATATCAGTTATTGTTTTTGTTACCTTGTTAATTTGATTTCTTGTCATTATACGGTCATTACTCACTGACTGTTATCCATATTAATTTGTGTTATTTATCATATTACAGTTACTAAATGCCCTATAAGGATTTTATCTATTTCTAAAGAATAAATTTGGACTGTTTTGTATTTAATTAACATTGAAATACAGAATTTTAAATTGTGTAGAAGAATATGGGATACAGGCTTGTAAAATAAAGTTATGTAATGTAATCCTATATTTAAAAAAAAGACGAATTTGTGCTATTCTCTTTGGAATTAACACTGAAAACACAGAATTGTAAATTGTAAAGGAGAAAACGGGATATAGGCCTAAAATATAAGTAGTGTTTTTAAGGAGAGAGAAATGGGGTTTAACGTCCACTCGACACAAACTAGGTCATTTTGGGACTAACATATGGTTTCATTTTTATTTCAATAATTAGTTTGCGCGTAGGAAACCGGAGGAGTGCCCGGAGGAAACCCACGAGGTTGAGAAAGCGCCCCTATCTCCATGCCACATACGCTCACACCAGGGCTCGAAACCACAGCCGCAAGCCAGAGGTGACCGGCCAGCTAGTGGTCGAAGCGCGGCACTCTATAAGTAGTGTTTTTAAGGAGAGAGAAATGGGGTTTAACGTCCACTCGACACAAACTAGGTCATTTTGGGACTAACATATGGTTTCATTTTTATTTCAATAATTAGTTTGCGCGTAGGAAACCGGAGGAGTGCCCGGAGGAAACCCACGAGGTTGAGAAAGCGCCCCTATCTCCATGCCACATACGCTCACACCAGGGCTCGAAACCACAGCCGCAAGCCAGAGGTGACCGGCCAGCTAGTGGTCGAAGCGCGGCACTCTAGACCACTAGGCCATCCCAACCCACCCAACCCACCCCCGTGTTTTAAGGACTATGATATAGGCCTATATATATATATAGAGAGAGAGGATCTAGAATTACAGACTATGAAGGTAATAATATTATATAATACAACATAAAATAACTGTTCTTTATATCTTGACCCCTTTTCCCTCTAAAATACTGAATAGTAGAAAAAGAAAATGGGAAAATTATACAAAGATCCTAAAAGGTAAAAAAGAAAGTAGAATAGGGGTTTAGATGTATGTATATACATGTATGTAGAAAAAGGCAGTGGCTATTTGACACATGTGGTATGCAATAATTTCATAATATCCTCACGACTACAGACTGCAATTACCAACCGATTTCAATGAAACTTGCAGAATATGATAACAATCATAATATCTCG
Organism: Patella depressa; assembly: GCA_948474765.1. NCBI lineage: Eukaryota > Metazoa > Mollusca > Gastropoda > Patellidae > Patella > Patella depressa. Next base: position 66,878,048 of record OX419718.1, on the reverse strand, counting down.
GAGTAGCCCAAATTTCGACCACTTCCGGTTAGCGGTTTCCGAGATATCAGGTTACCACACATTTCATGTGGCACGCATACAGACCACAATTATTAACCGATATCCATAAAACTTACAGGATATAATAACAATAATAATATCTCAGAGTAGCCAAAATTTCGACCACTTCTTGTTAGCGGTTTCCGAGATATCAGGTTACCACAAATTTCATGTGGCACGCATACAGACTACAATTATTAACCGATATCTACGAAACGTACAGGATATAATAACAATAATAATATCTCGGAGTAGCCAAAATTTCGACCACTTCCGGTCAGCAGTTTCCGAGATATCAGGTTAACACACATTTCATGTGGCACGCATACAGACCACAATTATTAACCGATATCTACGAAACTTACAAGATATAATAACAATAATAATATCTCGGAGTAGCCAAAATTTCGACCACTTCCGGTTAACGGTTTCCGATATATCAGGTTACCACACATTTCATGTGGCACGCATACAGATAACAATTATTAACCGATATCCACGAAACGTACAGGATATAATAACAATAATGATATCTCGGAGTAGCCAAAATTTCGACCACTTCCGGTTAGCAGTTTCCGAGATATCAGGTTACCACACAATTCATGTGGCACGCCTACAGACCACAATTATCAACCGATATCCACGAAACTTACAGGATATAATAACAATAATAATATCTAGGAGTAGCCAAAATTTCGACCACTTGCGGTTAGCAGTTTCCGAGATATCAGGTTACCACACATTTCATGTGGCACGCCTACAGTCCACAATTATCAACCGATATCCTTGAAACTTACAAGATATAATGACAATGATAATATCTCGGAGTAGCCGAAATTTCGACCACTTTCGGTCAGCAGTTTCCGAGATATCAAGTTACCACACATTTCATGTGGCACGCATACAGACCACAATTATCAACCGATATCCACGAAACTTACAGGATATAATAACAATAATAATATCTCGGAGTAGCCAAAATTTCGACCACTTCCGGTTAGCAGTTTCCGAGATATCAGGTTACCACACATTTCATGTGGCACGCCTACAGACCACAATTATCAACCGATATCCATGAAACTTACAGGATATGATAACAATGACAATATCTCGAAGTAGCCAAAATTTCGACGACTTCCGGTCAGCAGTTTCCGAGATATCAGGTTATCACACACTTCATGAGTCACGCATACAGACCACAATTATCAACCGATATCCACGAAACTTACAGGATATAATAACAATAATAATATTTCGAGGTAGCCAAAATTTCGACCACTTCCGGTTAGCGGTTTCCGAGATATCAGGTTACCATACATTTCATGTGGCACGCCAACAGACAAGAATTATTAACCGATATCCACGAAATTTACAGGATATAATAACAATAATAATATATCGGAGTAGCCAAAATTTCGACCACTTCCGATTAGCAGTTTCCGAGATATCAGGTTACCACACATTTCATGTGGCACGCCTACAGACCACAATTATTATCGACCGATATCCACGAAACTTACAGGATATAATAACAATAATAATATATCGGAGTAGCCAAAATTTCGACTACTTCCGGTTAGCAGTTTCCGAGATATCAGGTTACCACACATTTCATGTGGCACGCCTACAGACCACAATTATCAACCGATATCCATGAAACTTACAGGATATAATAACAATGATAATATCTCGGAGTAGCCAAAATTTCGACCACTTCCGGTCAGCAGTTTCCGAAATATCAGGTTACCACACATTTAATGTGGCACGCATACAGACCACAATTATTAACTGATATCCACGAAACTTACAGGATATAACAACAATAATAATATCTCGGAGTAGCCAAAGTGTCGACCACTTCCGGTAAGCGGTATCCGAGATATTAGGTTAACACACATTTCATGTGGCACGCATACAGACCACAATTATTAACCGATATCTACGAAACGTACAGGATATAATAACAATAATAATATCTCGGAGTAGCCAAAATTTCGACCACTTCCGGTTAGCAGTTTCCGAGATATCAGGTTACCACACATTTAATGTGGCACGCATACAGACCACAATTATTAACCGATATCTACGAAACGTACAGGATATAATAACAATAATAATATCTCGGAGTAGCCAAAATTTCGACCACTTCCGGTTAGCAGTTTCCGAGATATCAGGTTACCACACATTTCATGTGGCACGCCTACAGCCCACAATTATCAACCGATATCCTTGAAACTTACAAGATATAATAACAATAATAATATCTCGGAGTAGCCAAAATTTCGACCACTTCCGGTTAGCGGTTTCCGAGATATCAGGTTACCACACATTTCATGTGGCACGCATACAGATAACAATTATTAACCGATATCCACGAAACGTACAGGATATAATAACAATAATAATATCTCGGAGTAGCCAAAATTTCGACCACTTCCGGTTAGCAGTTTCCGAGATATCAGGTTACCACACATTTCATGTGGCACGCCTACAGACCACAATTATCAACCGATATCCACGAAACTTACAGGATATAATAACAATAATAATATCTCGGAGTAGCCAAAATTTCGACCACTTGCGGTTAGCAGTTTCCGAGATATCAGGTTACCACACATTTCATGTGGCACGCCTACAGTCCACAATTATCAACCGATATCCTTGAAACTTACAAGATATAATGACAATGATAATATCTCGGAGTAGCCGAAATTTCGACCACTTTCGGTCAGCAGTTTCCGAGATATCAAGTTACCACACATTTCATGTGGCACGCATACAGACCACAATTATCAACCGATATCCACGAAACTTACAGGGTATAATAACAATAATAATATCTCGGAGTAGCCAAAATTTCGACCACTTCCGGTTAGCAGTTTCCGAGATATCAGGTTACCACACATTTCATGTGGCACGCCTACAGACCACAATTATCAACCGATATCCATGAAACTTACAGGATATGATAACAATGACAATATCTCGGAGTAGCCAAAATTCGGACGACTTCCGGTCAGCAGTTTCCGAGATATCAGGTTATCACACATTTCATGAGTCACGCATACAGACCACAATTATCAACCGATATCCACGAAACTTACAGGATATAATAACAATAATAATATTTCGAGGTAGCCAAAATTTCGACCACTTCCGGTTAGCGGTTTCCGAGATATCAGGTTACCATACATTTCATGTGGCACGCCAACAGACAAGAATTATTAACCGATATCCACGAAATTTACAGGATATAATAACAATAATAATATATCGGAGTAGCCAAAATTTCGACCACTTCCGATTAGCAGTTTCCGAGATATCAGGTTACCACACATTTCATGTGGCACGCCTACAGACCACAATTATTATCAACCGATATCCACGAAACTTACAGGATATAATAACAATAATAATATATCGGAGTAGCCAAAATTTCGACTACTTCCGGTTAGCAGTTTCCGAGATATCAGGTTACCACACATTTCATGTGGCACGCCTACAGACCACAATTATCAACCGATATCCATGAAACTTACAGGATATAATAAAAATGATAATATCTCGGAGTAGCCAAAATTTCGACCACTTCCGGTCAGCAGTTTCCGAAATATCAGGTTACCACACATTTAATGTGGCACGCATACAGACCACATTTATTAACTGATATCCACGAAACTTACAGGATATAACAACAATAATAATATCTCGGAGTAGCCAAAGTGTCGACCACTTCCGGTAAGCGGTATCCGAGATATTAGGTTACCACACATTTCATGTGGCACGCCTACAGACCACAATTATCAACCGATATCCACGAAACTTACAGGATATAATAACAATAACAATATCTCGGAGTAGCCAAAATTTCGACCACTTCCGGTTAGCAGTTTCCGAGATATCAGCTTACCACACATTTCATTTGGCACGCATACAGACCACAATTATTAACCGATATCCACGAAACTTACAGGATATAATAACAATAATACTATCTCGGAGTAGCCAAAATTTCGACCACTTCCGGTTAGCGGTTTCCGAGATATCAGGTTACCACACATTTCATGTGGCACGCATACAGACCACAATTATTAACCGATATCCACGAAACGTACAGGATATAATAACAATAATAATATCTCGGAGTAGCCAAAATTTCGACCACTTCCGGTCAGCAGTTTCCGAGATATCACGTTACCACACATTTCATGTGGCACGCATACAGGCCACAATTATCAACCGATATCTACGAAACTTGCAGAATATTATTACATTAATAATATCTCGGAGTAGCCAAAATTTCGACCACTTCCGGTTAGCAGTTTCCGAGATATCAGGTTACCACACATTTCATGTGGCACGCCTACAGACCACAATTCAACCGATATCCACGAAACTTACAGGATATAATAACAATAATAATATCTCGGAGTAGCCAAAATTTCGTCCACTTGCGGTTAGCAGTTTCCGAGATATCAGGTTACCACACATTTCATGTGGCACGCCTACAGTCCACAATTATCAACCGATATCCTTGAAACTTACAAGATATAATGACAATGATAATATCTCGGAGTAGCCAAAATTTCGACCACTTCCGGTCAGCAGTTTCCGAGATATCAAGTTACCACATATTTCATGTGGCACGCATACAGACCACAATTATCAACCGATATCTACGAAACTTACAGGATATAATAACAATAATAATATCTCGGAGTAGCCAAAATTTCGACCACTTCCGGTTAGCAGTTTCCGAGATATCAGGTTACCACACATTTCATGTGGCACGCCTACAGACCACAATTATCAACCGATATCCACGAAACTTACAGGATATAATAACAATAATAATATCTCGGAGTAGCCAAAATTTCGACCACTTGCGGTTAGCTGTTTCCGAGATATCAGGTTACCACACATTTCATGTGGCACGCCTACAGTCCACAATTATCAACCGATATCCTTGAAACTTACAAGATATAATGACAATGATAATATCTCGGAGAAGCCAAAATTTCGACCACTTCCGGTCAGCAGTTTCCGAGATATCAAGTTACCACACATTTCATGTGGCACGCATACAGACCACAATTATTAACCGATATCCACGAAACGTACAGGATATAATAACAATAATAATATCTCGGAGTAGCCAAAATTTCGACCACTTCCGGTCAGCAGTTTCCGAGATATCAGGTTACCACACATTTCATGTGGCACGCCTACAGACCACAATTATCAACCGATATCCACGAAACTTGTGGCCTGTATGCGTGCCACATGAAATGTGTGGTAACCTGATATCTCGGAAACTGCTGACCGGCAGTGGTCGAAATTTTGGCTACTCCGAGATATTATCATTGTTATTATATCCTATACGTTTCGTGATAATTGTGGTCTGTAGGCGTGCCACATGAAATGTGTCGTAAACCGATATCTCGGAAACCGCTTACCGGAAGTGGCCGAAATTTTGGCTACTGTGAGATATCATCATCGTTATTATATCCTGTAAGTTTCATGGATATCGGTTGATGGTCTGTAGTCGTGCCACATGAAATGTGTAGTAACCTGTATCTCGGAAACCGCTAACCGGAAGTGGTCGAAATTTAGGCTAGTCCGAGATAATATTAATGTTATCATATTCTGTGAGTTTCGTGGATATTGGTTGATAATTGCTGTGCGGAGACGTACAAGTGGCAAATAGCCCCCGAATCGTCTTACCACATGTGGCAAATAGCCCCAGCCGTAGAAAAAAGCTATAAAATATCAAAATTACATATATTCTAAGGATAAAGATGTGCACACACAAAAAAAATTAGCTGAACAGTATTTAAATTTGAATATTGTAATGCGCCATAGCAAAGACAACGGTAGTGTAAATACGGCTCATCCTTTTATTATTTTATCATGGACCCTACATGTCTATAGATATTATGTCCTTTTTTTTTACCAAAGGACATGATACAATCTTGGTATTCATAAATATTTAAAATATAGTAGAAAATTCTGGATGAATACAACTGGCTGATTGCCAAACATTTTTAAAATCCATAATGAAAACAATAATTTAAAAAAAAACCAAGGGTTGGCATCTTAAATTTTTTTTTTTAGTCAGATGATTTAATTTTTTTAAAAGTTACTCTATCATTTATTATTTTCAATTGTGTAGGCCTATAGAAATTGATAAATTCAACGGTATGTTAAAGTTATAATCTGATTTACGGCAAATGTGTGGTTCGCTTCAAACCATTTTATAATGAGAATGTGCACTTTTAAAAATAAAATCAATGTTGTGAATTTATTTTATATAAAGCACCAACAATGTCGCCAACAAAATATAATGTTCTGTTGTTAATGTTTTCGTCGAATTTACTAGTAAACAAAGCGCGTACTTATAGTGGAGACAAAGGACAACGAGTGCTTCTGGGAGGAGCAAGATGCCGGACGGTGGCTTCAAGCAACGTCATTTGTTAATTGCGTCATGAGCTATCCAGTTATTATATAGATCAGTGCTCTTGATACCATACGATTACATCATGTGTACCTACTTCAAGAATACACATGATGGCAAATGGCCGCCATTTAAAATACTACGCCCGCCTCTTAGAGACGATAACTTAACTCGCTATAAATTGTAAAAAAATTTACTTCGGCTAGAATTAAAAAACACCTAAGATTAACATTTGCTAAAAATTTCTAAAAAACAACCTAAATTTATGGAAATGGGGCCAAATCAAATCAGGCAAATTACATCAAATAGTCCATGTTAAACGTATAGCAAAAATTTTAAACTAACGCGAGCACGCGCGTTTCTAGACAACGCCATAGCGGGTCATAGCAACCAGTGAGTATATATTGGAAATCCCCAATGACGTAGATATTATAAATTGGAAAGCCGAGTCTGTCTTAAAATAAGTAGTACCGTCAGTAAACAAGATGGAAGCCATCTGCTATCGTGTTTGATCATGGAGTAGGCAAGCACAGGTGTGTCGTATGTCTTGATACGTTAGCACAATCATTTCGGCTTTCATGGCGTTATTTACTCATAATGTATCACTTTCTTTACGGCGTTTAGAACGGAAAGCCGGCATTCCGATTGTCGATGCATAAAAAATGGCTGTCGGCATTCTCGCACTATTCACTCGATCGAAATGACTTTGACTCCCGGCACTCCCGCAAAAAAAGTGCTAACGTGTCAATTATCAGACAGACTAAACAAACAGTCTGTCCTTACGTAACATTAGCACATGCTTTTAAAATACTATTTGTCTGATTTTAAAATAAAAACTCACCCCCGGTCGAAGTATCATATAACATTTATTTAATACCTTTCATTTTGGACTATTTGAATTTTTAGATAAAAACAATAATTCAAGTAATACAGTTATTTATAAAATTTCCATGTCTGTCCTTAGGTAACGTTAGCAACATTTGCATGCCCCCAAAATATTTAAATTTTAGGCAATTAAAATGTGAATATATATTATCATCTTTAATTCTTTTATATTATGCTTTATTTTTCATATAATTATATCTCAGTAACTGAGTAACTACTTACATTAACACTATAAATAGAAATTTTCTTCGAACTTTAGTGCTAGTGTTACAAATTTGCCAGAATGTCTGTCCACATGTAACATTAGCAATGCAATTAATTTTTAAATTAATAATTAATTTGTAAATCATATCCCCAATGAACTTAAGATGTAGATAATGAATTATTACATTTAAATTTTGAAGAAAATTATTAATATATATAAGCAATGGTTAATATCTGAAGGGAAAATAAATTTTCCATGCGTCTGTCCAATCAAAATCGGCATTTTATGCTTCTTAAAATTGTCATTGTTACTGTCTTATGACCCCCCAAAAATTACATCGTCTTTCATTCAACATAGTTCAATGTATATTCTACCTGTAGAGATTGCTATTTATAGGAATTCCAATGTGCACCATTTGCATTTGGTATAATATCATCTGGAGTCATACTTTTTAACAAAATTCAGTATGTTAGGTAAAAAGTTCAATAAAAAAATTATTTTGCAAAAAATTATCTTTTTTAAGATATATTTTGGAAGAATATGTATCAATCTTCCCCAAGACAGTGACTTTGTAAGAGGCATAGGAATTTCATAATTCAGTAGGGATTGGGAATCTATGGTACACTTTAAAAAAAACCATGCCCTATGTCTTCGGCATCTTCAATAGAAGGCTTGATCTCGCCGTAACTACATACATCTTATCAAGCCCTTCACGTAAACCTTGCATATTTCGCCACTAAGTTCGATTGGAACAAGCCCAGCTTGGGAACCTATCAGATTCATCTGATACCAAGTCTCGTGCTTTTAGCTAAAATGCCTACATGTGACAATCGAGTTGTCAAGTTCAAAGATCGATCAATGTCACGGTTGCTGTTTTTCCATGAGTTTATCAATTTAAAAAACCCTGTTTGTTTATAGCGTGTTATGTGCCACGAAACTCTGATTGGACAATGCTAATTAGTCACATGTAAAAACAACGAGCGCAAAGTTCAGGAATTGCCGAGTATTGAAGTAACGTTTAGATGTTGTAAAACTCGTGAACGTTGCTTAAGGAACATGTGTCTTTGGTGGCTAAGTAAGCAAGATGCTAGATCAGATAAGTAGGAGGAGGAAAAAAAATGGGATTCAATGTCCACTCGACACAAATTCGGTCATAAACTATGGTTCACATTTATTAAAATATTTTGATTATGCATAAGGATCTTATTTGGCAGTGCAAGGTATCCAGAGGACTTACAGAAAACCTACAACTTTGGACTATTGTTCCTACTCCTTGAGACAGAGAGAGAGATGGGTTTAACGTCCACTCGACCATTCAGCCATCCAGAAATGTAGGACTTTAAAGGGACAATAATACTCTTGCTGGCTTGGCAGCTCCAGAAAATAAATAATACCCTTATTCTAAGTACTAGATGTTTAAGTGTCCTACCTGTTGTGTAAGTTATGCATTACAACCTATTTTACTTGTCCAGAGGGTTCAAATATAATTTAAAATCCAAGTTACATTTGAAAAGGTTACGTTAGACTTTTCAAATCAATAAGTTGAATTTTTCAATTTTTTAAATTAGGCGTGTTAAGATGAAATTTGTATCATCAATTAATTGGAATATTGTGAAATAATACAATTTGTTGACCAGAATAAAGATTGGGACATATTATTCAGTTACAACAAGAGTGGTATTGGGGCTTTAAAACCACATTTCATTTCTTTCGTAAATAATGGATGACGTACGTACCTGTAGACTTGCGTCATGTTCTTTTTCACCAAACAATAAACCACACAATGTGTCAAATTTATACGCAAGGGTGTATAATACAAGAAGTGGCACTAGGTGTTTCAGAAAAAACAAGATGCTACCCATTGAAAAATCAAAATGCAACAACAGTTAATTAACCGATCGACTACAAATTAGCAATGCCACAAGAAGTTAATCTCCAATAAAACAAGACCTATTGAAAAATTAAAAGCAACAATGACGGTTCACCAAATAAAAATTAGCAATGCCACAAGAAGTTAATCTCCAATAAAACAAGACCTATTGAAAAATTAAAAGCAACAATGACGGTTCACCAAATAAAAATTAGCAATGCCACAAGAAGTTAATCTCCAATAAAACAAGACCTATTGAAAAATTAAAAGCAACAATGACGGTTCACCAAATAAAAATTAGCAATGCCACAAGAAGTTAATCTCCAATAAAACAACACCTATTGAAAAATTAAAAGCAACAATGACGGTTCACCAAATAAAAATTAGCAATGCCACAAGAAGTTAATCTCCAATAAAACAAGACCTATTGAAAAATTAAAAGCAACAATGACGGTTCACCAAATAAAAATTAGCAATGCCACAAGAAGTTAATCTCAAATAAAACAAGACCTATTGAAAAATCAAAAGCAACAACGACGGTTCACAGACTAAAAATTAGCAATGCCACAAGAAGATAAGTGTAACCTCGAATAAACTACCACACTGAATGGAAATAACAAATTTATGTTTTATTGACTGCTAATATTTTTTGAACAACTGCCGTTTGAACTCAGTCGAGAAAGTTAAATGATAAATAAAAATTACACAGCTCTCGTTGGTTCGAAATTTATTACTTTTTTAATAAATAAACATATTAATAAAAGTAACAATATGATATTATTATAAAAACCAATTACTATGTTCTAGGGTACGATTTGATTTTCCAAAAATATTGATATTGGCATATTTTTTCAACGATATAGTTAAATCATTAAGGAATAGGATTGAAGTATATTGAATGCATTTAGGGCACATATTCCAACCGTCACAGAAACAAACAAAACTGAATACAAGGAAGCAAAGGAATGTAGACCGTTATCATTGATGGGTGTTATGTCATCAATGTAACGGAAGGTATAATTTAGACTTTTAGCTACCTCTGTTTTTCATTTATGGTCTTGAAAGCAGAGTTCGTATTTATATAAATGTGCATTTGCCATAAATGGGGCGGGGTCGGTTCCCACTGGTAAACCAATAGTTTGCTGTATTATCTGATCCCCAACCTCAAATATGGCATTGCCAATGAGAAAATGTATGATATTTTGAAATTTTTCTTTATCAAAAACTACAGTGTTGGCATTGTGCCGTTTTATAATTCATTTCGCATCTTGTGAGTAGATGGCCACCTAGTTTTTGCCTTTTCCAAATGCTCCATTAAAGGCTTTATCTATGAACCAATCCATATTATTTTTGAGATCTGCATGCTGTAGCATAGTATATAAGGCTGAAAAGGTGTAGGGGTTTATCCAGAGTTTTGTGCAGAGAACGCCAAGTAGTCGCCGCAACACTAACAGACTGTTTCATTTGCAAATTTATCACATCAATAAGAACGCATATTTATATAACAACTCTTCCAGATCCTAGTGTAGTAAAGTTAAACGAAATTTTGAAATGTAAAAAACTAAACGAAATAGGATCTGTGTTTTAATCCGATTAATAATAAAATGATTGTATTAAACCGTTTCATCACTGATCACAATACTGCCTCATCCCGGAGATTCTAAAATAAATAGATTACAAATATTGATGAATCGTGCACACATTTATTTTTTTCTAAAGTTTTTGTGCAATCAAACTATACAAATTTCATCACTCTCCAGCTGATAGAATCAAGATTATTTAATTGTCCCAAAGCATCGACCAATGCAATTGCTTTGCTCTGCTTAGCCTGAGCAGAAATTGTCATCATTATATAAAACTTGTCTAGGTAATGATGTAATGAATCCAGTGCTCACTCTGGGTTCCATTTTTTTTCCGCCAATTTTTCATTTTAATTTATCAGCCAGATATTTTTTCCGCCAAAATAAAATAACTATTAAAATTTTTTTTCGGGAATCTTATCTACATAAATACATACAATATATATCTTAAAATTTACAAAATTCTTCTCTGCTTTGCAGACTCCCGTTTTTTGAAGACTGATTCACATGTTGAATAAAACATTGTTTTGTTAGCTGCATCATACCTTAACCAAGAATTTGAAAATTTCCATTCATCCCTGAAAGATCTACCTTTTCCCAATGCACTTATTATTTTACGTTTTTCGAATTTTTTCTCTGCGGTGGTCGTTTGGGGTATCAGTTCAATATCTAGGGCTGTAATATCATCATGTCAGTATCATCTGTAGTCTTCGGGCATTTTGGTGGTGGAATATTAAAAAAAATCTTGACATTCTTCTGTCAGACGTTGAAGAAGGCTGTTAAATTGTTCGCTTCCGACCCATGGCATATGATTTGATAATACATGGCTTTAGACAGTCCCAAGTTTATATACGCATTTATAAACTGTAACAACATACCTGGCTTCATTTATTAACGATATCGTCAATTTCGGTATGAAATAGATCAAACAGCAGTCATAATCCAATAATCCCGAACAAATCGAGTGAGTATAGTTTACAGTGTCCGCCATTTTGAATATATTGAAACCATCAACAAAGCAACCGATTCGTATTTGAAAACACACAATTAAATCTTTTGTCTCTTAATTGGTTTATTACTACTCTGACTGTAAATACTTATCAACACTAATCCCAGATTGATCAAGAGACAAAAGATAGGGCTATTATTGATACCTAATTGATTGTTGATTGACTCAACGAAGCGCGACGGTACACTGTTTATGTACGCACGGAAATCAAAGCTTTGTGCCGATAATTTTTTTATTTCCAGGTAAAAAAAGAATCGCCATACAGGAAAAAAATATCGCCAAAAATTTCGCCAAATTGAATATTCTTTAGCCAAAATTATATTTTAATCGCAATTGGCGAATTTGGCGATCGACAGCGTGAGCGCTGAATGAATCTATACTGGGAGTTTCAATACTCACGCTTTTATAACCAAAGTATCATGCCCCACACAATCGATCAACCAATGAGATTGCTTTTATCTCTGCTTACCACAAAAAGAAAATGCTCATCTTCAAACTCCATCAATACATTGACCCAATGAACGCCTACACCAAGTTTGAACATTCTAGCTCAATTAGAAGGAAAGTTATTGTGTTCCAAAGTCTTGGCCGATCAAATTGCTTATCTCCACTTACCCTAAGCAGAAAATGCTATCTTCAAACTCCATTAAGGCATCGACCTAAATAAACACCTACAAGTTTGAACATTCTACCTCAATTAGAAAGAGAGTTATTGTGTCCCAAAAAGTGTGACGGACAGACAGACAGACAGACGAACGAATCCATTTTAATAGTTCCCTGCTTTTTTCGAAATGCGGGGTGACAATTAAATGAAATGGGGTTTAATGGCCTACTGTTTGTCAGGGACTGGCATAATGATGACGGATATACCCCACACAGTGTGCTATGATGGAAGTTGGGTGACCCTATGTCCAAACAACTGGTAAACTGAGAAAGAACAAGAGAGAGAGATTAATTAAGCGAGTGAGCAATTATGAATAGTTTGTATTAAATCTAGCCTACAGTTCCAATCACAAGTTTCTGGTCCCAACTTAATTAAACGTTTAAATATTTATAAATTCATACTCGATCAATGACCCAAGGCGGATAGTTTCTAGTGACTTATTAGTGATCAACTTGTAGCGTACTGTACTATATATATTATTATCTCCATCACAAGATTAGTCGACAATCCAGTAGACCGACAATCCAGTAGCCCGAAGCACATCGAACGCCACAAGAATAACAAAATGTATCTTTACTTAATTAAATATCTAAAGACATGCAATATTCTTAAATATTGCACAGACTTTTAAATTAAATTGTGGTTTTGCTTATATAAAGGAGAAAGAGAGAGAGAGAGAGAGGGCTTAATGCCCACTAGGTCATTTCGGGACTAACACATGGTTCAATCTTATTTCAATAATTCGCTTATTGATACTCAAGATTTTAACAATTAGACTTTAATTTAAAAATGGGAAAGCGATTCTGAGTCTCAAATATTCCAGTGCCAAAATGACCACATCTGGTTAAAGCAAAAAAATGATGACAAATTGGCTCAGAATGAAGGAACTGAATGAAATTTTCAACATTTTCATTATCGATTCTTGAGTTATCATAGCAAGATCAGTCAGCCTTTTATATAAATCTTACATAAAGTATCTTTAACCTTTGAGGCATGGTACATCTATGTGGTACCCCCATTCCCTTGTCCCCCTCCCCCACCCCACCCATTGGAAGCCCAATCATGTTCAGTTGTTAATCCAGGATGGACAACATTAAAGAAAAATATAAAACTAAAATAAATCAAAAAATCCTTTTATGACGTCGCATTATAAAAACATTGTTTAACTGCAAGAAGTTTTAAATGACTGGTTGTTCTAGCCATTATATAATTAACTGGATAATACAGTCTATACACGGACTGTCGACATGTAGTCTGTATGTAATTTGTCTGGACAATGTAGTCTACAAGAATAATAACTACCTTTACAACCCCCAGGTAAAAGAAAACTAATTGCAAACATAAACGATAGATAATCTCATTCAATCGGATTAACAGTTTATTTTATCACCATTTCTGGACAATTAGCAGATTTTAATTTATTGTTTGACATTTACATGTAACAAAGAAAACAAAACCAAACCATTAATAGGAAATTTAATCTGAAATTGAAACTTTTTCGACTGACATTGTAGTAGAACATGGATTCACCCCTTCTCACATAACAGTCAGTGGGTTAAAATTACTATCAAAATGGTCACAAACATGAAACCACGAGGAAGTTTAATATGCAGTTACTAAAGTAACAACGCATCATTTGAATTTTCCGCTAAAAACAAATTCAAATTTCGCATGACTTAATTCATAATAGAAACACTTACAGCTATAGTCCCTGGATCCATTCACTTAATTTGAATTGTTCGTTTGTTTGTGATTTTGTCTTGTGATTTTGTACATTTGTTTTTGTGTAAATTATGTGTGGTGAGTGATTATTTCACATTTAATTAAGAAATGGGGTTTAACGTCCACTCCACACAAACTAGGTCATTTCGGGACTAACATATGGTTTAACTTTACATCAATAATTCACTTGTGCATAGGGGTCTTTAGCATTCGGAGGAAACCGCAGGACCCGGAGAAAACCCACGACTGTTGGACAGGCAACCCTACTCCTTGTCCTGCTCCACCGGGGATTCGAAACCACACCAGTTGACTCAATGACAGGCTTCATAATATAGCACGCACGTGCTAACCATTCGGCCATCCACCCCTATCATTTCTGTCTGCCAATAACTTTGTAAATACCGAAGATTTTACACCACTTTTGGACTGATCGTTGAGATTCAACATTCACAGTATTGTAGTATGCAAGGGATTTCTACCCCGTTAAATGACACATTGAGCCTTTAAAGCCCCAATACCACTCTTGTTGAAACTGAATAATATGTCCCAATCTTCATTCTGGTCAACTAATAGTATTATTTTACAATATTCCAATTAATTGATGATATAAATTTCATTTTAACACACCTAATTTAAAAAATTGGAAAAATTCAACTTATTGATTTGAAAAGTCTAACGTAAACCTTTTCAATGTGACTTGGATTTTAAAATATTTTCGAACTCTCTGGAAAAGTAAAATAGGATGTAATGGATAATTTACACTGAGGTAAGACACTAAAACATCTAGTACTTAGAATAAGGCTATTATTTATTTTCTGGCGCTACCAAGCCAGCAAGAGTGTTATTGTCCCTTTAAAGCGATAATTTCATATTTTCAAAGAAAGTCAAAACATAACTATTTCTATGTTTTTTGCTCAATAAGGTGTCAAATCGCTATTATAAGATCATAGGCATTATTTCACACTCTTATAACTCATTAACACAAGAAATGATAACACAATTACCTCCCTTGTTTTTCTATTGTCCCCATGCAATAGCTACCTTCAAACGTTTGAATTTAAAGTTGAAAATGACATTTTTGCCAATTTCTCAACTGACAATAGTGAATTATAGGATTACGTGCACGCAAATGTGTACATTGGACCTCAGTTTTTTGTCCCATTCTAACAACTAGATAGCTGTCCCTGTCAGACCATCTGTTACTACAGATAAGAAATAAGGCTGGGTATCTTTCCTAATCGAACAGTTGTTCGGAAATTGAAAAAAAGTTTAAAATTTAAACCAATATTCAGTAAAAACATGTTTAGTTACTCATGGGTAATTGTAAACCAAGAAATATTTGCTATAAAAATAACAAGACGCACAATAATGGCCAACAATTTCAGCAAATGAAGTCCAGATTGATTGTTGGGGGATTAAAGTATTGGCACATGTGATCTGAACATACTTCACCTTTGACCCTCCTGACTCCTACCTTTATCACACTTCATACCATACCTCATCTTTGACCTCTGACCCTCAAATACAGCATCTATCAGTTTTTCATACAAACACATTTATTGTTGTTTTGCAGTAATATTTGGCCACAGTACACAATAAATTTCTCCATTGAATAATTAACATTAATTTTCCTCTCTTTGACCGGCTCTTTAACTTTTCCTCCAATTTGCGTGGGGTTGAACGCTTTCTATGACAGATGGAACAACATGTGTCAACCTCTTGCTCAAAAACATGCATGAGGTCCACAATGGAAATCTCAAGACACACAACAAAAGACGACATGCGAAAAGCAGCAAAATGGAAAGGGACGGATAAACTAAAATTTTACAGAGATACAGGAAGGACTATTTCTGAGATCAAAATATACAATAGTTTTCGAGTTGGGTTTCCTGTCCAACCATGTAGATTTTCTTCATGTTGAATAAAATTGAACCATATGTCAGTCCCAAAATGACCTCGTCTGTGTTGAATTGATGTTAAACCCCATTTCTCTCAAGCTTTCGAAATGAAACAAGACAAAACACATGTTTATTCATACAAATCTCAGTCCGAACTTCCTCTCAGACACATATTCATTGACTTGACTTTACTTGAAAAACATAAAAAATACACTTTTAAATAAAACGATGAAAGCTGCAGAAAATTTAAATATCAAACCCCTGAGGAAATGTGTAGAGAGGCAGGAACACAATAACATGGCAGCATAAACTTAAAAAAAAAAACATCTTTTAAAAAATCTGAGTGCAACTAAAGCTGTCAATAATAAAAGCTTTGAGTAAATGTGTAAAGAGAGAGACAGTAAATGTGTGTAGAGAGAGAGAGAGGGGGGGGGGGAACACATCTACATGTAGGCATAAAAAATCCCCCATAAACATATCTACATCTACATGTATATATATCAAAGATGCATTTAGTAAGATTTAGATAAAGAGCTGACAGTTTTTGCTATAATAGTCAAATTAATTAATTTTAAGCTAAGATATGACTGTTTGAAGAATAGAGAAGTCTTGTTTTTCATTGGGAGGGTTGGAGGCAGGACAGGTGACCCTACTCCTTGTCACGTACAACCGGGGATTCGAAACCACGCCAGTTGACTCATTGACAAGCTTTATGATACAGCACGTGCTAACCATTCGGCCATCTAAACCCTCAGGATTTGAAGCAAAATTATGATAAATTAATTAGTTTTTAGTCAAATTTATCATCAGATCACTGAGTTTGTACGCGGAATTGTCTCTTTTAAAGGAGCTAATAAAATCATAAAAGCTTTGAGACAATTTCCAGAGGGTACTGAAGTCCGACGTCATTGGTGCCTAAAAAAAAAACTTGTGGCTAATTTGTCTGATAGAACAAAAAACTGCACAGAAGCAACGGAAGTGCATTATTTTAAATGTGCAGGGTGATCGAGACAATATGCTGGACACATGTCGGTAAAGAAAGAAGTTTTTGATAAGGTCGGGATATTTTAACAATAGACTATGGTCTGCCACAGGATATTGCCAGACGCGTTTTATTATAACACATGTTTACTTTAAAGGTTTTTGACACTTAAACTTACGAAAATAACCTGGTCGCAAAAATATGTCATATGTATGTCATATTACTCATTTCGCAAAAATTTCATAACAATGCATCTTAATTCTTGAATTGATCCAGTTTGGGATTAACATATTTTATAGAGATAATGTAACCAAATGAACTGAAATATTCATGAGAGAGACAGTTAAACTTGCATTATGCAAAAGCAAAATCTGCCTTTTACGTGTCTTTCTTTAGGCCTGAAATCTAAATTATTAATTAGACATTAATTAACTTACCCAGACCATAATAAACTCTTGATGTCAAGGCTAGCCTTCGATGTAAGCTGGATAAGATGCAAATATGATGCTGAACGGTCATTGTAATTAAATCACAACATTGGATAATCAAGACTACTCTGTCTATATTAATGATTTTAGTAATGATGACCGAGGCTATTCAGAAATTTCACGCGCTCCGTTCTCGGCCTATAGTGGATCAATTTGACTGAAATTTTCAGCAAATTACATTTACACTATATAGTTTTTACCTATTATAGTGAGAACTGACAACTCTTTATCTTATCTCCCATAATGTATCTTTAATGGGGTTTAACATCCACTCGACACTGACAAGGTCATTTCGGGACTAACATATGGTTCAATTTTATTTCAATAATTCGCTTTCGTATAGGGATCTTTAGCAGTGTGAGGAAACCGGAGTACTGGAGTACCCGGAGAAAACCCACCAGACTGGACAGGCAACCCTACTCCTTGCCACGTACAACCGGGGATTCGAGCGTGTAAGAGCACCTGTGTTTTTTGGAAAAAACAATATCTTTTAATGACCAATTAAAATCTACCTTGGGAAAACATGATTTTCTTAAATAAATATATCATCAGGTACATGTCAATATCCTTAAATATACACCTTGTTCAAACTGAACCATTCTGGGGATCACAATGGTTAAGTGGGTAAGACGATGCTGGCTCGCTCGCCCGGAGGTTGGGTGTTCGATTTTTTGGCGTGGTTTCACACTGTATGGCATTTGCCCGACTTCATTAACCCAGTTTAGGAGCAGAACAGTAGGACGCTAAACTCTATTTCATTTTATTTCTGAACCATTCTCGTCAGGGGGATTGTCCAGGACCTTGAGCAAAGGGGGGGGGGGGGTCCGAGTGGAAACAATGTCAAGTTTGCCAAGAGGTAGTAGGGATTACCTGATCTGAATTTGATAAAATCAGAAGTTCTGAGACTATTATTCCTGCTCATTTAGGTGCATATATGTATATGATTACAATGAGGAAGACCAAAACGCTGGCAATTATCGCATGTTTGTTTTTTCAATTACCGTATTTTTCGGTGTATAAGGCGCACTTTTTTTACCAGATATTTTTTTTTACAGAAGGGGTGCGCCTTATACATAGTAATAAGCAAATCTTGGCTTTTCCCTCTGTCAACATTGGCGTCTGAAGTTGATGATGTCGGCCTTTCCCACGCAATAAAGATGGCGGCCATTTTACAGACGGCAATTCAGTATATCGTTAGTCATAAACGACAGTGCTAACAATATGGGCCGATAGCTGTTTAGTTTAAATTATCGTAAATATTTCTGCTTTTTCCACGTATTTCATGACGTATATTTCAACTACCGGTATTCCGAAATTCAGATGTCGACATTCAATGAATATAGAAGAAAACAAAACAAAATATGGGGACACCTCCCCCCGTCTTTTTTCTCGACAAGATGATATTATTTCGGATGTCTGTGAACTACATGTACGTACTTTTATAAATCAATAAACCACTTATTATTATTATTGTGTAATGGAGTTTGAAATAATTGGATTTAAGTTAAATTCCAGAGGGGGGGGGGGGACATTAGAGTTGGAGTTTATTGTCACCAGTGTTTTTCTTGCATATGTCCACTGCGATTCTAAAAATCTGACAGAAACACATGTTTTTGTAATTTAGTTATAATTCCTGTAATCTGAGTTTAGATTGGCCATACAAATATCATTACTAGTTTACCATTGTTACGATAACAAATAAAGTCTTGATTGTCCATTTTTATGGTGACCACATCAACCACAAAATATATTCAAATCTATATCGCAGCCATCCTATGACATCGAGAGTTGATTATGATCTGAATAAGTTAATTAATCTAATGTCTAATTAATCATTTATATAATATTTCAGGCCTAAAGGAAGACCTGCATGCAATTGACAGATTTACATGTAGCTCATGAATAAGCATGTTTAGGTAGAAGTTTGCTTATTATAAAAAAAATTGTTATTTGATTACAAGGTTACATATTTTTGGCCTAGCCAACGACTCCTCGGATTTACATGTAGGAAATTGATTTGACTAATGAAATTTAGGAAGCCAGTGTCGTAACAGGGAGGCGTGACAGCTGCAATAATTGATTAAATTGATAAAATGTTTAAATGGAAATGGGATAGTTTTTTGTACTTGCTTGAGATGTACATGTACATGTAAAACTAACTCAGTCAATCAGATTATCTCAATTATAATTCATGAATATTCATTAAATTATTGCAGGTTACATTTATGAATATTCATTAAATTATTGCAGGATACATGTAACATAGACCTACATGTAACATGCCCTTAAATCCTTTTCTGAGAATAAAATACTGTTCATGAAAAAAATTCTTATTTTAAAGGGAGAAAGAGAGAAATGGGGCTTACGTCCATTCGACACAAACTAGGTCATTGGGGCTAAGATATGGTTTTTATTTTATTTCAATAATTCGCTTGCGCATAGGGGTCTTTAGCAGTGGGAAGGAACCGGAGCACACAGATAAAACCATTGAGGTTGGACAGGCTACCCTACTCTTTGCCACGTACAACCAGGGATTTGAAACCACGCTAGTTGACTCCATGACAGGCTTAATGATACAGCACGCACATGCTAACCATTCGGTCATCCACCCCACCCCCCCTTATTTTAAAGGAGGCAAGTATCTAACTCAATATCAACCACAGTCATTGCAATCATCAACTTGTTGATCAATTTAAATCAGCATTGAAGTTGTTATCTTGCCATGAAAAGATGAGCTTCTGATATCCAATATTTAAGTCAAAATGGAAATATTAAAATTTGCACACGAATTGCATGCCAAAATGCTATCCAGCAACATTAGTCATGTAGCGACATGATGAACAAGGCTAAACATATATCACAGGAGAATATGATGTACTATCCTTGTAGACAGGGATCCCCACATGCCAAAGCCGGACATTCAGTTTGGACTATTCACATATTTCACTGAACATAACTGATTATAAATTACAGTAAAAACAGAAACTATTGAATGTAAATCAGTTAAAATACATTCATATTACAGTATTATATGCCTGGCCACCATTTTGTGGCAAAGAATGCTACAGAAATAAAACCACTCAAATTTAACTAATTGCTAAGAGAATCCCTACTCATTAAAAACCTTTAATTTATTGTCCATGCATCATACCTAATTTCTATCTCATTGTATTGTTCCAGTTAAATGATTTATAATAAGCATTCCAGCATTCAGAATTAAAACCATTCAAATTGAACTAATTGCAAACACAATCCCCATTAATTAAAAACTTTTAATTAACTGCCCATCCATTATATCTTGGTGCTATCTCATGCTGTATCATAAAGCCTGTCATTGAGTTAACTGGCGTGGTTTCGAATTTCTGGTTGTATGTGACAAGGAGTAGGGTCGCATGTCCAACCTTGTGGGTTTTCTCCGAGTCCTCCGGTTACATCCTACTGCTAAAGACCCCTACGCACAAGTGAATTATTGACAGAAAATTAAACCATATGTTAGTCCCAAAATGACCTAGTTTGTGTCGAGTGGATGTTAAATCCCATTTCTTTCTCTCTCTCCCTGCTTTAATGCAGAGAGATAAAGAAATGGGATTTAACACAAACTAGGTCATTTCAGGACTAACATATGGTTCAATTTCATTTCAATTACTCGCTTGTGCGTAGTGGTCTTTAGCAGTGGGAGGAAGCCAGAGGACTTGGAAAAAAACCCACAAGGTTGGACATGCGACCCTACTCCTTGTCACCTACAAGCGGAAATCAAAACCACACCAAAATGACTCAATAACAGACCGTCTGATCCACCACGCACACATTAACCATTCGGTCATCCCTCTCCCCCTTACTTTTACTTTAATAAAATAACCAGGCAAAGGCTAAATTGCAGCGAAGTAAGTAGTATCAATGCGCATCAATGTTTGTTTACAGAAAGTGTTAAATACCATCAATATTCATCAAATATGGTTTAGTTTCAGAAACACCATTTAGTTTTGACATGGGTCATCTAGTTTACGACCACTTAGTTTAGTTTTGATATTGGTCATCCAGTCTATGACCATTTAGTTTCATAAACTAGACAACCGATGTCAAACTAAACGGTAGCACAAACTGGGGCGGTTTTTGATGAATCTTGATGGTATTTAACACTTTCTGAATATGTATTAGATTATAGATGTAGATGTAAGCTCAGTTTCCTTCCTTTTTTCATCAAATCTGAATGATACCCTAGTGATTTTTCAGACAATATCCCAAATCCTGGTTTACATCATTTTAAGATTTCATGCAAAATATAGGCGGCATATATTGCCTGCGGCCAAAAGTTGCAAAATATTCAATTCATCACAGCTTTGTAAATATTGAAGATTAAGAGAATCTGTTTTCACAAGAACGTCTCCAAAAACATTGAGAAACACCTGTATAATATAGACCCCCACACCCCATGTAGCAACATAACTTTGACATAAGAGCAAATATTATAGGTTAAATCAATCAAGAATTATCTGTCGAGAGATATAAGGCACCTTTATCTTTATGCTTATCTTTCCAATGGTGACATTTTCGTACTTAAGTAGATTGCTCATCCCTTCCTATTTAATGTGTGACTACAATTCAATTCACATCCTTAATCATAGCTATCAAAAATTGATTATAAATTATAAAAAATGAGGGTGTTCAACATCCAGTCAACACCAATGTGTCATTTCGGGACTAGCACAAGGTTCAATTTTATTTCAATAATCCGCTTGTGGGCCTTTAGCTGTGGGAGGAAACTGTAGAAAAACTATGAGTATGAGTATGTGGCTGGACAGGCAGTCCTACTCCTTGTCATGTACAAGCACAGGATCAAAGATTATAAATTCAATAGGTGAGAAATCAGAAGCCTTTCGAAAATTAATACATGAGGCTATACTGATTGGGATTTCAGAATTAACCCGGTTTTTATTGCAATATCAATGCAGCCAATGCAGTCCATTTTTCCTGATCGTTGGGAATACCAGGACCAGGTATGTGTTTGGCACGTGTCTTTAATTCACTGGAAGTATTTCGTGTCAACAAATATAATAGTGTAATCAATGAATGAACAACTAAACACACCAGCCCCTCTAAAAATATTTCATTGACGAAGTAGAAATATGACGTATCAATTTGCGAAATAAAGCTGTCACTCACCTTATTTGGGTTTTTTTGTTTTGCTTTTAGATAGTCGTTGTATCCTGTCAAACGACTGTCAAATTTTCCACTGTCACTTTCAGAGGATTGAGGGCCCGCATTCTCGTTGTTTTCTTTATCCGACAAATTTACTTTATAAAAACTATAAGCTAAAAACACTTGGAAGACACACACGATAAAAGCAGCATAAAAGAAATACTTGTAACGGAGACAAATTCTTTTCCATGATCCTATCCGAGAAGCGGCCATGCTCAACTGGCACCATTTTCGCCTCTGACACTGAAGAGTTGGAGGTGGGCGGGGCTATGAACGATAGCCGAGATTTACCAGACACTAAAACAATTTATCGAATCAGAATGACACGCTAACTAAAAAAGTGATTCGATTGAATTGTAAAATTTGTTCCCGCAATATTATGATCTTTAACATTTCATAAAATTCTAAAACAAAAAAGCTCTGGAATAGCCACCTCGTTAATATATTTTTAAAAGTATTTCCTGAAGTGTAACATTCATAATGGCGTAACCGGAATAAAAAATATCTATCCACTGCTCAATCCACGCTTAAATAACGAGTAAAAGTGTCTAGTCGTTTGGAAAGGTAAAAAAAAACAATGTCCCATCATTGAAATCCACTGACTGTACCACTGACTGCATGTTAAAGATCCCCACACACTTGGAAATTTGGTGAAGGGAGCGAATGATTTAACGCGTGCGCGTAAGATCATAAGGGTGTCATTGCATTAGTCAAATGGCGGAGTTTCGATTTTCCGCTTGTCCGTGCCAAGGAGTGGGATCGCCTGTCCAACCGGCTCGGGAAAAATGAATCACATGTTAGTACCAAATTACCTTGTTTATATTTGTGTCGAGTTGTCGTTAAATCGCCCCCCCCCCACACTTCTTAATACACCCCCCCCCCCCCTAGGCACATGCGAATTATTGAAATAAACTGGAACCATCCTCTCTCTCTCTCTCTCTCTCTCTCTCTCATGACTGGACTGCCCGGTTGGTAAAGAAAGTTAAATCTTAAAGGAGCTAAATTGCTAATATTTTGGACCTAGAAATTGAAACAAATGGGTCGCAATGCATATAATAAAGTAATATGAATCTATGTAAACTGATTTACATTCAATTGTTTCTGTTTACTATAATTTCAAATCAGTTATGTTCGCTAGTAGAGTCGATTGACAATCTCTTGCGCCTGTTTTTCCCCGTCTTCTCCGATAGTATTTATTGCGCATGCTCTCCAGATAAGAATTTGTCGTCATCGTTTGACATGACTTGTGCAATATGCCTAGCCTCGTTCTTCGAGTCTCTTGTTACAAATGGCTCTGAAACGCATTATGGTGTACAAATTGGCGTGCACGTAAAAGATCCATTGGCAATTGGAATTCGATGTAAGAGTAGGCCGTAGCGCCCTGCCCGGTCAAAATTTCCCCCATAGCACACTGTATGCCTGTCTTCATCAGCCCGGGTTAGGAGTTGAACAGTAGGGCGTTAAACCCCATTTCACGTAATTATCAGCAGAAAATTCTGACGTCGTACGGGTAACTAGGAATTTTATATTCAGCGTCTTGGTAATACAGTCTACACCAAGTCGCGGCCTGCTATTTTATACTTTACAAAAAGAATAGCCACGTGTTTTAAATAAATAAAACCTGGATTTGATCAGACATTTTAATATGACAAATAATAACACAATGGGTCAGATTGTCCTCGGGTTATTCAAATCAAATCAAATAGGGTTTAAAGGTCCTAATCAGAAGGGTTTTATATAGCTGAGGCGCTGGGGGCCCAGGCGCCAGCCTCCTCGAGAAAACCCCCAAAGAAGTTGAAAAAATAAAAAGGGAGAAAAATGCTAAAACCGATGAGAAAAATAAAAATGTACCCTAGTTTTCTATACATCGTTACTGTCGAATCCATTACTAAATGAAAATGCAGTCATTGCATTTGTATGAACATCATCAATCAAGACCCCCACCCCCACCCCAGCGAATTAAAGCCCTCAAAATAGTATAGCCCCCGTCATGATAAACCTTTAAACGGCACTGGTCCTACTGTTTAACTCCTATATACTGGACTAATGAAGACGGACATTTATTATGCCATACAGTGTGCAACAAGGGGAATTTTGCCCTGGCAGTGGCACTCTTATATCGAATTCCAACTGCCAAAGGATCTTTTACGTGCACGCCACTGTATACATGAGACCTCGGTTTTTCGTCTCATCCGAATGACTAGACAGCTCTCCCTGTCAGGGCCCATCCCGCAACCCTGACAGGGAGAAACAACGCCGGAGTTAATATTAAATGACGAGTAACGATAATAGGCCTAACTAGTTAATGATCTACCCAGGTACGTAAATGTACCCCCACCCCACCCCCACGGAAAAAATATGTCGGTCTCAAAATAAGTGCACTCATATTGCAGTCGGTCTTCAGAAATTATGTATCGGCGACTAAATGAATTATTGGGGTAAACAAACAATTCCAAAATAGAAGGGGGAAATCTCGAGGCCGAATGGTTAAAGCATGCACGTTGCTTCATAATGTCTGTCATTCGAGTCAAGTGTCGTGATTTTGATTCCCCGCAGTTGTACGTGACAAGGAGTAGTCGTCTGTTCAACCTCGTGACCCGTGGGGTTTTTCTATGTCCTCCGATACCTCCGCCCCCCCCCCCCCCCAACACTGCTGAAGACCCATACGCGAGAGCGAATTTGTCTAAATGATCTATTTAAGGACGGCTTCAATTAATATATTAAATGAGCGACGAAGCAAATAAGCAATTTATATATATCAATTCTCTCGAAACTGTCAAATTTTCCAGAGAGCTTCGATCAGTCAAGATGGGAGCGGGCGGGGGGTGGGGGGGTGCTGAGACCAAGTAAGTGAGACAAAGTCCCAGATTAGGCCTACATATTATCTGGATTTTTTGCCGCCAAAGCTAAAAAAAAACCCTCAGTTACATAAATATTATATAGCTACATGAATTGTTGCCGCGCCTATATTCGACGCACGGCGCTCGATTCCATTGTGGCTCTAAATCTGTGTAATTACTGATGTTATTGGTGCCAAATGATGTAATTACTAAATTCTCAACCACGTGTTAAACACGATATTCTGATTCCCACGAAACCAGCCAAGGTTTACCAAATTATAACTCTTTTTATGTATAAATCCGTCATTCATTATTTGAGTGCATTAGATACGCTTTCTATGGAATATCTTAACTAAATTAATTTTAAAAGATATAATATAATCCTATCATTAATTAATTTAAAGAGCAAAAATTCTGCAATGGTTTTACACAACTAATAGCTGGGGACGTAATTAAAAACCATTTTAACAGCTAAACGGGTTCAAAAATCTCAAAAATGTTCCGGGACTTATCAAATAAAGAGCGATAAAAAGTTAATTCCCTAAGAAGCTTTGCAAAGGATGTTTGAAGCACAAAAAAAACCCCGAGTTGTCAATGGGAAGGAGAATTCTTTCTTTTCTCAGATGTATTATTAGAAGAGTAAACCTAATTTACAGAGCAAAACAGGGTTGGGGTATAATTTGTCGGGGAGTAAACGCTCTCAAAGTTAAACGTTGCCATGGAGGCGTTGTCAAGGGTAAACGTTGCCATGAAAACGTTAGGGGTAAATAAACATCCATGTAAATCAACCCTTAATTCAGTTTGCACATGTAATTTGCAGGAACAGCATCAAACATATATAATAATTATCCGCGAAATAAAATAGCCGTCTAAATAAGTCTCTTATGTGGGTTTTTTTGTGTGAGTGGGTGTGTATGTGAGTGTTTTGAGGGTGTTTAGGGGCTGATATTTCGTGTTGTTTTTAAAGGACCGAGAACCACGATCAAATATTATATAGTAATGCGGTAGTCTAGTAGCGTCATGACAAACATTTGTCTCCAATTATGGTAATCTAATTGAATTTGATACCAAATATTAGTAGAATGGTTGCAAATTTGAAATTAATCATACATTAAAAGTTGATGCCTAATACAAAAAGACTACAATGAGCCATGGGGTCTTACTGAAAAAGGCGCTGGTCTACCAACCGGGAGATCCCTGGTTCAATCAAAGGAATTACATGCAGTTGACAAAATTTCCCCCATAGCTCACTGCATGGTGTGTTCCCGTCTTCATTAACCCTGTTGGTGCAGAAAAATAGGACTTTTGGTACCGGGTCATCTGGAAATATTACCAGGTAATCTAGAAGTGGTACCGGGTTACCAAGGCGTGGTACCAGGTAATCTAGAAGTGGTACCTGGTGATCTAGGTGTGGTACCAGGTGATCTAGGTGTGGTACCAGGTAATCTAGGTGTGGTACCAGGCCATCTAGGCGTGGTACTGGGTAACCAAGTCGTGGTACCTGGTGATCTAGGTGTGGTACCAGGTAATCTAGGTGTGGTACCAGGTGATCTAGAAGTAGTACCAGGTTATCTAGGTGTGGTACCAGGTGATCTAGAAGTATTACCATGTGATCTAGAAGTAGTACCAGGTGATCTAGGTGTGGTACCAGGTGATCTAGAAGTAGTACCTGGTTATCTAGGCGTGGTACCTGGTGATCTAGAAGTAGTACCAGGTGATCTACATGTAGGTGTGGTACCAGGTGATCTAGGTGTGGTACCAGGTGATCTAGAAGTAGTACCACGTGATCTAGAAGTAGTACCGAGTGATCTAGGTGTGGTACCAGGTGAACTAGGCGTGGTACCCGACCTAGTTTGTGTGGTGTGGACATTAAACCCCATTTCTCTCTCTGTGTGTATGACAAACAACAATTCAACGTGGGCCAATAAAAATAATATTGGAGAGATTTGAATTGGTAGCCTATATTGTATACAGTTTAATTTTTTCCTTTGTGTTCCGTCTTTATTCGCCCCATTTGGAGCAGAACAGTAGTACGTTAAACCCCATTTCATTTAACTTTGCGACCAAGCACCTTTAATTTGACAAGTTAAAACAATTATCACATATTTTTTATTGAAAACCTCGACTAGTGCAGGGACTGTACACAGATTTTTGTCATAAATTTATATTTTTATAAAAGTTTCTCGTGGGTTTTATGATTTTTATGATGTTTTTATCAAATTTTAATGTTTTTATCAAATATTGACTTAACTATATAACAGCACTGATAATAAAGTATCTACGGTCCATGAACTAGTGTTTAGCCAGTGTTGTGCAGATAAGAACGTCCAACCAGTAGCTTTGGTAGTGTAGTAAAGGTCACAGTCATCTTCTCCTATGTTCATATAGCCACAGGGAGTCATAGTGGGGAACGATGTTGGATCGCTAGCCTGGAGCTCATTGATTCATCTGGGTTTTTCAGCACGGTTTCCCCTTGTGTTTTAGTGCAGGACCCAGGGAATGACGAAGACAGCTGTCTAGTTGTTTGAATGGTGCACACTGGTATGCACGTAAAAGATCCTGTCAGGGCAAAATTTCCTTCATAGCACACTGTATGACGTGTGCCAGTCTTCAGTAGCAGAACACTAGGACGTTAAAATGCCTGGACGATTTTTCTATTCACATCTGGATTTATTGGTATAAAAATATATTATTTGAAATAGCGATTTCTGATTAATTTTATATTTTGAACAAATGAGATCATCAAGTTAAATTTCATATTTTTTAATGATATTTTTCCATTTTATGAGACATGACGAAATTTAATGCAAATATAAATGTATTTATGGCGTGGCGAGTCTTGTATTACTGGAGGAGACAGGACTATACATCCAAGCCATCAGCATGCAAGCGCCAAAGACACAAAGCATCCCGATAATTAAATAGATGGACAGGATTATAACATTCAAAACTGAAATCAAACATTAAATTTGCAGTGAATAATTCTCGAATGACATTTAGAAGTAGAGGTATAATATTCATAATAACACAACTTTATGGATTTATTATGTCTTGGTTTATTACATAACAACGTTTCAATACTCTTATATCTATGTTGATAAAGATACCTGTAAGAGTATTGAAACGTTGTGAGTAATAAACCAAGACGTAGTAAATCTATAAAGTTGTGTTATGAAAATCAAACAGAATATAAAAAAATATTTGTCACTAGAAAATATGTAATATGCCACTTATTATATATTATATAATAATAATATATATTTTATCATATGTCACTTATTATATATTATATAATAATAATATATATTATATCATATGTCACTTTAAATAAAAATAAATTATATTTCCTACGACGTTTGTTCCATCTCAACGTCCGTTAATTCAACAAAGATAAGTTGTAGGGGTTTATCACGTGGATGCAGCTTACACACCTCGTTAATAATCTCCTGTAACTTGTTAACAGTGTCTACTTTCAGATTATCCATACTGAATTCAGCGTCGGAATAACATTCTTGTGGATACGAAATCCGCAAACATTTTACGGAGGGATTGGACGCCGTATATTTTGTAAAATCCTGTAATACCTGAAAACTGAGTGTATTTTGAGCAAGATTTAAGTACATGAGTTTCTCCATTTTGGAAATGTATGTCTGGAACCGTTGCAGTTGGTCGTTTGTTAAGCCACAGTCTTCCAGTTCTAAGACCATCAACGATGATTTTACAGCTGTGAAGAACGAACATAAAATATCAGTTGCTGTGCTCAATCCATTTGAACTCAAATCCACTTCCTGTAATCCTGATGCATGATGGGACATTGATAAATACGTCAAATCATTCAATCGTAAGCCACAAGCGGCTAGTCGTAAATATTTAAGCGACTGCGACATATCGCACAGAATTCGACGTAGAAGACACTTCACGCGGTTATTACTCAAATCCAAACGAATTAACTTCGGTAGGCAATTTAACAGTTCGGATATTTGTTGTGTCGGCGTAAAGTTGGAAGAAAAGTTGATATTATTGCACGCTAAATCTAATGACGTTAAATTTTTCAGTCTCTTAATGGCAGGAATCAAGGTCACAAGGTCATCACAGGTCAAAGAATTGTAACGAAGTTGCAGAGCTGTCAGATGCTGAAAAATAAAATAAAAACACAAAATTTAAATATAAACAGCAGGGGCCTATTTCATGAAATTTTAACTAAGATAATATCTTAATTTTAGTAATTTGATTGGATAATATTAGATTGATTTTAGTGCTTAGCCAATCAAAATTGAAGTATCTACTAAAATTGGATTTTATCTTAAGTTAAAATTTCGTGAAACAGGGCCCAGGAGCTTATTTCTAAAAATAGTTTTGTCTGAGTGGCCCTTTTGATAAAGCCACATATGGGAATATGTTTTTTAAAAAAAAATCAAGGACCAACCCACCTTCTTATACAAGAAATGAAATGGAATGGGGTTTAACATCCAACTCTTCTGCTTAGATTTCACTAATCAAGATGGGTATACGCCATACAGTGTGTTATAAGGGAAATTTTGCCTGAGCAGCGGATAAATGGCCTTTACTTATATCTAATTCTAACTGCCAAGGGATCTTTTACATGCACGCTAATGTGTACATGGGACTATAAGTGATACAACAGTAGCCAAGTCAGAGCAGAACATTAGGACGCTAAACTCCATTTCTTTTCATTATATCACTTGTATAAAGCAATGAATCTTTTTTCCAAAACTTATTACCAGGATAATATCAGTATCTACCAATGTGATAGAAAAGGTTAAACACATTCCGGACATAATTTTAGGATTCTTTGCCATCGTTGGTCTAGAGAGAGAGAGAAATGGCGTTTTACGTCCACTCAACACAACTAGGTCATTTCATGACTAAAATATGGTTTAAGTTTATTTCAATAGGGGTCTTTAGCAGTGGGAGGAAACCGGAGTACCCGGAGAAAACCCACGAGATTGGACGGGTGACTCGTTAGTCTAGAAGTAAAGGACAATATTTATGTGTACTAAATTTACATACATTTGAAAGTAATGGTTAAACACATTCCAGTTATATTTTTAGAAATCTTATACTCGTACCTCACCACTAATCTGTGTTAGAATGAGATTAACTGCTGCAGCACCAAGTTGAGTAGCACCAAGTCTTTGTAAACACAGTCGGATTTTACTGCCAGGGAATGTGGATACTTTCAACGCTTTACACAGCTCACAAAACGTGGATTCAGATGTAACAAAAGCATCCAGTTTAACAACTAGACCTGGTTATAATAAAATAAAAAAAATATAAGCAATAATTAGAGAAAAGTTGCTACATATTCAACTCAGATGTAAACAATAGTGCTAGCACGATATATCGATGTATCGCAATTCACCATTACCTGATTTGCACATTGAATCGAAAGAGCATTATTGGACATGAGATACAGAGCTGAAAGTTCTCACTATAATAGTTAAAAACTAGATAATGTAAAGGGATATGCTAAAAATGTCAGTCAAATTGATCCACTCTGAACCAAGATATTAGCTTTTGAATTTTAGGTTAGCCACATTACTAAAGTCTGTACAATAAAAAACAAAGTCCCGATAATACATTTCTGGAATAAATCATCAATGAGCATTGTACAGAAAATCGGATTCAAATCCTGTGAAAATCTGACACATAAGAGACCATCGAGACTTGATTAAGGTCATGCCTAGTTAATACAACACTTCAACCCCAAAGAAAGACCTCTTAATTTGTTATCCTCAAAGTGTTTATTGTTGATGTGACTCATACTAGGTCATTTCAAACTAACATAAGGTTCAATTTTATCATTAATTCGATTGCGCATAGGGGTCTTTGGCAGTGGGAGGCAGGGCTGGGGCCATTACATTGCCAATGTAATTAATTACATTACCATTACCATTACTTTTTAAATGTAATCATTACAATTACTTTCTCATTTTTAGCAAAGTAATTAATTACCATTACCCATTACATTGAAAGTAATTAATTACCATTACCCATTACTTTATGACAATATAAATAAAAATCATTTTTCACATAGAAATTAAAAAAAGAACACAATTTTCTGCTATGAACAGCCTACATAACCAAACTCAAAATAATCCTTGCATCACTTTAATAGATATTTGTTTATGAATTGTTATTTCTATAAATTATCAAGGCAAATTTTCATGTGACGGACAGTGGTGATAAAAACTGATGAACTTCGTCGAACATAACTGATTAGAGATTACAATTAAAACAGAAAGGATTGAATGTAAACCAGTTTATATGTATTCATATTACATTATAATATGTATTGCAACCCATTTGGGTCAATTTCTGGGCCCAGAAAATATCAATTTAGCTCCTTTAATACGTAATTTTATGAGATTCATAATCAATCCAAATAGTCTGTCTATAATACATTGTATAACTGATAACCATAAAATAATGAGATGCTTGAAAACCATTGTTTGGTTTGTCACTTGTTACTTTGAGATAAGATTAAAGGGTAGTAAGACTATTGTCTTTTAATCTAACTGATTGATTGATTGACTGAGTGATTGACTGTAAATTAACACTAATCTTTGATTAAAATATACTTCTTTTCAAAGATTCACTTTTTTGGTTACATGTCTAAAGAAGGATCTTGCATAAAAAGTAATAAAAGAAAATGTTGAATGCCTTCTTATTTATATATATTAAATCTTTTTTTTTTTAAAGAATTATAACAAATTGGATTTTGTGTCAGATACACTTAATTTTCTTCTTTGGGGCTATAAAATTTGATGTTTATCATATGGAAATAGTTATATGTGCCATAAAATGTAATTGAAAAGTAATTGAAATGTAATTGACCATTACATCATTTTTGGAATGTAATTAATTACATTTCCATTACTCATTACTTTTGAAATCTTCCATTACTCATTACATGGCCATTACTTAAAAAATGTAATGATTACATTCCATTACCATTACCCATTACCATTACCCCAGCCCTGGTGGGAGGAAACGGAAGGATCCAGAAAAAAAACATGAGTTGGACAGACTCGTTGTGACGTACAGGAGGGGGAATCGAAACCACACCACTTGTCTCAATGACAGACCTTATAATTTAAAGCACACAGGATCAAATCAACTGGCCACTAGAAATGAATCTGACTTACATCCATCTGGGAGTAACGATTCTACGGCTTCTAAAGACGGATAATCACTGTCCATATCTTCTCTACTAGCGGCGTAACTCACTGTATCGTTATATTGTTCTACTAGTTTCTGCTGACGGTTTTCATTAAACGCTAACAAACAATGAGTCGCTAAATAATACAACACAATCTCCGCTGAAAAACAAACAAATTATACAATAATTAATAAGTAAAACTGTAAAATTGAACCCTTACGAGATCTATGGGATATAAACATATATTTTCAGTTTTATAAAAATCGGATAAAGGGTCCACAACCTTGGTATTACATACTTTTACACAAGTTACGATACATGCCAATATTTGAGAGGAACTAAGATCTTTGGGATATAAACATATATCAAGTTTCGTCAAAATTGGATACAAACTTCGACCTGTAGAGTCTCCACAAACAAATGTGAATAACAGAATAATACATCTACATGAAAAAGTGGATATATAAAAAAAACTGTTTGCTGCACACATAACGAAATAGCATCCCTGCTCGGCTCAAATGAAATCAACAAGAGTTATCTCCCATTAACTTCTGATAGTTGTCTTTTTTTTGTCCCAGGTCAGTGCCGTCATCACACACTACATGAACTTTCCACACGGCCTGATGACCCGGTCTCATTCTATCATTAGAATAGTGATAAATGCAATAAGCTGGTGACCTTATCGATCAATAGCGAAAATATTCATTTTGTGGGGCCAAGTACGACTTGTTAAACAAGTGATATTTTTGCCTTAAGAACAAATAGATAATTGAGATTACCTCAGGCCTAGAAACTGGGGTATAACATGTGACCTAAATGAGAGGCATTTTAGCCTTTAATAGAAATTGACACAACAGCCCTGAAATCACGTAACCACGGTTAAAAAAATAATTTGATATCAATTTGATTAAAATACAGGGTCCTGTTTCTCGAAATCTTATCTACAGATAAAATCCAAATTTTAGTAGATACTTCAATTTTGATTGGCTAAGCACTAAATTCAATCTAATATTATCCAATCAAACTACTATTAAAAATTGGATTTTATCTTAATTAAAATTTTGTGAAACAAGTCCCAGATCTCTATTTCGCTTCGTTTTTTCATACTTTTGATGGCCTACACTACATGAAGAAGTTACAGTGGGAGTTCAAGTCAGGGGTCAAACAAGCAGCTTTTGACCCTATGACTTCAGACATTGATTAATCAATCAGCGTTGACGTTTCTTGCAGTTCATCCACAACTCTTCCAGATCCTAGTGTAGTAAAGACAAGTAAAATGAAATTTTGAACTATAAAAACGAAACTTAATAGCATCTGTGTTTTAATCAGACTGATATCATTCATAGAATCCAGAACAATTATATATCTTTACCTGTTGGGTACCCAGTCATATCTAAATATTTCAGTTTTGTTGGATGACGATTTTTAAGACACTGAATAAAACGATGGACGAGTGTCGTTGTATAACTCATGCCACGTCGTACAATATCAGATAAATAGGCATCATTATACAACGGCAACAGTGACACAAATAAATTAGGTGCTAATAGTCTTAATGAAAAACTCTCCATTGGCCAATGTGCTAAAAGTACTTCGATGGCTCTGTCTTTATTGTTAAACAACGCTTCTATCATTAAAGGTATACACAGGCCTTGCGGCACGACTTGAATAGCTTCTAATGTCATAGTTGAATCTTTCACGATATAGCTGCAGCAAATATTCACCAATGATTTCACTGATTGTTTGTTATATTTGGAATATATCGGAGCCGGTTCAGCTGTCAAGTCAACCGGGTAGAAAGCTCCACGGTAGTTATCAACCCAAACCAGGGCTGACGATGAATTAGACATGACTCTTCTTAATGTGTCCGTCTGTCCATTTTCAAGCTTTTCTTTCACTTTTAGGATTTAGGTTATTTAATCTTCTGAAAAATAAATAATAAATTAAAAAATCAACGCGTTTATAAAACAAAAATCCATGGCAGAGAGTGAGAGAGAGATTCGCGACTAACATTGTTCAATTTTATTTCACATAAAAGCACTGACTCACTAACCCCAAGAGTTCCATGGATTAATACCTGGGTTGGACGGGTTTGATGCAAAGATTGGCCTGGCCTGGACCGATCCCTGGGTTAGCGATGGACTGCCATGGTCAGAATGTAGATGTAGGGCGTGGCACCAGCATCTGTCTAATCAGTTGAATGAGACAAGTAAGCTCGATCCTGTGTACACATTGGCATGTAGCCTACGCAACAGGAAGCAGACCGACGTAGTTTCGCTCACAGGGGCCCTAATTAAAATTTAGTAATAGTAATAGATAGTAATAGTAACTAAGAATTACCGTGCCTGTGTGCATGTCAAAGAAAAAGTTGTGCTGCTACAACCTATTTTTCAATGGTGTGAACTGAAAACCATTAAATTATTGCCAAATTGAAATTGGCATTATTCAATTTATTGTTGACATTTCATTTAGCCCTGGTGAAATAAATATAAATGATGATGATTGCAGCCCAGGGCAGGAGTTTGGTGATGACTCATGATACAGTGATAGATAGACACAAAAATACAAAATTTACAGGTTCTATTTCAGCAATGCACCTCTTCCAGTTCCCGTCATCGTAGAGACTTGAAATTAGACTCCATTCTTATACAAAAACCTGCAGATTTTACGGCTTAATGATTCATGAAAGCAGACAAAATAACAGATATTAAAACAAAAATACGTCGCACCCCATTAAAGATTAAATGAGAAGGGAAGCAACTCTAAGAACATAGTCTCGTTCGTCATGTTTTGAATGAATAACAAACCCAAATTCTTCAAAATTCTGGTGAATCAAAACTACATGTCGGACGAGGAAACATGGCGGGAGATTAGAACTGTATTTTTGTTTACTAAATAAATCCGTCGCGATGAGGCGGTCAGCGGCACCGAGTCAGATTAACCCAGCCAAGAGAGTTAAATTTTCTGTTCCGTATAAAAATGTGAATTCAGTCAATGTCAGTAAAAGCAAGGAGGTAATGGTTAATCAGTGATTAAAATGGCCATATTAACATTACTTAGTCCTTCGAAAGGGTTCATTTCATAGTTACTGAGGATGCTGAATGACTGATTTTCTCTGTTGTAAAATCTATGTTTACTTTTTTTTTCAAGCCTGATGAAATTCCAGAATTCAATACTGGTAGGCCTACATCAATTAATAATCAACATTGTTCAATCAAAAACAAGTAAGAGTTATAATTTTCCCCAATTATCTAATCTACCATAGATTGCTGGGTATTGCCACTGCAGCCACGATACCAGGCCTGTAGCCAGGGGAGGATTGCCCCCCCCCCCTGAAAAAATGTTTTGCCCCCCCACTCCCCGATAGAAAATTTTCCACCCATACCTCGAAAATACCTAGACTACTGTAGATTGTGCCAGGTGTGCCCCCCCCCCCCCCAGAAACTTCACTGCCCCTCCGCAGCCAGCAAGCTGGCTACTGGCCTGCACGATACAATTATTATTACAATATAGGTATTGCGATTCAGGTTCTATGATAGATACGTACTAACCCGATTTGTATCACAATTTATAACCCGTTAAATATATATACGGCAGCCTTTCCCCCAAATTATCTACCGTAGAAATGGGTATTGCCACGAAACAATATGCTTTGCGATTTGGGTGCTACAATATCATTCATATCACGATGATTCACAAGCTGATCAATATATTCCACAGTCTGCCCCACAAACTTTTAACATTAACTCGCCTGTCATAAAGTCTGTCATTGAGTCAACAGTGTGGTTTCGAATCCTCAGTCGTTGGATTTTTTTCGCGTACTCCGGTTTCCTCCCACTGCTAAAGACCCCGACGAGCAAGCGAATTATTGAAATAAAATTATACCATATGTTAGTCCTGAAATGACCTAGTTTGTGTCAAGTAGATGTTAAATCCCATTTCTCTCTCTCTCTCTCTCCCCCGCCCCCCCCCGCCCCCCCCATGATTAATTTTTTCTAAGAGTGTAAAGTATCGAAACTAAATACCTATGGCGATGCTTTTCACCGTTAAAGATCATAGTCCAACATTGTACGATGATAGTGCATTTCACTTTCTAAACTTATTTTTTTTCAGCCACGCAGAAGATAGAAATAGCCATGTTGTAAAAAATACATCTGTTAATACAGTTTTAAAAACATTGGTGTCAAGATGTCCCCTGAATTCTCTCCAGTCTCCACAGTTTCCTAATAAACCTGCTGTTACACCAGGTAATTATACAAGAAAACTATTGTAACCAGGTAGCCAAAATTTGATACTCAAACCTTTTTAAAGTTCCAATAGCATTTTTTTAAGTTATATTTTTAAAATTTATTAAAATAAAGCCCCAAAATAGATTGAACCTATACAGTCCTACCTTGTTAAAGAATAATCCTATTAATCCTATAATTCACTATTGCCAGTTGAGAAATTGGCAAAAATATCATTTTCAACTTCAAATTCAAACGTTTGAAGATGGCTGTCCATGTAGAAGAATGGGAAAACAAGGGAGGTAATTGAGTAACTATTTCCTCAATCAATCAGTGTCACCCTTTTTAACCCCCCCAAAATTTTGTCCATGATGGTATAATAGTGAGTTGACAACCTTTTGAGCAAAAAACATAGAAATAATTATATTTTGACTTTCTTAGAAAAAGTGAAATTGGAACTTTAATGAAATAAGGTTGATCACAGTGGCTAAGTGGGTAAAACGCTGGCTCGCTAGCCTGGAGATCATGTGTTCGATCCCTGCATTGACCGAGAAAGTTCATCTAGCTGTCTAGTCGTTTGGATGGGACAGAAAACTAAGGTCCTGTGTACACATTAGAGTGCACGTAAAAGATCCCTTGAAGTTGGAATTTGATATAAGAGTAGCCCGTAAAAGATCCCTTGACATTTGAAATTTGATTTAAGAGTGGGGGGAGAGAGAGAGAAATGGGGATTAACATCCACTCGACACAAACTAGGACTTTTCGGGACTAACATATGGTTTAATTTTATTTCAATAATTCACTTGTGCGTAGGGTTCTTTAGCGGTGGGAGGAAGCTAGAATACCTGGAGAAAACCAACGAGGCTGGACAGACGACTCTACTCTTAGCCACGTACAACCGGGGATTTGAAAACCATGACAGTTGACTCAATGGCAGGCCGTATGATACAGCGCGTGCACACTAACCATTCGGCCATCCATCAAGTGGACATTAAACTCCATTTCCCTTTCTCTCGCTTTCTATACCGTATATGATTCTGTTTCAGTAAGTATAAATAAGTATGTGAATAATGATGAACCTTCAAATATAGAAGTGAAAGAAAGGCGTTATTTTAATGTTGTTTGGTGTAAACGATCGGCAAAAAAGGTAAATAAAAATGCAATCATTTTGATCTCAGTTAATAAGTACATCAAAGATCAATGAAGCTACTTGATAAAATAACTCAATGTTTGTTCTTAGAGGGGCCGCTACAGACGAGAAAAGGTAACTCAAAGTTTGTTCTTAGAGGGGCCGCTAAAAACAAGCGTCAAGAGAACTTTACCCCTAAATAAATTATTCTGGGTTCAAATCTTGATGAATCTCCGGACGTTTCAAAATGACCCTTTAAGTGTTGCAATATGACACCCTTTTCCATGTTGAGATTTATCTTTTCAGCGACAAGGGACAATAAATTCTCTTTTTGATTTTTTAGAATATTTTTTTACATAGAATGTTTGATTTTCTTTTTGTTTATTTTTTAGCACAAGAAATGGGAAGGTGACGGTAAGATATTTCATATTTATTGTAAGATTAATTTTCACGGAAGATGTTAACATTTCTGTTGGCATGGAAACCCTACAGTAGAGTAGACTCTGCTACATATTATGATATCTCAATACCCTGGCACTTTGTGAAATCTGACATCATTTTCATGTCCCTATTTATTTGCTTTTAATTCAGCCAAAAAAGCTTTGAGTAATCGGCACTCTGAATATTCTGAATTACGACATCAATCAGCCGTCCTGTCACATGATTTCCATTGAATCAACATTGTCTAATCTGTGCCCTGTTTCTCGAAATTTTAACTAAAGATAAAATCCAAATTTTAGTAGATACTTCAATTTTGATTGGCTAAGCACAAAAGTCAATGAAATATTATCCAATCAAATTACTAAAATTTGGATTTTTATCTTAGTTAAAATTTTGTGAAACACGCCCCTGGCCTTCAGCCGGTACTAATAAAATTACCGGTATGCATGTTTCAACATCAGATCTGTATATATTTTTTTTTTTTTTTTTATAAGCAATATTTTTATTCAGATTTCTATCTGAATAGGGATTGGGGAACAGGCATAGCCTATATTAAACCCTTCTCCCTGTCAGATATAGATACATGTATTTACAAAAAGAAACATACAATGTACAAGTGCAAATATTTTACAGTGAGTGTGTTATAGTTGTCTCTGGAATGGATTTACAGTTTAGTAATAAGCAAATAGGCAAATAATGTACAAGTGAAAATATATTTACAATGAATGGTTATATGGTTATAGTTGTCCCTGGAATCGTCTGGTGATTTCGAAAAACGAGTGAACAGTTTTAAAGATAATGAATGAGTTTTCTATGTTGTCAATTCCATATATATTTCTTATTTATTGTGAATCTAGTTTTGTAGTAATGTAGTTTTGTTTAATTATTTTAGCTATATTAGTAACTTGTGTTGTGATGTTGTGTTGTTTTATTATTTTAGCTATATTAATAACTTGTGTTGTATTATTATTTTAGCTATATTAATAACTTGTGTTGTATTATTATTTTAGCTATATTAATAACTTGTGTTGTAATATTGTGTTGTTTTATTATTTTAGCTATATTAGTAACTTGTGGTAGAAGTGTTATAATATTGTGTTGTATTATTATTTTAGCTATATTAGTAACTTGTGTGGTAATATTGTGTTGTTTTATTATTTTAGCTATATTAATTACTTGTGGTAGAAGTGTTCAACTGTATGATTTAGATGGTAAAGAGTAAGTAGACTTAATCCATTAAAACCTTGTTATCTCTTACATAACCTGACACTGGGTGCTAAAAGACCACTACGCGCAAGCGAATTATTGACATAAAATTGAACCATATGTTAGTCCAGTCCTGAAATCTAGTTTGTGTTGAGTGGACATTGAACCCCATTTCTCTCTGATTCATTGTTAGATTTAACTCGATTTTTCTCCCGTTGTTAGAATAGGAAAAGCCACTGGTTATAAAAAAGCGGAACTGGAAAGTTTACAAGAAGATGAGACGCTGCCTATAGGAAGTCGGGAGATTCTGGTATGGATGTTTTAAACCAAATAATCATTTTATTCATATTATGTTTAATGTTTATTTTATTGTTTGAGCAGTGATTGAAAGTTTAGTAAATGCTTAACTTAAACATATATTATGTAAGAGATGAATCTACCTATTGCAGGTCTTTCTTCAGGCCTGAAATGTTATCTTGATTATTAATTAGACATTAATTAACTTATCCAGACCATAATCAACTCTCTATTCCATCGTTAGCCTGCGTATATACTGGATTAGGATCAGATTTGCGGCTCAACTTTCGTTCATGATTAAATCATTATATGGATAATCAAGACTATGTTTTTTATAAATTATAGTACCGACTTTAGTAATGATGATCTCGGCTTGGCTGAAAATTCAATTTCTGGATAGCTATTTTGTTTATAATTTGTAGATAATGTCAGTTTTAACAGAAGAACAATATTTAAGTGGTACATGTTTTTCGGGAGCATCAAGTGTCTCCACAACAACAGAAGTTTTACCAAGAAGTTAGTTCACCATTTAATTTATATTCTTTGGTTGGGGTGTTATCAGGTGTTATAAGTTGTAAATATGATTGGGGTTGGGTGGCCGATTGGTCTAATATGTGCACTTAAGATCATAAGGTGTTTTAGTGGCTAGTGTCGATCCCAAGCATGTTTATGACAACTAAGGAGTAGGGTTGCCTGTCCAACCTCGTGGTGTGGTTTCGATTCCCTGTGGTACGTTATAAGGAGTAGGGTTGCCCAGTTTTCTCTGGGTCCTCCAGTTACCTCTTACTTCTAAAGACCCCTATGCTCAAGCTAATTATTGAATTAAAATTGAAACGTGTTAGTCCCGAGTGTCTGTTCAACCCCACTTCATTTTATTTGACAAATTTTATCATCAAAGCAAATTATTTTAATTTTGTATGAAATTATTTTTACAGTGAAACAGAAACCGTTCATTGATCCAAATAAAAGCAGCAAAAACACGATGAAGGTATTTGACTCAATTTTCCAACTGTTCAGCCCGAGGATAAATTAATTGTCCCCTAATATTTCCATGTGTCTTATTTTCTTCATATTAGTCGTATATTCATTGAATCATCTTAAAACAATGAAATTAAGTTTTATCGCCCTACTTTTGTGCACAAACTGGGCTAATGATGACTAGTCTCTGTCACCCAGAACCCCCTAGTCTTCAACGCACGGAGGGTCTGGGTCGGTTCTCAATTTTTGACGAAAATT
This sequence comes from Patella depressa, assembly GCA_948474765.1. Taxonomy (NCBI): domain Eukaryota; kingdom Metazoa; phylum Mollusca; class Gastropoda; family Patellidae; genus Patella; species Patella depressa. The sequence goes on along the minus strand of OX419718.1, from coordinate 66,836,495 downwards.
ACTGGATAATCTACCACATAAAAAACCAAACATTTGGTTACGCATGGGCAATGGAACCTTTTGGTTAAAGTATCCAATGAAAGCAATGACGTATATATATACGTATATATATATACGTCATTGAATGAAAGTATCGGTAAGTGCTAGATCTATTTTGCTAGATTCTATAAAGCGTGGTTGAAATATATCCCACAATTCACTTGGCACATCTATTATTAGAAACAAAATAGAGATGAGGAATAAGCATGGATCGCGATGAAGAATTAAGAAGATTGTGAGAAGCCATACGTCTGATTCATGGCGAGAGAAAATTACCATTTCAATTGAAACCTTTACACAACCAAATTTTAAAGAGTGTCATCGTTGACAAGCGAGCTGTTTTGATAGATTCAGTACGTGGTAACTTAAAAGACTGGATAATCCAGACAATGACCTATTTTCCGTCAAATTTTGAGGACCCATCCAGACTAATATTCGTAGATGATGATAGAGACTAAATGATGACAGGCATTTTAAAACACAATATTTGCAGTAATAGAGAATCAATGCTCGTCAGATTGCATTCAAAGCCTGTATCAAGGTGACTGTGAAATGGAATGATATAGAATTCTTTGAGACCAGGCAAAAAGGCCACTGTTTGGGCAAAATTCACCTGTCTGGCATAGGTAACGTGACCATATTAGTCCCTAAATTACGGACCTGTGATGTTGATTAGACGTTATTCTAATTTAATTCATTGTTCTTCCAGAATGAAAATTTTAATCCATTAAAAGGTCCTCGACATGACCCTTTAGAAGAAGGAGCTCTTGTAATGCCGAGACCTAGTCCTGAACATCAGGTTGGTAGACAAAAACATCACATATGATAAAAACATCCCGCTCATTGATGCTGAAGAATTGTGCTATAATAGGAAATTCCCGGTGCATTAATGTTCTAATAAACAATGCAACAACCTTACTATTGCGTTTAACATCCACTCAACACAAACTAATTCATTGGGAACTAACAAATGGAACAATTATGTGCTTTGGCGTATTGTAAGGGTCTTTATTAGTTGGAGGAATAAATGAAACATATTGGATTATTTGTGTTTTTGTTTGGTGTGGGGTTTGGGTGCACTTTAGATCATAAAGTCTGTCATTGAGTCAGTTGGTGTGGTTTTGATCCCCAGCTTGTATCTGACATTAAGTAAGGTCACATGTAGGTTTTCTCCGGGTCGTCTGGTTTCCTCACACTGCAGAAAAACCCTATGCGGAAGTGATTATTGAAATAAAAATGGACCATATGTCAGTCCTGAAATGACCTAGTTTGTGAGGAGTGGACATTAAACCCCATTCTTCTTTCTATTTTAGGGGAGTTGGGATGGCCTAGTGGCCTAGAGTGCCACGCTTCGACCTCTAGCTGGCCGGTCACCTCTGGTTTTGCGGCTGTGGTTTCGATCCCTGGTGTAAGCGTATGTGGCATGGAGATAGAGGCGCCTTCTCGACCTTGTGGGTTTCCTCCGGTTTCCTCCCACTGCTAAAGACTCCTTTGCGCTTGCTAATTATTGAAATAAAAAATTAAAACCATATGTTAGTCCCGAAATGACCTAGTTTGTGACAAGTGGATGTTAAACCCTATTCTTCTTTCTATTTTCAGTTAAAGAACAATCTTCAGAATCTACCAATAGTAGATGTTGTTGTTGACCCTTATTTAACCTGTCAACTTCGACCCCATCAAAGAGAAGGCGTGTTATTCATGTATAAATGTGTTATGGGATTCCAGGATTACTATGGTAACGGAGCCATCTTGGCGTAAGTTATTATCAATCGTTGTTATTTCACAACACTTACGTATAGATATTAATCACTGGTCGTTCTCAAGAATACAAAATTACAAATGAGGATGGCTCTCTAATCTGGAGGTCGCATGTTTCATCCCTGCATTGGCTGTTCATCATGATTTGGCGGCGTAGTTTCCCCTTGTCAATGGTGCAAGACGGTGGGCCTGACAAGGGTAGCTGTCCAGTTATTTGAATGGCATGAAAACCTGAGTGTACATTAGCATACATGTAAAAGATCCCTTGGCAGTTGGGCTTTGATATAAGAATAGGCCAAAGTGCCACTACCCAGGCAAAATTTCCCTCATAGCACACTGTATGGTGTATACATGCCCGTCTTCAATTGCCTAGTTCGGAGCAGAACAGTAGGACGTTAAACCCCATTTCGTATTCAAATATTACGGCATAACAAACAATACGAATTAAAAAGACATTTAAATCTTCCGTTCTTCTGTCGGTTTACTCTACTTCACACGAGCAAATTATTGAAATAAAGTTGAACCATATGTTAGTCCCGAAATGACCTGGTTTGTCTTCAGTTGACGTTAAACCCCATTTCTCTCTTTCCCATAAAGAACAAATCCAATAAATGTTTGAATTTTTGTGATGGTTTTTTTTTTCAGTGATGATATGGGTTTAGGTAAAACATTACAGTGTATCACATTATTATGGTAATTATTATTATTTTGAATTTAACTCGGGCGTTTCATAAATCTATATTTCGTTTCGTTTGTTTCTAAATTCGATGCCTCAACTACATGAAGATCTAACCAGTTGTAGCCGGAGGTTGTGTCAGAGGTCATAGGAGCGGCTTTTGATCAGTTGATAAACCAAATAGCATTGATGTTTCTAGTGGTTACCCACAGATCCGTGCACCCCTTGCCAAGAACGTGTTGTAACAGTCTGTTTCATTGGCTAATCCCTCACATCATTCAGAACACGTCAATAACAACTCTTCCAGATCCTAGTGTAGTAAAGACAAATAAAACCAAATTTTGAACTGTAGAAACCGAAACGAAATAGGATCTGTGTTTTAATCAGATTGGTGCTTCATCGATCCTCTCATTGACTAACGGAAGCCCTAACCGTTTGGAAGTGGGTGGGTTTTTTGTGCAATAACAACGAGCATAGACAGTATTTTTTCACCACATCACCAGCGAAGCAGTGACTCCTCTATACATTGATCTGATTGGTTGTCAAGATGTGTGTAACCCATCCCCTTTTCATTATTGATGTTACCAATGTTACAAGTCATTTCTAGCTCGCTGCATTCGTTAACATGTCCTCGATGAAAACCGTGCTATAAATATAACTTAGTTGATTGGTTGACATAAGTATAAATCATTTGATTAGTTGACAAGACATGTGTTACCTGTCCTCAAGTGAAATCTGTGCTATAAATATAACTCATTTGATTGGTGGAACTGTAAATAATAAATTACGACCTGTGATTTATTTTTAGGACGATGTTAAAACAAGGACCTTATGGTGGAAAACCTGTTATAAAAAAAGCTTTAATAATTACCCCTGGTAGTTTAGTTAAGGTAAAAAAAAAAGATTCAGGTCGAATCACTATTATTCTTCAATTGTGTAATCGGTCGGTTGATGGCTGAGTGCTTTAGATCATACAGTCTGTGAATGAGTTATGTGACATGGTTTCAATCCCCAAGTGTCTATGACAAAGAGTATAGTTGCTTGACTAACCTTGAATTTTATCCAAGAACAATGCTTTCCTCTTTCTGCTACCGTGGGTTGAATGGCCTAATGGTTAGCATGTGCGCAATGTATCATAAATCAACTGGCATCGTTTCAATTCCCTGGTTGTAAGTGACAAGGAGTAGGGGGCGCCTGTCCAACCTCGTGGGTTTTCTCCGGGTCCTCTGGTTTCCTGCCACTGCTATAAAGACCCCTACGAATTATTGAAATAGAATTGAACCATGTGTTAGTCCCGAATGACCATGTTAAACTCCATTTCTTTCTCTCACTTTCTTCTACCATATGTTAATCCCCAAATAACCTAGTTTGTGTTCACCAGACTTTAAACTCTCTCTCATCCCTTTATTAAAGCCAGTATCAATAAAAAGATACTTTTAAAATTTGATTTTAGAACTAATAAATGCTGAGAGTAATATTTGATTATAAATTTAGAATTGGTATGCTGGGTTTAATGTTTAAATCGATATTTAGAATTTAATATTTAAATGTATATTTAGAATTGGTATGCTGAGATAAAGAAATGGTTAGGTACAGAAAGATTAAATATATTTGCTGTTAGTGGTAATCAACGAGTTGAGGTGGGTAGAAGTTGTATGGTGTACAGTGTGCTATGAGGGAAATTTTGCCAGGACAGTTGCAGTACGACCTACTCTTATATCGAATTCCAACTGCCAAGGGTTCTTTTGTGTGCATGCCAATGTGTACACAGGATGTGCATTGACCATGCAGTGTGCTCTGAGGGAAATTTTTTGCATGTTACAGGTTCTTTAACGTGCACGGCTACATGTACACAATACCTTGGTTTATTCTCAGAGAAGGGAATTCAATGTCCCTCAACACAAACTCAATCTAAATGAAATTCAGATCTATATTTCGTTTGACTGACCCCTCATTTCAATCAGAACACGAGTCTTTCAGATCCTAGTGTAGTAAAGACAAAGTAGAACGAAAATGAAACGAAATAGGATCTGTGTTTTAATTAGATTGATACAAACTAGGATCCCGGAATAACCCTGGTAATTCTCTTGCGCACAGGAGTCTTTAGCAATAGGAGGAAAACCACAGGTTTGCTGGACGACCCTACACCTTCTCACATACTTGACTTAATGACAGATCTAATGAGTCGTTAAACCATTTGGTGACCCACTTAATTGTAGTTTGTGAGGCCCCTCCCGCCCTCAAAAGGGGGTTGGGATGGCCTAGTGGTCTAGAGTGCCGCACTTCGACCTCTAGCTGGCCGGTCACCTCTGGCGTGCGACTGGTTTCGAGCCCTGGTGTGAGCGTATGTGACATGGAGATAGGGGCGCTTTCTCAACCTCGTGGGTTTCCTCCGGGTACTCCGGTTTCCTCCCACTACTAAAGACCCCTACGCGCAAGTGAATTATTGAAATAAAATGAAACCATATGTTAGTCCCAAAAATGACCTAGTTTATGTCGAGTGGACGTTAAACCCCATTTCTCTCTCCTCTCTCCCCCCTCAATCATCATTTAATGGATTCTAATATAATTTTGTTATTTTTATTTCTTGACAGGATTACAAGAAATCGTCAATTCATCCAGTATTAATCGTCTCGTATGAAATGTTTGTCCGAACTTATGATATAATTCAAAACGAAAACTTTGACTTGGTTATCTGCGATGAAGGTCACAGATTAAAAAATACAGCCATAAAAACTACCTCAGTAAGTCCCAAATTTAATTAAATAAACAGAAGTGACAAACACGAAAGGAAAATCTGAATTATATATATAACTGACTGAAGTGATGAGTGATAACCAATACACATGCGAATTTCTGCTCACTAATAATTCCTTCGAAGACCAAATGTTGTTATATCTGTGAGAAGATATCTAATAATTCAAAACAGAAATTGACGGTCACTAGAAAATTTGAAAACGAACTGAATCATCAGGTCAGAGGAAAATGGAATTGATATATAATTTTTTAATGTGTCAGGTTATAATGACATTATCAACTTTTTTAATGTGTCAATTTCAGCTTATAATGAGTTTATCAACAAGAAAGAGAATCGTATTAACAGGAACCCCAGTACAGAATGATTTGCAGGAATTCTTCTCTATTGTAGAGTTCTGCAATCCAGGAATTCTAGGTACGTTATAAACAGCAGTCATTGGTCGCAAATTTAACATGTAAATATCAGATGAAAAGAAACATACTTTTCAATTGGGCGATTTAAAATCTCTTATCTCGAAAGGGATTGTTTATCTTTAAAAGAAGTATCAGTCCAAAAAGGGTTCAGCTCAATTCAACATTTTAAAAAATTGAACATTTCATAAAATTGTAAAAAATTAAGACATTTGTTAAAAATTAAGACATTTGTTAAAAATTAAGACATTTGTTAAAAATTAAGACATTTGTTAAAAATTAAGACATTTAAAAAAATTATGTATTTTTTGATGTGTATTTCAATTACTGTTGTAATGTAATTCTACCTTCAGGTACTAGCAGCGCTTTTCGTAGAGTTTACGAAGACCCGATTGTTGCATCTCGTCAACCAGGTGTAGGTCAGGATGTTGTGATGTTAGGTGAAGAACGGGGCTGTGAATTATCACGATTAACCTCCATGTTTATTTTACGAAGAACTCAAGAAATTAACAACCAATATTTACCCCCTAAAGGTAGGACAAATATTATTATTACACCAATATGTGTCTGGCAACCAATATCTCCCTCCGAAAGGTAGGAAATGAAGTGGGGTTTAATTAACGTCCTCCTGTTCTGCTCTGAACGGGGCTAATAAAAAGACAGGCATATGCCATACAGTGTACTATGAGGGAAATTTTGCCCAGGCAGCGGCTCTATGGCTTACGCTTATATCGAATTTGAACCGCCATGGGATCTTTTACGTGCATGCTAACGTACACCTTGACACACATGTGCCTGATAGTGCTACGGAAGTGCTTACAATGATGATGATGATTTTGATTTTGATTATTTGCAGTGGAGCTGGTGTTATTTTGTAAAGCAAGTGAGTTTCAGTTACAGATATATCGTCAGTTTTTGACAAGTCGTACGATACGTCAATGTTTGTCTGGTAGTATGGTCGGTGCACCACATCTCATCTGTATAGCCGCATTAAAACAGCTCTGTAATCATCCCCGTCTGGTATTTGATAAAGCTGTTCAGTCTGCTGGGGCAGTGGACGAAGATGGCGAATTAATAGTAAGTTTTTGCCAGTGAAATGAAATGAAATCGGGCCCCGTCTGGTATTTGATAAAGCTGTACAGTTTGCTGGGGCAGTGGATGAAGATGGGGAATTAACAGCAAATTTTACCCTCTCAATTGAAATGAAATGGGTTTTATTGAAATAAAATTAAACCATACGTTAGTCCTGAAATAACCTAGTATGTGTCGAGTGGACGTTAAGCCCCGTTTCTCTCTCTCTCTCTTTCACAGATACTTCACAATAAACAACGCTGTTTTTGTCTACTGAATGATTGTTTATTACCATACTAACAAACAACTGCTGTATGATTATATGTTTTATTTTAGGAATCGGTATATTCAGGGTTATCTACCTTGTATCCACCACATTATGGAGATCAGGAGATTGTTTGTGAAGATTCCGGGAAACTTATCGTCCTAGCATCCATATTGTTGGCAGTACATCATCCTGCTTGTCGAGAGAAAATAGTCATTGTGTCAAATCATACTAAAGTAAGAATATTAACAAACTTCTTTTTTTACCTGGTCACTGTAATCAGGGTTGATTAATTAAACATGTATTATGCAAGACTTAGGTAAAGAGTTCAGCATAATATTTCAAAAATAGATAATGCAAAATGACTATATTGAAAATTTCATTCAAATTACTTTATTCTGAGCAAAGTTATCAATGGTTGTAGTTTTGACAAGATGTGTTCATTGATCGTAACTCCAATACTGGTCATTTGAGTCTTAGTCTCGCTTCTCTGATTTTAAATTAAATCTATGAATGGCAAACCTTCCTGATAACCGATCCTTCCTGATGAACAATCTTTCCTCAGGTACAATCCTTCCTCAGGAACAATCTTTCCTCAGGAACAATCCTTCCTTATGATCACAGTCCTTCTTTATGAACAATAAGAATATGGACTGGTGAAGTCATGACTTTATATATTTATTTGGCTTTCGAGGTATTCAAGTGGTAATGCACTCACCTGTCAACAAGAATTTCCAGATGAAGGCCAGGTTAAATGTTAGTTCTAAAAACTATCATGTTCTTGGAGAAAAAAAAGTTGTAAAATGAACTTATAGCGTGAATAGATTTGTTCGTCTGACAAGATTTTGAAACAGAGGTAGCCTTAGTAGGGGCAGGAGATGATGAACCATTTGCCATCTGTGTCTAATTTTTGATCATTTGCCAACTTATTCCAATTTGTGATCATTTTCCAACTCTGTCTAATTTCTGATCATTATGTTTCAGACTTTAAACGTAATAGAAAGATTTTGTGTGACAACTGGTTATAAATTCCTGCGTTTAGATGGACAGACCCCAACCAATCACAGACAAGAATTAGTTAAAAAATTTAACAATAAATATTCGACAGAAAGTAAGTAATAGATAAACACAAACCAAATGTGTCATTCAAAGTTCCCAGAAACCCTAAAATTTGTGACGAGAGAAATGATGTTTAACTTTGGGACTAAAATATGGTTCATTTTTATTTCAATAATTCGCTTGCATGTAGGAGCAGGGCCTATTTTAAGGATTAGTTGACGAAGCACGGTGTCCGTGTCAATACTTATTTTGGGCGGGGGGGGTCCGGGTGGGTTCGCCGGCTCCGAGAAAATTTTCAAAATTCGACCGGCAGAGAATACCGGAAACACCACTTCTGAGTAGGAAGTGATCAGTTCGATGTAGCTCCTTAGCTTTCGGAATTTGTGACCAAACAGATCATGAACTATGAACAAAACAATCGGATAAAACTCGCCAGATGTAAACTTATAACTTCCAGAATTATTTTCACACTATTTACACTTTTAATACCAAAGAACTGACCGACAGATTTATGTATATCCGACCTCTTGTCAGGGCATCGGATGTTCAAAGAAAAGTCCAAACACACTAAGATTCACAAAGGTATACACACCTTTTTTCAGAGCACGGATTTTAGATTTTCAAAGCACGGATATTTCATTCCGAGGCACGTTGAAATAGGCCCTGTGTAGGAGTCGTTTAAAGGGACAATAACATTCTTGCTGGCTTGGTAACTCCAGAAAATAAATAATACCCTTATTCTAAGTACTAGATGTTTAAATGTCCTACCTGTTGTGTAAATTATCCATTACAACATATTTTATTTGTCCAGGGAGTTCGAAATTATTTCAAAATCCAAGTCACATTTGAAAAGGTTTACGTTAGACTTTTCAAATCAATTGGTTGAATTTTTCCAATTTTTTAAATTAGGTGTGTTAAGATGAAATTTATATCATCATTTAATTGGAATATTCTAAAATAATACGATTTGTTGACCAGAATGAAGATTGGGACATATTTTTCAGTTACAACAAGAGTGTTATTGGGGCTTTAATAGTGGGTGGAAACTGGACGACCCGGTTTCTTTCTGCTGGTCTGTGACCTACCAAACCCTATGTATATTGTCGACCTACACAGAATTGACTTGGCGAAAAGATTTAGGGTGTCATGGATAGTGCTGTTATATTATATTTATATTTCTATGTTTCTAGCGGTGTTTTTGTTGAGTAGTAAAGCTGGAGGTGTAGGATTAAATCTGATTGGTGCATCAAGACTCGTTCTCTATGATATTGATTGGAATCCAGCCAATGATCTTCAAGTAAGTGGTTTACCTGTTACTACTCGGCACATGTAAATATCGTCCACCCCAGTTCCTTGATGAACAAGTCTGGATAGAAAGCTCCTGTTTTTATGATAGTATCATGTTCCCGGAGGAATGACTGCGACATTTTAGCTGAACATTTAGACTTGGTATTCACGACACTCGAGGAATATGATAAGCAGTAGCCAGACTTATATTGCAGTCTATGCGTGTGCTATCCTCGCAAATGCCAGTTGGGATGTGATGGTTAGTCCATTTTGAAATTTTTAATGATAACCAAAATTATGCAAAATCCTAAATTTTGATATTTTCAAGAATTTCTCTACTCAACCTTGAGATTGACTGTGCTTCTTCTGTTCCTGATGATATTTGACACATGTATTAATTTCAGTAACAGAACACAATTTTTATGGTAAACAATCACTGGTTTATTGTGCTTGATAACGATAAGAGGATACTTGTCGAAACGTCATGCGGTTAGAATAAAACAGTGATTGTTTCCCATAAAAATTGTGTTCCCCAATCACTAAATGCCACTTAAAGATTATGTTCAATGTTAACTTCAGGCTATGGCGAGAGTATGGAGAGATGGACAGAAGAGAAAAGTCTATATTTACAGGTTACTTACAACTGTGAGTTTTTATCTTTATAATTCATATATATGTTTTATTATCTACCTTTATTATATAACGTGGGGGGGTGGGATGGCCTAGTGGTCTTGAGTGCTGCGCTTCGACCTCTAGCTGGCCGGTAACCCATTGAATAACCCGAGCGGTATGCAATGGTCACTGAGTTCTATCTTACATCATAGAGTTTCCCTTATATTAAAAAAAACTTTTATGTGTTAATTTAGGGTACAACAGATAAAAATTGTTTTGTGTTTTGTTTTAGGGGACTAATGGACTATGTATAAAACCTGTATTTCATGTTATTTCAGGGGACTATAGAGGAGAAAGTTTATCAAAGACAGATCAGTAAACAGGGGTTGAGTGGGGCCGTAGTTGATCTACGAGCTAAATCTGATGTTCAATTTTCTAGAGAAGATCTAAAGGTCTGCGTTTAATGTTAAACTAGGCAGAAATGCCACTGCCCAGGCCAAATTTTTCCTTTATCACACTGCATTTGTTTGGTGCAGATATTTAAGTTTTTAAGGGATTAGGGGTCCTGACACGTAAGCTTCATTTATACTGAGCGAGACCGATGCCACAGCAACTTTTTGCACAGAAATTCAAAGATAAAACTTTTATGATTTGACCATATATGCTGTTTACATAGCACTCATGATTAGCTAATGAAAATCGGTCATGTGAACTGTTCCCAAAATCTCTGTGGAAAATTATCGCCAGATTCGTTGCCAATATAAATGACTTCGTTCAAATAGTAGTTAATCAACCAGTATATGATTGCTTAGTATAAACGGTTGTCAGTTTCCTTGTGGATCCACCCTGGAAACAGTCCTGTCAAGGTTTCTCATGTTTATGACGTAGGGGGGGGGGTTGATGGCCGAATGGTTAGCACGTACGCGCTGTATCATAAAGCCTGTCATTGAGTCAACTGGCATGGTTTTGATTCCCCGGTTGTACGACCAACCGGGTCCTCCGACTGCTAAAGACCTCTACGTGCAAGCGAATTATTTAGATAAAATTAATTAAACCATATGTTAGTCCCGAAATGACCTAATTTATGTCGAGTGGACGTTAAACTCCATTTCTCTCTCTCTCTCTGTTGATGATGTTGAGGGTTAATAAGAATGAGCAAACAATTTTATATTTATCATGAACTTTTTGTGGCAATATGTTCTCGTACATCTATCTTGATCAATCTAATGTAACTAATCTTGTTTCAGGATTTATTTTCATTGAATGAAAAGACTATTTGTGATACACATACGTTATTAAACTGTACCTGTACGGGAGAAGGTGACGAGATAGAAAAAATAACACCCCCACCACCGGTACAGAGATCATGTCAGCTAGGACAACCTAAATCTCAAACAAAGGTATGTAGTACGAACTAAACCGTAGATTCCCTGACCAATGGGTCGCAGAGCACTTTTCATGGGGTTGTGGTGTGGACTACTCTAAAAAAATTTCATGTGGTTGTGGGAGACTACTCAGAATTTTTCCATAGGGCTGTGGTGGACTATTCAGTAACTTTTCATGTGGTGGTCTATGTGAAACTTCTCATGAGGTTGTGGTGGTCTACTCTTAAACTTTTCATGGAGTTGTGATGGACTAGTCTGAAACTTTTCATGGGGTTGTGGACTACTCTGAAATTTTTTATGGGATTGTTGTGGACTACTCTGAAATTTCTTGTGGGTTGTGTTGGACTACTCTGAAACTTTACCTGTGGTTGTGGTGGTCTACACTGATTCTTTACATGGGGTTGCGGTAGACTACTCTGAGACTTGAAAAAATGATTGTATATACATCTCTGATCAATACATCTCTTGCCAATCATCTTTCCTCTCTCCCTCCCACGATTTGTTTCCTCGATCTCTATTTACCCCTGTCTCTCATTTTGGTCTGTAAATAATGATGGTGTTTCATAGTAAAAGGTGACTTTATTCTTCGAAGGGTCACGTCTCGATTCGATGATGGTTTCTGGAATGGGGTCCGAACCAACAAAAGGCTGGGAACCACTGAACTGAACTGTATACAACCCCTCAAGATGTCCCGTCTTTATTAGCCCATGTTAGGAGCAGAACAGTACTGGGAATCCTCGTATTTAAGCCCTCCAGTTATTAAGAACATGGGCTTAATAACTAGTTTCAATTTTAAATTAAAGCCCCAGGGCTTAAATTTAAAATTTATTTTAGAGTGGTCTCTCTATTAATTTTTCAAACAATATCTGTTGACATTGATGGAGTCACGTCGAATTGGTGAAGGCCTACACATTGTACTGTTGGTGCCGTGGGAGGGTTTCACATCTTTAAAACTCATTGGACTCCAATTGCAGGTGACATCCTAGACACTAAATGTCACAATTATAAAAAGAACCCAAATATTTGTCGTTTTTTCCTTATTTCGAATTTTAGCCCTGGGCTTAATTTCAGAAGAAATTTTTTATACGCCCACATTTTCATGTGGACGTATATTGTAGTCGCCCCTGTTCGTCCGATCGGACATCCGTCCGTCCGTCCACAATTGTTTGTGAACAGTCTACAGGTCACAATTTTTATCCGATTTCAATGAAACTTAAAATATAGGTTTATCACCCTAAGATCTCGGTTCCTTTCGATATTGGCATGTATCGGACGGTAACTTCATGGGTTATGGCCCCTGATTGTACGAAAAATCACGTTTTTTAGCTTGTGAACAGTGTAGAGGTCACAATGCATGAAATGCATGTTTATAAACCAAAGATCTTGGTTCCTTTCGATATTTGCGCCAATTGGATCGTAACTTCCTGAATTATGGCCCCTGATTGTCCGAAAAATCGCCCTTTTTAGCTTGTGGTCTCTCTGGAGGTCAAAATTGTTATCCGATTTAAAAAAACGTTTGATTATATCACCTTTCCATGGTTATGAAGGTTGAATTCGAATTTCGTGAAAATCGGACCAAAATTGACGGACAAAATGGCCGCCATTTGTACGCAAATAGTGTGAAAATATGTTATATCAAGGTTGTGGACCTTATGGAGGTCACAATTTTGAACCGATTTGGATGAAACGTGACATGTATGTTTATAACCGAAAGATCTTGGTTCCTTTCGATATTTGCGCCCATCGGATCCGTAACTTCCTGAATTATGGCCCCTGATCGTCCGAAAAATTGCCCTTTTTAGCTTGTGGTCCCTCTGGAGGTCAAAATTGTTATCCGATTTAAAAAAAACGTTTGCTTATATCACCGTTAAATGGTTATGAAGGTTGATTTCGAATTTCGTGAAAATCGGACCAAAATTGACGGACAAAATGGCTGCCGTTTGTACGCGAATAGTGTGAAAATATGTTATATCAAGGTTGTGGACCTTATACAGGTCACAATTTTGAACCAATTTTGATGAAACTTGACATGTATGTTTATAACCCAAAGATCTTGGTTCCTTTCGATATTTGCGCCCATCGGATCGTAACTTCCTGAATTATGGCCCCTGATTGTCCAAAAAAATCGCCCTTTTTAGCTTGTGGTCCCTCTGGAGGTCAAAATTGTTATCCGATTTAAAAAAACGTTTGATTATATCACCATTTCATGGTTATGAAGGCAGAGCATAAATTTTGTGAAAATCGGACCAAAATTGACGGACAAAATGGCCGCCGTTTGTATGCGAATAGTGTGAAAATATCTTATATAAAGGTTGTGGACCTTATAGAGGTCACAATTTTGAACCGATTTTGATGAAACTTGACATGTATGTTTATAACCCAAAGATCTTGGTTCCTTTCGATATTTGCGCCCATTGGATCATAACTTCCTGAATTATTTTCCCGGATTGTCCGAAAAATCGCTTTTGTTCGCTTTTGGTCCCTCTGGAGGTCAAAATTATTATCCGATTTAAAAAAACGTTTAACTATATCATCGTTACATGGTAATGAAGAGAGAGTGTGAATTACGTGAAAATCGGACTAGAATTGACGGACAAAATGGCCGCCATTTGTACACGAATAGTGTGAAAATATGTTATATCAAGGTTGTGGACCCTATAGAGGTCACAATTTTGAATCGATTTTGATGAAACTTGACATGTATGTTTATAACCCAAAGATCTTGGTTCCTTTCGATATTTGCGCCCATCGGGTCATTACTCCTGAATTATGTTCCCTGATTGTACGAAAAATCACCCTTTTTAGCTTGTTGTGCCTCTGGAGGTCACAATTATTATCTGATTTAAAAAAAAAAACGTTTGATTATAAAAACCAAACAAATTCTAATGATTTTCTGATAATTCCTTAATATGCAACAACTCTTGTTGACTGCCCGGACGATTTGGCTGCTGTGTGGGCGTATGTTTCGTTGCCTGGCAACCTATTTTTTATCACTGACAGTCAAATTCGAAATTAAGCCCAGGGCTTAATACGAAATTCCTGGTAGGACGTCAAACCCCATTTCATTTCATTTCTTGTATTATGTAAGATTTAGATAAATAGCTGACCAGTTACAAAATAAATATTGAAAAGCATTTTGAACCCACACAAGAAAAGCTACATAATATAATTTTATAAATTGTTGTTTTCTTTTCTTCCAGAAAAATCTGTCAATGGATGAGTTATTAGATTGGAAGCATTTACTTGGATCGTTTCCAGATCTGGATCCTAACTGGTTCATCTCAGATCTTCAGGACTATTTAACATATATATTTTGGAACGAAACGAAGCCAAACATAAATTTATGATCAAAAGACTCCACAGTAGAATGAACAATAATTTTGTGCTATGTCTGTGAATGAAATTTAACTTGTGTTTGTGAAATATTGATGATAAAAAGACTACAATAATATGAACATTAATTTATATCACAGAGTTTTGTGAGGTTATCTGTGAATATATTGAATTGAAATAGGGTTAAAATCCATGAATGAAACTTGTATGTTGCAAGTTTCTAATCCAAAAAGTATGATAAAAGTATGAAATGAAATGAAATGAAGTTTAACGTCCTACTCTTTTGCACCTAACCTGGGCTAATGGAAGACGGGCATACGCCATACAGTGTGCTATGAGGGAAATTTTGCCCAGGCAGCGGTGCTACGGCCTACTCTTTTTCGAATTCCAACTGCCATGGGATCTTTTGCGTGCACTTCAGTGTGAACACAGGACCTCGGTTTTTCATCCCATCCGAACGACTAGGCAGCTGTCCTTGACATGCCCTCCTGCATCACTGACAAGGGGAAATCACACAGGAAGAAAATCGAGATGAACTTTCTCGGCCAATGCAGGGATCGAACACCCGACCTCCAGGCTAGCGAACCAGCGCCTTATCCACTTAGCCACCGTTACCCCTGTATGATAAAAGACTCCCACATTCAAATATATTACAAGAAATGAAATGGTGTTTAAACATCCTATTGTTGTGGCAAACTGGGCTAATGACGACGGGTATACACCATGCAGTGCGTTATGGGGAAGATTTTGCCCAGATATTATTAATACATGTCCAGCACTAAGTTGAAATTGTCAGGCACTAATGAAATAGTACCTGACATTTTGTCAGGTACATCTAAAACTGTTATTTCCAGGCCTGGATAGACATCCCTACATTGTACTTCTGGTCACGTACAACCGGGGAATCGGGCTTAATGAGGAAATAAAACTAGGGATGCTATTAATGATTTTTATTGATGTTTTCTAATAAATTTAATACATTAACATAAATCATCCACTCATACATATAAAGTACAATTGACATCTTCACATCGTCAAGTCAATATATCTCACCACCTGGAACACCCCAACTACTGCTCCCTACAGCACCTGTGACATCTCAACTACTGCTCCCGAGAGCACCTGGGGCATCTCAACTACTGCTCTCGAGAGCACCTTAACACCCTAACTACTGCTCCCTTCAGCGCCTTGGACACCCCAAGTCATGTGAATAGCAATTTAAGGATGGTATACTTGTTTTGTGATTTGAGTGGTTTAAGTGCTGGACAAAATGACCAGAGAGAGAGAAATGTGGTTGAAGTCCACTTGACACAAACTAGGTCATTTCGGGACTAACATTTGCTTATTTTTTTTATTTCAATAATTTGTTAGTGTGTAATGGTCTTTAGAATGGGAAGGAAAGCTGTCGACCCGAAGAATATCTACGAGGCTGGACAGGCGACCCTAATCCTTGTAACGTACAACCGGGAATCAAAACCATGCCAGTTGACTCATTGACAGACCTTTTGATACAGTGTGCATTCACAATCAATCAGACCTTAAAAACTAAACTATTGTGCACACGTTAAATCATTAAGACACCCAACACCCAACCATATATTTTAATAAAATATAAGGTTGTACGATAATGTATTATTTACACCTGAAGATGAGTAAGAATCAACAAGACTTTATGACATGTTTTAGAGAATTAATTTTCACATTCATAACAAACAATTATTCTTTTCCAAGGTTTTTTTTTTTTTATATAAATGGACTATAACAATAAGATAGGCTAGCTACAAGAATATGGGAATATATTGTGATGTGTTTGTTTTAGCTACGATTGGGTGCCTTTAGTTACTTTATTAATGCATGTAACATCTTAAAAATAAGTTAATTGTATATTATTAGGACTGTTGGCATCCCAACACACTCTTTCGATCCAGACCTAGGCTTCAACTTAAAAAACACTTCAATACCCCAATCACTTGGCTACATGAATTCTTTACACTTCCAAACACAATTTAAAATCACACTCTTTCACAGACATATTCTTCATCTAGTCCTGAATATATTATTTTAAAAAAACTTCCACGTATTAATAATGCCATTCGATTATCCCCCTTTGTTACAATTAGAGTTATCTATCTTGGTGGAGGAGGTGCCATGCCTGGCATTCCTCCTGGATTAGATCCTGATACAGCAGCATTGGGTCCTAATAGAATCTGAAAATATAAAAACACAGAAATAAATAAATGAATGATTCTATTTGTTCATGGCTTATAATAATTATATATGTGAAAACATATAATGGGATGAAATGGGATTTAACGTCCTACTGTTCTGCTCCTATACTAGGCTAATGAAGACCAGCAAACGTCAGACAGTGTGCTATGAGAGACATTTTGCCGGACAGCGGCATTACAGCCTACTCTTATATCGAATTCCAATGTGTACACGTGACCTCAGTTTTTCGACCCAACCCCACGACCAAGCAGCTGTCCTTGTCAGATCCTCCACCCTGTATCACTGACAAGGAGGAACCACGCTAGTAAATCTGGATGAACTCTCTCGGCCAATGCAGGGATCGAACCCGGACCTCCAGGCTAGCGAGCTACCATCTTATACACTTAGCCACTGTGTCTCTGACCATTGCTGGAATACTTGAGCTTTTGAGGAAGAGTGTCTATTCTTCCCATTCAATCAAATCTATCTACTAAAATCAGGATTTTATCTTTAGTTAAGATTTCGAGAAACAGGGCCCAGGGGACCCAGTAAAAACCGATGAGGTTGAACAGGCGACCCTACTCCTTATCACGTACAAGCAAGGAATCGAAACCACGCCAGACCTTATGATACAGCCCCACAACAACATGACAGCCCTTCGTTTTATTTGAGGTCTTCCCTAAAATTTTGGACAGTGATGGAGCTCTGTTTGAAGCGTAATGATATTTTTACCTAGCTAGCTTTTGGTTGTTAATTGGACTATTGTCCAGTCATAATTTGGAACAGAAATTTGCTTCCTTTACGAGAGTGTTAAATAAATGGAATTAGCTATAATCAAACGAAATATTGCAATGGGTTTGCATCTCTCTCTGCTTACCTGTCTTTGTTGTTGCAACTGCTGTTCTTGTTGTTGGGCTCGTTCGGACTCAAATACAATCGGTAAAACCATTATTGTGGCCGATGACGCTAGAATCCACAGAAGACTTCTTCCAATAGTAAAACCTCCTTTAGCTAAACTAAAACTAACACCGAATACGGAACCAAAAACAGTTCGTATTTTTTCTGGAAACATTTCAGTTAAACCTATAAGTCTTTCTGCTACAGTTTCATCAATGTCCTGAAAATATACAGATATATGTTATACAGGGTTCCCTATTAAAGGGCCAATCCTGATACCTTTTTGGGGAATAAAACTGCTTAATTTTGTGTTGAAATAACTTAAAACCCATTACCTAAGGCTGACAAACTAACCCGATATTTGTGATATGCTTGTAAATAATTTAAACCTGACAGTCTTCATCTGGAAATGGAGACCGTTGTATTATACAGTATCTGGATAAAACCAGACTTTTTCTATAAAAATAATATGTAGGTGAAATTTACCTTTGGATAGCAACTACAGTACATGGGTCATTTATTGTATAGACCTCTCAAGAAACGGGAATCGATTATCGGGTCACCCAATGAAAAATTAACCCGAAATCTTAAAAGGGTTACGTGTTCGGATAAGCAGTGTTGACGTCCATGTCCAAACGACTCAATATTTTGAGCTGGAATTTTGAGACAAGGTAAATACACCATGCCGCTATATTTTGGTCGATAAATTTCATAAATACTCGGACTTGAATTTTTGAGACTCTGTTCTTATCGGGATAGTCCCTTTAATTCTAAAGCATTTTGACGTGGGCTGTGAATCATTACAATGTATGAATACTGACAAATGAAATGAAATGGGTTTTAACGTCCTACTGTTCTATTCCAAACTGGGCTAATGAAGACAGACATACGCTATAGAGTGTGTTATGAAGGAAATTTTGCTCTGACTGCGGCACTACAGCCTACCTTTATATTGAATTCCAAGTGTCAAGGGATCTTTTATGTGCATGTCATTGTGTACACAGGGTTTTCCGTCCCATCCAAAAGAATAGACACGCCGGAAAATCAGAACAAAATGAATTCTGACAAAAAACCTCATACTCATAACTGTGGTTTTAGAAAATATATCAACACAGGTTATTTTAAATCTTTAGAAATATAAACTATGTCACGCTAGAGTAAATAATTGATGAGGTTGGCCTAACTTGTCTTTGTGTTATATCAAGATGTATGTCGTTAGCTACGAGAACGTAGCTAAAAACGTTGAGATATACTGATAGTGATGTGTTTGTTTTTTTAGCTACGATTTGAGGCCTTTGCCTTTAGTCTTAGTTCCAAATTCAATCTCTTTATTATAATTAATATATATAATAATAAAGACGTTTAACTTTCTTGTAATCGTCAACTGAGCAAGATCAAAGTCTGTGGAGAAAATATTCTACTGGAATTTCTAGTCTTATTAAACAGAATGCAACATGGGTCAAGCAATTTTTCTTAGTACAGTAGAGTAGTAAGTAACGTTAGCCGAGCTTATGGAGTTATGCAACTGGCTTCAGCTTGTTCTTGTTGACGAATACACGACTTTAATGACTTTACCTCATCGTCATCTTCTTCAATGGCTGGGGGTAATTCTGGTCTATGACCAAGTGCGTCAAGTGGATTTGTGCTTTGACCAAATAAGTTTGCAGGATCCATTTCAGTTATTTCACCAGTACACAAAAAAATGTTTCTTATTTGACTTTTGCAAGAAACGAAAACGTGCTTTGTACCGGAAGTCTAGATATCGGCGAGTTTCTGTCAAATTTGAGTAATGTAATATAGCCGAAACGAAATATTTATGTGAAATAAAGATTTCAACTTCTACTAAAATTCCAGAGGCAATCCCTAATATTTTATTTTTCCACGATGCGTATCGACAATAAATGATTTCCAGCGCTCAAAATCAAATGTGTATTTCTTCAGATAGATTCAGATTTTTGCTCAAGAGATGTAAAGTCGTCTGCTAATTGTTTAAATTAAAAATATTAAATTACTGCCCCTGAAAATTAATATTTTACAATTATACAAAATTGAAAAGTCTTAAATGACTTTAATTGTTAAACCAGAATTTGGAAATCGTAATTTTAAAACTCTATATCAAATTTATATATTGCATTGTTTATAGTTTTAATTTAAAATGATCAAAAACTTTGAAGAAAAAACCACGAATTAAATATAAACTCAAAATTATATAACATGAATTTCCTGCCATTCATTAAAAGGGCCTTTGCTGTCAGTAGCACTCAGTTCCAATCGGGCTGAGCGGAATCGCAATCAAGAGATTTCGGAGGCGTAATTTTTATCACTAGTGGCAGTTGGTGCTCTTTCGCCCGACGCCCGAAATTAAATTAGAAATAAATTCTCCTAGTAATGAAATGGTTTGTATCTAACTCTAATAAGGACCAGGGAATCCAAGATGAGAGTCAACAAGTAGGCTTAATTGGGGAGCTCTAAATGTTCTTTCGTAGTTTGGGGACCCCTTTTATATACCTCTCGAATTTACGTCGTTTATAATACCCAATTGAAATTATGACTTGAATTATTTTTTTGATGTTTTAAGTCTCTCTAGGTTTATAACCCAGGAAATACTATACTAAACTAAAGAGGGTGGGTTAGGATGGGCATATTGTTAGCACATTCGCGCTGTAGGCCTATCTTAAAGACTGCCATTGAGTCAACTGGCGTGGTTTCGATTCCTCGGTTGTACGTGACAAGGAGTAGGGTCGCCTGCCCAATTTCGTTGATTTCATTGCACACGTTGATACCAAAAATGTTGGGCTTAGTGAGTGTGTGTGTGTGTGTGGGGGGGGGGGGCGTGTAACGGATGGTAGCTAGGTGGGTAAGACGCTCGCTCTATCCCTGAATTTGGCGGATAAAGTTCATCTGGATTTTCCGACATGTTTTCCTCTTGTCAGTGTTGCTGGGACTGACAACGACAACTGTCTAGTCATTCGAATGAGACGAAAACCTAAGGTCTCGTGTACAAATTGAAGTGCACGTAAACTAAAAGATCCCTTGGCAGTTGGAATTCTATGAGTAGATCATAGTGCCACTGCCCGGGTAAAACAAATCCCTCATATAGCACACTGCATGGCGCACGTCCGTCTTCATTAGCCCAGTCGGAGCAGAACAGTAGGACGTTATACCCCATTTCATCTTGGGGGTGCAAACACAGGCTGATTATATGGAGGTAAATACCCATGCATCAGTGGGTGGGTGTTTTTTATTTGACGGACCAAAATGCTTCGTGGATATGTGTACCAAATAAAATGTCGCAGTTTTTCAACACCTGCATGTAGGCCTACGTATCGAAAATAATTGCCAGCTATAAATCAAATGTGTGCTCGTTTATTTATGTTCAGATTTGGTCAAGAGACGTAAAATCGAATGCAAATTCTTTAAAGGGTTAAATTGCCACCTTTGAAAATTGTTAAATTACCACTCCATGGTCCGAGTTCACAAAGCCTTCTCGGACTCAAGTAAAGGATTTGTTCATTTTATTTTAACTATAATATAGCCAATTGTAAAAGATTTGTGGTTTTTATGTATCAAATACATGTACATGTTATGTATTGGTAGGTTCAATCGCATGACATGTACGCGCATGCCCAGAAAAGTGATTTCTGGTAACCCATCCTTGAATACATGACTTGTACATCAGCTGTTATGTAATAAAGGTGTTCTCTACTACACTGCCTGGTTTCATTTCCCCAACCAGCCCAACTGATGTATGCCCCGACTCCTGGTACATAATAATACATGCATCAATAAGAAACTATATGCAACGTTTTGTCAGGGGCGGATCCGGGGGGGGGGGGTCACCCCCCCCTGCTCAGCTACATAAAGAATAATGCCTTGCATCAACGAAATTACATCACAAAGTCATCCTACATCAGTATAAATATGATTTCTCTGTTTAAAAAGCTCAATTTGTATGTATGCCTATGTAATTTAGAGACGATGGTGGCAGATTTTCGTGACAGAAACCTGGCAAACCCCTCCTGCAAAAATTCCTGGATCCGCCCCTGTTTGTGGTCCTGGATCACAGACATTTCTCATAAACAGTGAAAAGTTTGGTGAATTCTTAACTTGAGTCTAAGAATATTTTGTGAACTCGGGCCTGAAAATTTAAACTTTAAATATTAATATATACATACACGTTTGAAAATTCTCCAATGACGTTTAGATCAAACTAGAAACTGTACATTCTATATTTATATCTCTATATTAAAAATACATTTGACATTGTTAATAATTATAAGTTAGAATGATCAAAAACCTAGAATAACAAATCACATAATAAATTATAAGCTCAAAATTATATAACATGAATTTCCCTCCATTCATTAAAAGGGCCTTTTCTGTCAGTAGCACTCAGTTCCAATCGGGCTGAGCAATCGCAATCAAGAGATTTCGGAGGCGTAATTTTTTATTACCAGTGGCAGTTGGTGCTCTTTCGCCTGACGCCCGAAATTCAAAGAAAATATCCATCTGAACCCTACATTCCCTCAGATAGGTTTCATATACATTCTACTCTCAGAAAAGGGACCAGCCTCAGATTCCCAGTGTGTTCCGGGCGGGGCAAAGAGGATTACGAAAGGTTTCTAATGTCTGTCAAAAATGGTTGTATTCAACACGTGACGTTACATCACGCGGCGTCAATCATTGGCTCAATGGCGCTGGCAATATTTACAAAGACGTAATTAGTTCGGACGGAATGGAGCCTTTTACTCATTTTAATACCCAATTACACAACATAGGAAATATTTTTACCTACAGATACTTCAAACGTTTTATGTATTTTTTCTAATACGTGAAAAAAAGATGTTTTAGAATTTGATTTGTCGACTCATTAAGTCGCATCGACGTCATCCATATCAGTGATTGTAGCGAGTTTACGAATATTCACTTTTGTTCCCGTAGATACTAAGTGCGGGAGATATCAAGAAGACAAACCAGCGAACACTGTAAGCAATAAACAACGTTTATGATCAAGTTAGTCAACGGATCAGATCCAGGGGGACAGTGCGTACGGGGCCTTAAAACATAAAATTGTCTGTGCTCAAATTGGTGAGAGGAGATAATCAACTGAATTACAATATGTGGGCCACTGTGGCTCAGTTACGGCGATTTCTTGGCTTGTCATGAACGGAGCCATGGGTAAACCACTAGAAACGTCAACGCTGATAAATTAATAAATGCCTGACGTCATAGGGTCAAAAGCCGCTAGTACGACCCCTGACACAACCTTCTAGTACATCTTCATCTTTTCGGATCTTCATTTCCCTCATATTACACTGTATGTCGTATAGTCCATCTACCTTGTGGCATAGTTTGTGTCGAGTGGGCGTTAAACCCCATCTCTCTCTCTCTCTCTAACTCTCTCTCTCTAACTCTCTCTCTCTCTCTCTCTCCCCCCCCCCTCTCTCTCTCATGGTTTAGGTCATGGAAATATTAACAACATTGTTAGACTACTAGTCTGCATCCTCATGGCCGTTGCCGAGTTATCCCCCTTTAGTCTTCAAGGTTCTCATTTCCTACCAGAATTAACTTTTAAAGGGTCGTGCATAACATAATTGAGAATAAAGTTTACTGAGCCCACCGATTTAGTTCCATTTAAAAGTGGGGAATTAGACTAAAACAAAAATTAAGTGTTATACGATTATCCAATCGAAAATGATTAATCCTGTCTGGATAACCAAGAAATCAAGCATGGCCGCCTCCTGTGTCAGAACTGCAATTTTCCAAGCATTTTTGCTTCGGCATTCAAAACGAGCACTACCATTGTACGTATATTAGCCGAAGATAATTTGTTTTAGATTCATTTGAATTTATAATCGATTGAGTTTAGCGAAACGAATACTGTCTATAAAATGTCAACACGTAAAACTGTGGACTAGAAGTAGATGTCAAAAAACTTATTTTGTTTCCTAATTCTATAAATATACTTTTATTTATAAACCCAGAACCCTCTTATCGCAATTTCAATCATCGAGCACTTCCCATTCCACTTTAAAATGGTGTTGAATTATTATAAATTTGTGTCAAATATGGTGAGAAATGATTCCTTTTGGTGGAAAATAATGAATCGTGGTGAAAAATAGAAGGTTAGCGTTCCAAGGCCCTGTATCCATGGGCTGTTCCCTTGTGGCGTGTTCCCGTGTGGCGTTGTGACCCGACCCTGTACTCGGCCCTATCCTAAGATGTGGCGTGTGAAATTACGATGGACAGATAAGTAAAAGAAAAGTCTACATACGAACGTTGATGAGAAAGCAAATAAACACAATACACAACTATCATTTTATTGATAGTTCGACAATGAACTCAACTAATGGAAATCGGAAGGATGAGAAGGATGCCGCTATTGCATTTGTTTTCCTCGCTGGTGCTCATCTCAGAAGACAACATGTCTTCAGACAACGCCCACGGTGCTGGGTCCGGCCTTTTTTAGAACTCGCAATGACCTGGGTGAATTTCACACAGGTTTCCAGACCGACCTTATAACAGGCTGTTAAATGTATGGAGACAGGCACATCAAAAAAAACCCAAAGGTTCATTGTTCTTGTGGCGCTCCACAAGGGAACAGCTTAGGATACAGGGCCCAAAACAGCCCGAGAACAGAGGTGGGGAAGAGCGGTATTTTCACATTGCAGCTATATAAGGCCGGATAGGAACTGTCAGTGGACATCGTCCGCCCAAAGACAGTTCCAAAAGGAACTATATTTACCGTTTACGCCAACTCGTTCAGAAACCCAATATAATTTAACAGCTGTTATAAAGGCCTTCTCGGGGACAGGCACAAAACAGGGAAATGAAATGAAATGGGGTTTAACGTCCTACTGTTCTACTCCTAAACCGGGCTAATGAAGACGTGCATACGCCTTACAGTGTGCTATGACGGAAATTTTGCCCAGCTGCGGCGGTACGGCCTACTCTTAAATCGAATTCAAACTGCCAAGTCAGGGTTGTTTATTGGACGAGGCAGTTAAAGCGGGAATTTCATATTTTCCAAGAAAATCAAAACATATTTATTTCTATGTCTTTTGCTCAATAGGTTGTCAACTCACTATTATACAATCATAAGCATTATTTTCCACACTGAAACATCTTTCACATCGGAAATAATAACACAATTACCCCCTTGTTTTCCCATTCCCCCATGCAATAGCTATCTTCAAACGTTTGAATTTAATGTTGAAAGTGATATTTTTGCCAATATTTCTCAACTGGCAATAGTGAATTATAGGATTATTCTTTTACAAGGTTGGACTGTTTATACATACCATCTATTTTAAGGCTTTATTTTAATATATTTTAAAAATATAACTTAAAAATATGAAATTGCCGCTTTAAACTGGTCTTTAAGATGAGATAATATGTTCTTGTTACTGAGTGTGTATGTACAATGATAACCGTTGTGTTATAGGTATGAAGACATCCCCATTACTGATATTAATCCATATTGAGGGTATGAACTTTGATTCCCTTTTATTGTCTCTTGTATCTAGTGCTGAAATCACTAAATATTTTATTTTAGATTTAGGTTTGTATGGTTATGGACGGACGCAACAGATGACAATATATACCGCCATATATCAGACGCTTAATGGCGTGTCAGATTTGGCAAAAAAAAAACTTGCAACAAACTTGGCATTTCATTGCTGAGATGTACAGTCCTTAAAGCATGAAGTTACTATAGTCGTTTAAATAGACCATTCTCGTACATTGGCACACAACAGGCCAGTACTTTGGCTTTCACAAATACCTTACATCTATGGTTTGGAATATAATATAATTGACTAGATTTTATATTAAAATGTGATAATGGAAGCAATAAATCCTGGAAAATAAGTAAAGAGTGTAGATGTTTTTATATTTCGACATTTAAAACAGGGACGTCTGAGGAGTTATCCCCCTTCATTACGAAATATTAGAACTTTATTGGCTGCAATTAAAAATATATGGGGGAAATATAGCCACCATGGTCACTTTGTTGGCTTGTCCTTTCATTTCGCCTGCTCCCTGTTCCTTAGTGGCACGTCGAAATTGTGACTTCAGCTATTAGACATTTTTGAGGTCGTGTCATGAGCAGATCTCAAGAATCTTATAGAATTTCTTCAAATACTCTTACATATTACTAAAGTGGTGTCTTTTTCTAGTCAGTAAGTATAATCTGGAGGTTGGTGTTTCAAGAACCGCCGTCTGATTATTTGCCAAACTTCCTCCATACAACAACCAATAACTGAACTGGTGCTGGTGACTTACTAATATACAAACGTAAAAATTTAGCAGATATATAATTATATCATTAGCAAAACACAGGAACAGCGTCGGTCTAAGAATACCACCCTGTGGGACACAACAGGTTACAACTGACGAATCGGAAAGTGTGTTACTCACATTTAAAATATGTTTCCTGTCGTATTGGAACTAATTCGTGGAGCTGACGCATGTGTCAAACGCTTTGTTGTAAAATTCTAAAAGCATCATACCATTAAAATTTATTTTAAATTTTGTTTCTTGGCGCTGGTGCAGTCTAATAAATAATTAAACATAAGCCGGTCGAGTATCATGTCACCTTTCTGATTGACGGTATAGACCAAATTATTTTTCTTAACATATGTTTCGATCTGTATTGATTTCTCTCAAATTTTGGAGTCAATATTTAGGATGCTCAGGTCTGTAGTTGCTTACATATAGAGAACTATTAGTTATGTATAATGGCTTAACCGATGACAGTTTTAAGATCTCCAATATGTGTACTTTCGGTAACTTTTCATATGACAGTATTAAAGAAATAGTGTTTAACGTCCACTTGATACAAACTAGAAAATTGATGCAATGAAATGTGATTTAACGTCGTACTGTTCTGCTCCGACTGGGCTAATGAAGCTGTTTTTGCCAGGTCCTCCGCCCTGCACCACTGACAAGGGTGGACCACACCGGAAAATCCCAATGAACTTGCGACCTACAGGCTTCCGAACCAGTGTTTTACTCACTTAGCCACCTTTGTTCACACACAGACTAAGTCATTTCGGGACTAACTTGTGTCAATTTTATTTCAATAGTTTTCTTGCGCGTAGGGGTCTTTAACAGTGATAGGGAACCCAGCAAGCTTGACAGTCGACCCTAGTTCTTGTAACGTACACGCTGAGAATCGAAGCCAAGCCACTAAACTCAATAAATAGATTTATTCAAATATTAAATATATTACATTTTATAAACATATGCAAAAAATCTTCTGCAACTGTTTTATATAAAGGGCAAATATATGGTTTATTCCCACGAAGGCGCAGTTTTTGACCATAACGGATTAAAAGAGGTCGTTTTCGACGACTTCGCGGGAATCCAGCTCCTAGGGATTAAAATGGATTAAAGATAGGCTGGCACTGCCAGGCAGGATACGCCCACATTTTCGAGAGATGGATAGAGAACAAGCAATACCTAAAGTGATTTTTCCTACATCATTAAGTCCTGTATTTCATACTGTATTGGGAGCAGCCATTTTGTTGGTCAGTTCCAGTCTGATATTCATGAAATTCGAAGCCGACAATGATTATGGTGTGACGGTACACAAGTTAGAAATGTGACTTTTCGGCAAAATCGGATAAGAATTGTGACCTGTAGAGAGTCCACAACCATGATATACCATATCTTTACACTATTCGATTACAAACGGCGACATTTTGTCCGGCAATTTTGGTACGATTTTCACGAAATTTGAATAATTCAGGAAGTTACGATCCGATATGCGCAAATACCGAAAGGAACCAAGATCTTTGGCTTATAACCATGCATTTCAAGTTTCATCAAAATCAAATTAAAATTGTGACCTATACAGGGTCCACAACCATGATTTACCATTTTTTAACAGTATTCGCGTACAAACGGCGGCCATTTTCTCTGTCAGTTTTGGTCCGATTTTCCCGAAATTTGATCTCAAACCTTCCTTAAGATGAAACGGTGATATAATCAAACGTTTTTTTAAATCGGAAAATAATTGTGACTTCCAGAGGGACCACAAGCTAAAAAGGGTGATTTTTCGTACAATCAGGGGCCATAATTCAGGAAGTTAAGAATCAATGAGCGCAAATATCGAAAGGAGCCAAGATCTTCGGGTTATAAACATGCATGTCAAGTTTCATCAAAATCAGTTCAAAATTGTGACCTATATAGGGTCCACAAACTTGATATAACATATTTTCACACTATTCGCGTACAAACGGCGGCCATTTTGTCCGTCAATTTTGGTTCGATTTTCACAAAATTCGACGTCAGCCTTCATTACCATGTAACGGTGATATAATCAAAGGGTTTAGTAAATCGGATAATAATTTTGACCTCCAGAGGGACCACAAGCTAAAAAGGGCAATTTTTCGGACAATCAGGGGCCATAATTCAGGAAGTTACGATCCGATGGGTGCAAATATCGAAAGGAACCAAGATCTTTGGGTTATAAACATACATGTCAAGTTTCATCAAAATCGGTTCAAAATTGTGACCTCTATAGGGTCCACAACCTTGATATAACATATTTTCACACTATTCGCGTACAAACGGCGGCCATTTTGTCCGTCAATTTTGGTCCGATTTTCACGAAATTTGAACTCAACCTTCATTACCATGTAACGGTGATATAATCAAACGGTTTTTTAAATCGGATAATAATTTTGACCTCCAGAGGGACCACAAGCTAAAAAGGGCGATTTTTCGGACAATCAGGGGCCATAATTCAGGAAGTTACGATCCGATGGGCGCAAATATCGAAAGGAACCAAGATTTTGGGGTTATAGACATGCATGTCAAGTTTCATCACAATCGGTTCAAAATTGTGACCTCTATAGGGTCCACAAGCTAAAAACATGATATTTCGCACAATCAGGGGCCATAATCCATGAAGTTCCGATCCGATACATGCCAATATCGAAAGGAACCTAGATCTTATGGGGATAAACCTATATTTCAAGTTTCGTCAAAATCGGATAGGAATTGTGACCTGTAGAGGGTCCACAAACAAATTGTGGACGGACGGATGTCCGGACGGACAGGGGCGACGACATAATACGTCCACATGAAAATGTGGGCGTATAAAAACGTGACAATGGTGTTATAGATTGTTATGATACGAATTTACCCTTTCATAATCCCCAATGTAACTAATTAACTAACATTTTAGCATCATTTTTGGCATACAAAATAAAACCATAAATATAACAGAACAAAAATTAATTTAATTTCGCCATATAAGGAATTAAAAAATAACTATACTATAACAAAAATTAATAGAAATAAAAACATATGGTGGAACATTCGTCTGTATGCGAATACATTGGCGTTTATCTGTCCGGAAGAAAAAAAATGCCAAGGGGAAAAGTTAGCCATTAATGCTGTCGTGTATTGTGTAGAGTTGGTAAAATATCCTGGGAGTTACGTAGAAGGTACCGTTTCCAAAAATCCTATCTGACTGGCAAAGCTATCATCTGTCCATTCACCGCCACGAAGCTTACTCAGTTCTTCATCAAATAAAGTCGAAATTGGTTTTTAGACAACGGACAAACAGCGACGGCATTGATCTTGGATGATGGCGATCTTGACCCAGCTGGTAAAAGTTGAAGTTGGTTTAATAAGGCTTCGGATTTTGCCTGTAACGTTTTTTAGGACTTCGAATTTTGTCTAATGGTTTGGATTGTTCGTACTTGGTTTTATTTTATTTTAGAGGTCGACACAAGGGATAGTTTCTCTGATACCAGTTCTGCAAATCGGACATGATCGCACAGTTTCCGCGCATACGCCACAACATATGAAATGACAACATGGTAAAAATTGAACTTCCGGAGGCCTATCTTTGCAGATATAACACATTACACCATTTCTCCCGTTTGATGCATCTCTGCCTTCATCATCTGGAGTTTGGAAAGAAAAAGAGGACAACAATATACATGTATAACCCATACAACGTGTTTCTTTCCATCTCAAAGCCCCAAGAGCTGTCGAATTTGAATAATATTAAATTTCCATCAGATTTATTATTATTTTTTTAGCTTTGTAATCATCCTATGTCCAAAAGTTATTTTTCTTTAAATTATCGACTACATATTTATTAAAAGTCTTTCATTTTAGATTCAAATCTTTTTAAATTGTTGACGATGCGAAGCAGATATGATATAAAGAAAGAGAGACACGTATGGTTTAGCTTACATTCTTCAACGACTGGATTCTGACCAGGGTGTGTACGTCTTGTACCATCTGTAATTATAAAAAAGAATACTAAATTTTACAAAACAGTAATATTTCTTATTTCGGTAGAGAAGTTCGTTCGCTCGTTCTCGGGGGGTTACCGTTAAGTTTCACCAAGGAGGATTACAGAAGGAATTAGGTTACCAAAAATAATTTAAATCTGCTAATATGGTGGAAATGAATATAATTAAATTTAGCCATATCCCTATTTAAACATCACACAGAAAGAATATTTTGAATGAAAATCAAAAGTTTAAAAAAATTCCACCTGAAGCAAATGTATATGGCTTGGTTTTCAAATGTTCACCCAAGCATGGAGGTAAGTTTTAATTAAAACTGCACTGCCTCTCCTAATAAAGGTAGTGAAATTTAAGGGACTTAGATAAAAACAACAATTATTCCCAATAATGTTTTATCTGGCGATGCTGAGTAAGGTCTGCTGCAATGGACAAAATAATCTACTATAAATTAGTACCTCCGCCACGTATATTATATTCATCTATGCAATTACAGACTCTTACTGATGAGGTACATTGTCTTGCATCCGTGAATTCCGGTTGGTAGATATGGTTGGCCAGTGTAGGTTGTCTGTTTTCTGTAATTTGTAAGTTTTCTGCTGTGGTTTGCAAAGTCATCCCTCCTGAATAAAATACGTCTGATGTACACTGGTGGTGAAGGAGTGGTGATGGATTTCGTTGTTTGTATATTGGAAATGCCCTGTGGTTTTGTGTAGCACTATACACAGGCACATTCCTCATATCTTCACCATTAAGATGTAGGCACCACGGATTCAGCTGTCTGTGCTCTGCCATTGGGTTGGATGTAACTGACCATTGTCCCTTTTCGACACCACAACTGTAGCATCTCACTGTATCATGATTTCCCGTGTAGTAGAAACCTGACGCAGCTAATGTTATCGGTCCCGCATGGTTGTAAGAGGACCAATTGGCAAAGGTTGCTAATCTTAGCCATTCATAAGCCATGCAGCCTTCACAAATGTGTGTGCTTCTTTCCCTTGACATTTGCTGGAAATAAAGACACAAATTAGTTTCCCTACATTGCTGAAACGTGTACCAATTTTCACTAATAAGGTATCAATGCATGCAAAACTGGTATCATCCGGAAATAGGTATATCGGGTATCTGGTGGTGGGTGTGGCTGTGATTCTGGACATCAATTCTTGAGCTAGTTTAGAAAATGCTTGGAAGTTCCTCAGCACCACCAAATGAATGAAGAATGAGTGATGCCACAGAGTTTGTGTTATGGTCTACCCCTGAGAGACACGCCAAGCATACGAAGGCCCCAACTAGGCTACATTAAGATTAAATAATCGTGTGAAGAATAAATCGTATGGCAATAGGCGTGGCTCACCACATGTTGTCTTAGATGCTTTCAGAGAGAGAGAGAGAGAGAAATGGGATTTAACGTCCACTCGACACAAACTAGGTCATTTTGGGATTAACATATGGTTTCAATTTTATTTCAATAATTCGCATGCGCGTAGGGGTCTTTAGCAGTGGGAGGAAACCGGAGTGCCCGGAGGAAACCCACGAGGTTGAGAAAGCGCCCCTATCTCCATGCCACATACGCTCACCCCAGGGATTGAAACCACAGCCGCAAGCCAGAGGTGACCGGCCAGCCAGAGGTCGAAGAGCGGCACTCTAGACCACTCGTATTTTATATCATATGTCATTAATATATGGCTCACCAAAACTATCTACCAGTAATACAACGTGGCTCGCCTAAACTACCTACATGTAATGCACATGCACAGAGATAGTATGTAAGTCTTATGCCAGTTGGACTTTAGGACTCCATACTGCTACCAGGTTACTTGGGTTGGTGAAATTAAGTTAAAGAGGGTTCCCGGGGTTCTTCTGTGCAGGTTTGGAATATTTACTCTTCATTGTGTATTTTTGTATGAGTAAATAATTATGTACAAATGTTTAACTTATTTTCCAATACACAAACTGCCTAGCTATGGGCATTATGGTCTCTGAGGTGCTAAGTAAAAGACCAAACGGTTTTAGGTGGTACGGACTTCACCTAATCTAGTCTAGTTTGGGAGCGTGGCATTTTGGGCGTTTCTGGCAGGGTACCCCACCGCCCAAACTGTCTTGTAGTGGTCATTTATGATTCACTGGTGCTGAACAACTTCCAAACAGTTTTAGATGGCAAGAGATTTCAGATAATCCAGCTTCGCTGCTGTTTGGCAACTACCTAACTCCGTCACTAGAAATGTCTGTCAAAGTGCCTTGGTAATACTTGAAGATGTAAGTACACTGCCGTACCATTTTCATGCGACACATTTCTAAGCTGAGCTAACTCAAGAATTCATGACCAGAATATGCCAACCATGTATTCATGCATTATATAGGTGAACATTATTACACTTTTCAGGTGGGTTCCCCACCCCTCCAAAAAAAAAACCAAAGAAAAAAAAAACCAACAAAAAAAAAAAAATGTCTTCATATGGACGGGTTCTATCAAAGTCACACACGCGCCAATTTGGGAAGAGGATGGACCGAGAGCCCCAATCAAGACTGACCTCGTTATTCGCTTATGTGAAAATATTTCCTTTGTACAATGTATATTTATAACAAATATTAGCATTTATGAAAGACTGACCTTTTATAAACACTCGAAAATTTTCAACAACACATAATAGTTACTTCTTGCGGTTGCTGAATAGAATTATAAATAACGCCTGCTTTTAGCTATTCCAAAGCACAATAGTTAGGATGCCAAACCAGAAATAAATATATCCAATATATAAACAATTATACCACAACATATTCATAATATAAAAAGCCTTATCATTCTCACAACATTAATCACATACCGATAAATTACATTAGCCTTCTCAGACTGATTGCCGACCCACCTATGAGCACGACCAAAAGGAATATGCGCGTATATATGGACAATTGAGCATAAAAATCTTGGCCCATAGTCGCGGTTTTCCGGCTGGTTGTTATCATTATTTCCCGTCCTTGACATTGCATTTACATTCATCTTGGGTTTTCATATTGGGTTACAGGGGCGGATCGCATATAAAGTTGAGTGACCACTCTGGCTCTAAATGCTAAGAGAGAGAGCAGTGGCCAAAACTAAGTCTGTTTTTTAAAATATAGCACGTTATAGTTTTCAGATTTGTAATCTTTACGTCCCAAAATTGCATATGATGTGGTTGTTGTGTAGATTGATTTCATTTAAAAAGTACAGTTGGCATAGCTACTTATAAACCATATAATGTATCGCGGGAAAGGTCGATAGGTGGTATAAATAATTATAAGATAATGTGTAATAAAATATTTCCTATAAACAACACTATATATAGTGCGAGTATAATGGGGAAAATGGAAAAATAACATTAGAATGCACACTAACAATAAAAAATATTAATAATTTTATAAGAAGTAGAATCCGTTTTTATTTTAAACCTGATATCGTATAAATTAAATAAAACTATGGTGACATATTTGAACAATTACAATGCAAGCAATGTTATCGTGATTGTTATTTTATCTGAAAAGGCGGATCCAGATACCATGGAGAGGGGGGCGCCGAAAGAGCGAAGCGCAAAGTAGGGCGTCTGGTTGGCCTTCCCCAGAAAATTTCGAAAAGCCCGGAAATGCCGTTTCCAGTGATCCGAGACAAAAAAAACGGTGCCCCTGGTACCAGAAATTGGACGGACCCGATCTCCGACAAAATGTACATAAGGCTGTGTTGAATTGAAACTAGATAAGATAAGATAAGATAAGATTTTATTGTATCATTGCATCCGCCTAGGACAGCATACACAGTTTAAACAAAAGTTGATCATACAATTATAACATAGCATCCGGAGTGATTTTTTTATGGATGTACAATGTGAAATAATACGTCTATAACATTAAAAGATGGTCGGTAAAATGAAAATCAGTATAGTATATATCTAAAACCAAAATTATCTAAACTAGCTTAGAAAGTAACCAAACTATTAGCATAATAAACATATTATATTGAACAGGGGTGTTGGCTAACGGGTAACTCTTATGCTCTTTCTTGGAGACACTTATATATATATGAAGCAACCTGACTAGCAATTTCGTTTGGGGGATTTATATACATTAAAGTTCCAATTTCACATTTTCTAAGAAAGTCAAAACATAATTATTTCTATGTCTTTTGCTCAAAAGGTTGTCAACTCACTATTATACGGTCCTGGGCAAAATTTTTTGGGCATTATAAAGGGTGACACAGGGTGATTGAGGAAATAGTTACTCAATTACCTCCCTTGTTTTCCCATTCCTCTCCATGGACGGCCATCTTCAAACGTTTGAATTTGAAGTTGAAAATGATATTTTTGCCAATTTCTCAACTGGCAGTACTGAATTATAGGATTAATAGGATTATTCTTTAACAAGGTAGGACTGTTTATAGGTTCAATCTATTTTTGGGCTTTATTTTAATACATTTTAAAAATATAACTTTAAAAAATGCTATTGGAGCTTTAATTATATTGCACGAGATGTGCGGATTGCTTTTGAAAATTGGTGTCAATTTTGAATTTCTAAGATTGTTATATTTGTTACAGTCAAATATGAAATGGTATTCGTCTTCTATTTGATTATTATTACATTGTTTACATAAACGTGCATATGACGGGATATTTTTATAACGACCACGCTCTATCTCGAGCTGGTGTGTGCTAAGCCTAATCGAAGTCAACGCAATTTTATGGGCCTTTGATTTGACGGAGTGTAGATAGAACGGTATTGCATAAAATTCTGGCTTAATTTTTCCATACGTCCGAAGTTTATGTGTCGTTTGCGAATTGTTTTGTTGATCAGTAACTATAAGGAAAAGATCGACAAATTTCGTTTCGGTGGCAGATTTTATATCATTTCTTTGGTCATTTTGTTCAAGTTCAAAATATCTGGTTAAAATCCCTATGCCATGACAAAATGATTTTCTTGAACCACCAGTTTTACAGGAAAGTTCATAATCCGCTACAAATGACGTGTTAAGGAGTTCGTTTTTATTATTCGACAAGAATCTTTTGAAGTAAAGAAGCATACGCTGATATATAGTGGATGAATACCACATTCAGCTAAACAGCCCATGTTACTGGCACGCTTAGGCATATTTAAAATAGATTTGCAAATGTTGATCGTACTTCTATTTTCTTCAAATTTATCCCATCTGTCAATCTTAATTATGGTTTTGTTTTTGATTATGTATGAACCCCAAATCACTGCTCCATAAAGGGCTATCTGCTTAACAATAGAATGATAAAGTTTTATCATTACTGTAGAGGGCAGGGATTCTGTATAGCATAGTTTCTGTCTTATTGCGTACCACGCTCGTCGGGCTTTTTTCATTTGGTCACAAAATGCTGTTTTAAAGCTAGAATTATTAGTAATTGTTAATCCAAGATAATTGTACATTTCGGTATTTTGGAGTTCAAATTCGTCAAAATAGAATTTATATACACACTTTTGGTTTTTACTTGTTTTAGAATTATGAAACGTCATGATTTTTGTTTTATTCGGATTAAGTTTCAGTTGCCAATCGGAACAGAACTCGGATAAATTATTTAATTGATTCTGTAGATCAGCCTCATTAGAAGACAATAAAACTAGATCATCTGCAAACATTAGATGAGATAACGGTTTACCATTAAGCAGCGGGGTGCTAGCTGATTTTTGGAGGTAGTTTTGTAAATCGTTAACATATATATTACTTAGGTTTGGACTCATGTTACAACCCTGCTTGACACCAATCGTCGAAGAAATTACGTCGGATAATTTATCATTATATTTTATCTTATAAGTTGTTTATGATACAATCGATGTATCATAAAGTCTGTTTTTTAAAATATAGCACGTTATAGTTTTCAGATTTGTAATCTTTACGTCCCAAAATTGCATATGATGTGGTTGTTGTGTAGATTGATTTCATTTAAAAAGTACAGTTGGCATAGCTACTTATAAACCATATAATGTATCGCGGGAAAGGTCGATAGGTGGTATAAATAATTATAAGATAATGTGTAATAAAATATTTCCTATAAACAACACTATATATAGTGCGAGTATAATGGGGAAAATGGAAAAATAACATTAGAATGCACACTAACAATAAAAAATATTAATAATTTTATAAGAAGTAGAATCCGTTTTTATTTTAAACCTGATATCGTATAAATTAAATAAAACTATGGTGACATATTTGAACAATTACAATGCAAGCAATGTTATCGTGATTGTTATTTTATCTGAAAAGGCGGATCCAGATACCATGGAGAGGGGGGCGCCGAAAGAGCGAAGCGCAAAGTAGGGCGTCTGGTTGGCCTTCCCCAGAAAATTTCGAAAAGCCCGGAAATGCCGTTTCCAGTGATCCGAGACAAAAAAAACGGTGCCCCTGGTACCAGAAATTGGACGGACCCGATCTCCGACAAAATGTACATAAGGCTGTGTTGAATTGAAACTAGATAAGATAAGATAAGATAAGATTTTATTGTATCATTGCATCCGCCTAGGACAGCATACACAGTTTAAACAAAAGTTGATCATACAATTATAACATAGCATCCGGAGTGATTTTTTTATGGATGTACAATGTGAAATAATACGTCTATAACATTAAAAGATGGTTGGTAAAATGAAAATCAGTATAGTATATATCTAAAACCAAAATTATCTAAACTAGCTTAGAAAGTAACCAAACTATTAGCATAATAAACATATTATATTGAACAGGGGTGTTGGCTAACTCTTATGCTCTTTCTTGGAGACACTTATATATATATGAAGCAACCTGACTAGCAATTTCGTTTGGGGGATTTATATACATTAAAGTTCCAATTTCACATTTTCTAATAGTCCAAGAGCCAGTGACGAAAAAACTGCCTCATAAGTAATAGAAGGTTTGACCATATTAATTGGCAGCTATTGATAGGGCAAATTCAAAACACCCAGTCTTACGAGGTTTCAGTGGGGCATTTGGCTGGGAGGGGCAGGTAAAAAGGGCCAAAAAGGGCTAAAATTTGCCTCATAAGTAATAGGATCAGAATTATTTCTAAAATGTTGCTATACAATGTATGAAGATAAAAAATATAAATCTGACCGGAAAAAGTGGGGCCATGCCCTTTTCTGACAGCCTTAAAAAGTGCCTACGGGGGTCAAAATTTGCCTCATAAGTAATATAGTTGAAATTGGTGCCAAATGTTAGCTATGTGCGAGCCGATTCTAAAAATATCAAATCTGACTGGTTTCAGTGGGGCACATCCCTAATCTGACCACTTGAAATCTGCCCGATTTGCCACGCCCACAAAAAAGGTCAAAATTTGCATCATAAGTAATATGATCAGAAATAGTTTTGAAATGTTGTGGTGCTATATCTGAATCTTAAAATGCAAAATCTGACCAGAAAAAATGGGGCCACGCCCCTTTCTGACTGCCCTAAAAATTGTGGACGGGGGCCCAAATATGCCTCATAAGTAATAAGATTGAAATTGGTGCCAAATGTTAGCTAATTATGAGACGGTTCTAAAAATATATAATCTGACTGGTTTCATTGGGGCAAACCCCTAATCTGACCACTTAAATGTGCCTAATCTGCCACGCCCACAAAAGGGGTCAAATATTGCCTCATAAGTAATATGACTGAAACTGGTGCCAAATGTTAGCAGTGTATTAGTCGATTCTATAAATATCAAATCTGATGAGTTTCTGTGGGGCAAAGTCCTAATCTGACCACTTAATTGTCACCACCCACCACACCAGCAAGTTGAATACACATTTTTTTTATCACTTAAAAATTAAATCTACAAACTGAAATATGATGTGAGTAGGTTCTGTTTGGTTTATAAATCTTTCAGACCTATCTATATCTTGTCTAATTTACACTTGTTAAATGATATAATCCAAATATGCGACAAACAAACTTTTCTATTGTAGGCGTATATTCGTCATTCATAGTTGGGAAATTATTCTTGCCCTAAGGACCTTTATTGGACGAACTTTCCCATTGTGAATGCAGCAGAAATCACAGTCAGTGAATCAGTGAAAAGCTGGCAAAGCATTGCATAATGATGGAACTAATTGTCTGCATATATCTCAATTTTTTGCGACTGTATTCCAACCTCCATCCACACATTTCCGACACAAGGAATTTCCAAGTAAAATGATTACAACATCTGTAGCTATGGAACGGACAATATTATGTATGGACAAGTTTGTCGCAGCTTTATGAAAAAGCATTCTTGAAATTGCTTCTTCGTGCATACATGTCAATGTACAATCTTTGTAACACTGAAGAGACCCATTTACATTTGTAAAACATAATAGTCCGTAACTCGAGTTACATACAATGTCTTACATCTAATAACTGGCAAATATTCAGTACACATCCAATTGTTAACTGTGTACTGTACAAGAGTTTTTTTGAACTTGTCAATGTTTAGTGCTGATGTAAACGTTGATGGCAGTCTCATGTATGGACCTGAAATGGTGTATTCTTGGTCTCGATCTGAGGAACCAGCATGTCTATCTTTCTCTATGTCATTTATCGATAGTATTTCATTTCTGTCAAATACGGCATTGATCTCTTGACTCGACACACTAAATATTTTAACCAAAATATAACGAGCAATTGCACCAAATGTTACTGGGAGGTCTCCGTGTAGATGAAGAAAAAGCATTCAATCCATCACTGTTCAATCAATCCATTAAGGCTCACCAGACTCTATTCTGCTTTCAAGGGCCTTCAAAAGCAAAGATGTTTTAAGTTGATATCGTGGTTTCATCTATTATAACTAAACACAAGTGGCATTGTTTGATCGGATAAAATCTGGTAATCATCATCATATCTTTCTCCATTTTTCAACTGTAGCCTACGATATATATTGCCGTTTTGTTTGTTTCTTTAAGGTACTGTCCGAAGCAAATGTGCTTGGTTTTAACCGTTTTACGGGTTTATCAAACCAGGAGAGGTCTGCAATAACTTCTGAAATAAATTTGTCGTGAGATATGTTACCATTTTCATAAACCTTTAAAAGGAAATCTGTTGATTAAGGTTAATTAATGTTTTGCATTATTTTTGAATGGATCAGACCAAGGCCCGCCACATTAGGGTGCCCCCTAAGGTACTTATAAATGGCTCCTGAAATGCCAGGAAATCACGTTTCCGGCCTCCAATTTCTGAAAATTTCCTGGGGTAAATCCCCCTCCAGACCCCCCTTGCGGGGCTTCGCGCCTTCAGCGCTCGACGGCCACACTTACGCGGTCAGTGATTAGGGGCGCCCCACATGTACCAGGCCCCAGGGCCCCCACCATGGTTAATCCGGCGTTGGATCAGACATGTTTACAATTCTTTCAGTAATGTGATGTGCTGTGTTCTTCTGAATATTAACTTGTCTCAATTCATTAGTTACATCTTCTGGTCTGGAAATGCCTAAATGGTTGCCCTCATATAACGAGAAATGGACCATCTCTGTCTAGCTGCTATGAAATTTCTATGATTAGCTGCATGTGCATTAACTGTCTGTTCTATGTAAGGGAATTCGAAAGATATTCCAGGATGTGTTTCATCTATTTTCATCATATTGTCATGCAACCAGAATATCCATATGGCATAGTTTGGCTGATATAAATTAAAGAATAGACTTGACATTTCAAAGAGGCAGTATGTAAATAAGCTGTCCCCAACATGAATACCCTATGAAAAAGGTGAATACTCGAATTATTTTCACATATGTGTACCAATATTTGACTGTTTTCTCATGTTCACCGGCCAATGTCTTGTGTACATGATCAATTATTTCATTCAGTTCTTTGGAAACATTGTAGCTGTTGCAAAAGTTGGTTGACGAAACCGTCTGGAATGTAATACCTTCAAAGATAAAGCTAGCAAAGGGTGGATGCGTTTACATCGATTATTTTTGTAGTGGATACCTGTTAAAAACCAAGTACATGAAACATCAGCTATTATCCTCCTATTACGAATGGTCGTTCAGATTCTCCAATATGCTTCCCAACAGCTTTGAAATATGCCAGTGATATGTGGTAAGGTCCTAGCATTATGAAAAGGTTGTCAAATAGAGGACTTTCTGCAGCCTGAATTGTATATTGCATCTTTACAATATAGCCAAGTCATGTGTCACTATCGTGTATTCCTGACCACACTCTTCACCAATCTGTTTGGATCTCTTCATTTTTTCCAAAACAAAATTGAGGGGGGGTGGCGATTGATTGATTTTAGGAAGATAACATATTTGTTATTGAGGAAGGTTATCTTTTACCACAAGTGAATTCGATTCAACCCACATAATTTGTGTATCTAGTGGATGTTATATTATCCAAATAACATCCACAAGCTTGCAATCTGCACAGCTACTAGGAATAATAGATCTTCTGGGATAAATCCACTGTTAGTCATTGTAAGCGTCTTCCTATATGGTTCCAGATTTAAATGAAGTTTGATTTTGCCGCACGAAATATTATTTTGTGTGTATACGTTTTCTTCTTCAATAATATACTGAGCGCCATAGAAAACGCATTACTTAGTTTTTCCTATAACAAAATGATCCTGTAAACATATCTTATTTATTCTGCTTCTTATTGTGAACAATATTCAAATGGGAACACATTAATAACAACACATTTGTACACTTATGGATGTTTAGTCTAATCAACGGTACAAAGTCGAAGGGGTCAAAACCAAAAGTACGACAAAGATAGTTAATTGTCAGAAGCGCGCCTGTCCTCCACTGGCTCATACGCATGCAGTGTAGCACAATTAACCATCTTTGTCGTACTTTTGATTTACATTCAATCGTTTCTGTTTTACTGTAATTTCTAATCAGTTATGTTCGGCGAAATACGCGACGAGTCCGTATTGAATGGCAGTCTTTGACATCTGGTTATTCCAGTCTACACTGGTAGTTTTCTTCTACATGGGATATGTTTAGCCTCGTTCTTCAAGTAGCTTCATACAAATGGCCCTTGTGCCAATTTTAACATTTTCATTTTGTCTTAAAAATGCTGAATATCAGAAGCCCCACATTTCAAGGTAAGATAACAACACCAATGTTGATTTAAATTGACTATTAAGTCATGTTTGCAGCGTCGAAACTGGGGATGGCATTGAGTTCAAGACTTGGCTCCTTTAATGGAGAATCGTGTAACTTGGAGGCCAGCAGTGCTGTATTGAATTTCTACCAGGTTGTTGAAAACTGCAAATTAATAGTGATGTGTCAAACTACCCAGTTCGTAGATTTAACATTGAAGTGATAACAAAAGGTCCTTAGTTAGGGCAAGAATAATTTTCCAACTTTGGATGCCACCAAGATATGAATGACGAATATACGCCTACAATAGAAAAGTTTGTTTGTCGCATATTTGGATTATATCATTTAACAAGTTTAAATTAGACAAGATATAGATAGGTCTGAAAGATTTATAAACCAAACAGAACCTACTCACAGACATTTGGCACACATTTGAATCATATTTCAGTTTGTAGATTTAATTTTTAAGTGATAAAAAAAATGTGTATTCACCTTGCTGGTGTGGTGGGTGGTGACAATTAAGTGGTCAGATTAGGACTTTGCCCCACAGAAACTCATCAGATTTGATATTTATAGAATCGACTAATACACTGCTAACATTTGGCACCAGTTTCAGTCATATTACTGATGAGGCAATATTTGACCCCTTTTGTGGGCGTGGCAGATTAGGCACATTTAAGTGGTCAGATTAGGGGTTTGCCCCAATGAAACCAGTCAGATTTTATACTTTTAGAACCGTCTCATAATTAGCTAACATTTGGCACCAATTTCAATCTTATTACTTATGAGGCATTTTTGGGCCCCCGTCCACACTTTTTAGGGCAGTCAGAAAGGGGCGTGGTCCCATTTTTCTGGTCAGATTTTGCATTTTAAGATTCAGATATAGCACCAAAACATTTCAAAACTATTTCTGATCATATTACTTATGATGCAAATTTTGACCTTTTTTGTGGGCGTGGCAGATCGGGCAGATTTCAAGTGGTCAGATTAGGGATGTGCCCCACTGAAACCAGTCAGATTTGATATTTTTAGAATCGGCTCGCACATAGCTAACATTTGGCACCAATTTCAACTATATTACTTATGAGGCAAATTTTGGCCCCCATAGGCACTTTTTAAAGCTGTCAGAAAAGGGCATGGCCCCACTTTTTCCGGTCAGATTTATATTTTTTATCTTCATACATTGTATAGCAACATTTTAGAAATAATTCTGATCCTATTACTTATGAGGCAAATTTTAGCCCTTTTTGGCCCTTTTTACCTGCCCCTCCCAGCCAAATGCCCCACTGAAACCTCGTAAGACTGGGTGTTTTGAACTTGCCCTATCAATAGCTGCTAATTAATATGGTCAAACCTTCTATTACTTATGAGGCAGTTTTTTCGTCACTGGCTCTTGGTCTATAAGAAAGTCAAAACATAATTATTTCTATGTCTTTTGCTCAAAAGGTTGTCAACTCACTATTATACGGTCCTGGGCAAAATTTTTTGGGCATTATAAAGGGTGACACAGGGTGATTGAGGAAATAGTTACTCAATTACCTCCCTTGTTTTCCCATTCCTCTCCATGGACGGCCATCTTCAAACGTTTGAATTTGAAGTTGAAAATGATATTTTTGCCAATTTCTCAACTGGCAGTACTGAATTATAGGATTAATAGGATTATTCTTTAACAAGGTAGGACTGTTTATAGATTCAATCTATTTTTGGGCTTTATTTTAATACATTTTAAAAATATAACTTTAAAAAATGCTATTGGAGCTTTAATTATATTGCACGAGATGTGCGGATTGCTTTTGAAAATTGGTGTCAATTTTGAATTTCTAAGATTGTTATATTTGTTACAGTCAAATATGAAATGGTATTCGTCTTCTATTTGATTATTATTACATTGTTTACATAAACGTGCATATGACGGGATATTTTTATAACGACCACGCTCTATCTCGAGCTGGTGTGTGCTAAGCCTAATCGAAGT
Organism: Patella depressa; assembly: GCA_948474765.1. NCBI lineage: Eukaryota > Metazoa > Mollusca > Gastropoda > Patellidae > Patella > Patella depressa. The sequence continues at coordinate 66,793,451 of OX419718.1, read as the reverse complement.
CAACGCAATTTTATAGGCCTTTGATTTGACGGAGTGTAGATAGAACGGTATTGCATAAAATTCTGGCTTAATTTTTCCATACGTCCGAAGTTTATGTGTCGTTTGCGAATTGTTTTGTTGATCAGTAACTATAAGGAAAAGATCGACAAATTTCGTTTCGGTGGCAGATTTTATATCATTTCTTAGGTCATTTTGTTCAAGTTCAAAATATCTGGTTAAAATCCCTATGCCATGACAAAATGATTTTCTTGAACCACCAGTTTTACAGGAAAGTTCATAATCCGCTACAAATGACGTGTTAAGGAGTTCGTTTTTATTATTCGACAAGAATCTTTTGAAGTAAAGAAGCATACGCTGATATATAGTGGATGAATACCACATTCAGCTAAACAGCCCATGTTACTGGCACGCTTAGGCATATTTAAAATAGATTTGCAAATGTTGATCGTACTTCTATTTTCTTCAAATTTATCCCATCTGTCAATCTTAATTATGGTTTTGTTTTTGATTATGTATGAACCCCAATTCACTGCTCCATAAAGGGCTATCTGCTTAACAATAGAATGATAAAGTTTTATCATTACTGTAGAGGGCAGGGATTCTGTATAGCATAGTTTCTGTCTTATTGCGTACCACGCTCGTCGGGCTTTTTTCATTTGGTCACAAAATGCTGTTTTAAAGCTAGAATTATTAGTAATTGTTAATCCAAGATAATTGTACATTTCGGTATTTTGGAGTTCAAATTCGTCAAAATAGAATTTATATACACACTTTTGGTTTTTACTTGTTTTAGAATTATGAAACGTCATGATTTTTGTTTTATTCGGATTAAGTTTCAGTTGCCAATCGGAACAGAACTCGGATAAATTATTTAATTGATTCTGTAGATCAGCCTCATTAGAAGACAATAAAACTAGATCATCTGCAAACATTAGATGAGATAACGGTTTACCATTAAGCAGCGGGGTGCTAGCTGATTTTTGGAGGTAGTTTTGTAAATCGTTAACATATATATTACTTAGGTTTGGACTCATGTTACAACCCTGCTTGACACCAATCGTCGAAGAAATTACGTCGGATAATTTATCATTATATTTTATCTTATAAGTTGTTTTATGATACATCGATTGTATAATATTATATACATTACCGTTTATATTATGTTTAACTAATTTGTAGAGAAGTCCAGCTCGCCATACTGAATCAAATGCTTTTTTGAAATCCACAAAACATAGATACAAATTTTTCTTTTCGTATAATTTTCGGTTAATAATTGTCTTTAATATAAATAAATTATCTATTGTTCTTTTTCCTGGTCTAAATCCTCCTTGTGAATTATCAAGAATGTTATTGTTTTCTAGGTACTCTGAGAGTCGTTGATTAATAATTGCCAAAAACGTTTTGCCCAAACAGCTAGCTAATGCAATTCCTCTGTAATTCTTGACATCATTAATGTCTCCCTTCTTATAGACAGGTATTAAATATGATTCTGTCCATTTGTCCGGAAAATGTCCAGACGAGAGAATAAGATTAAAGAACCTGAGGTAGTGGTCAATAAGGATACTAGAGGAATGTTTAATCATTTCATTAATTATCAAGTCTGGTCCGCTGGATTTGTTGTTCTTTAGATTTCTTACTGTTGTTTTAAATTCAAACGCAGAAATGGGCTTATTTATGTCATGGTTTATATTTTTAGTTTCTAAAAGAGTTTCAGTTCTTAGTCTGATCTCCCTGTTGAGTAGTAAATCAGGGTTTTCATCCGTCGCTAATATTTGAGAAAAATGTTGTTCCCATTCAATACAGGAAATATTTGGATCTTCATTAGACTTTTTATTTTCAAGTATTTTATTCACAAGCTTCCAATATGTTTCTTGTCGCCCGCGCGCTTAGGATCGGGGGGTCTATTTTCGGCCGCATAGCTTTTCAACACAAACAATTTTGAAGTTTTATTTGAATGTTTCTGACATTTTTAACAATTATTTTAGAAATAAGTTGCCCCGTATTGTCTCGTTTATCAATATTTACCGGCTAAACAAAAATAAGTGACATTATGTTGCGGTCTGTTGCCGTGTTTAATACAGAGCGATATAACAGTCGATTTCGTTGGCGGATAGCTTCAATTTACAAAAATTTTATGCGCCCATGGCCACTATGCTCTATTAGATGTATTTCAACTAGTAAAACTTTTAATATAAATCTAAAAACAGGTATTCCACAAGCGAAATGTTCGGCTTTCGCTCGATGCGGCCATGTTTTTGCATACATAATGAAGTTATTTTAAGAATAAGTTATTTGATTGGTCGGTCGCTAAGGTCAATGGTTGAAGTGTCCAATCAGAAACAAGCAGATCAGGTTATTAGGCATGCGCACTGAGCTGATGTTCTAGATATTCCTTCTCGTCGGTTTATCGCTAATATTCTTGATAAATACGTCATTGTTTGTAGATATTTTTGAAGACTTTCAAATAAAATGACTTTAAATTTTTTGTAGATCACTCAATAAGTTTGACAGACACCCATAATTCTATAAAGAATAATAATACCATTACTAAATTCTGTTGTTTTGAATAACATTTATGTCATTGTATGTCAAAGTTACATGTATGTGTCGAAGTTACACATGTAAATATACACACAACAAGAAATAAAATGAGCCAATATTGAAATATTGTATAATTATTAACAAATACATATATGAAAAGTCATTTTATTAAAGTAAAATAAATTAATAGAACATATCTGCCTAACAGATCCCAAATCAATTTGTTCTACAGTTAACAATTTTAGTCAAAATTATATCTCTGAAAGTTATGGTCAGATTTTATTGAAACTTGGAACCACTTCCTATACTGACTTTGTGCAATAGGAGAATTTTTTTTTTTGAAGTCTGCAAAATAGTTGCTGATGTATTGCACCAAGTAAAACATTTGGTGTTGAATATTGTTTGCCAATTGTTTGTTGAATCAAAAAGTTAATTTAGTAAGGGATATTGGTCAAAACAACTTTTATTTGGTGACGGCATTCAAGTTTTAAAAAGTATTTCAGACAACTTTTGTATTTTACTTCATTATTTCTTTCATTCAGTTTGCCATGTAGGTTAATACCTGGGAATATGAATTAACTTTGAGCTTTTGGGGGATAGAATAAAATCAAAATGATGGTTTGTGTTGGTTTGTATACTTTGTGTTGAAAAATACACTTTGTGTTGTGTTTGCCTCATACCCTCATTGGATTGTCACGAAGGTAGTGACAAGAAACATAGTTTCAATTCAACACAGTCTAAAGCTTATGTCAATTTGGTACTTACTTACATGCCCGTTGGGCTGCCGTTATAACTTCCAAGAAAATCCACAGAATAGTCCAGTACGATAAATGAACAAAGTCCCTCATTTTATAAGGTAGCATTCTGTCTTCCATTTTGTACCCAAACTGTTTTGATTAAATCCAGTTAATAATACAGATTTACAGTTTTATATGTCAAATCAAACTGGCAATCGATTTATATTCTCGCTACCCTTGATTTCCTAGAAATTGATTGACTATCCTTATGAATGTTATCACTCAGTCAATTGATTTGCATATCTATATATAGTCCTTTGTATGGTTGTGCACTGACATTCTTGATCGCTCATAAATCAAGTGTATTTGTTCCGTCTGATTCTATTTTTATAAACATGGAAGGTAACATAGATTTTAATTTATAGTTTTATAATAATGCCTAAATCATCTAGGTTTGGCTAAAGTAACTATATAATTTCTATGTAACAATCGTGTTTATTTCTCATTATATTTCCGGGTTTCAAAATTAAATATCTATAACAACTTAGAATTGGGTTAAATAGTTTATATAGGGTGGTGTCTCATTTCAAAGTTGCATAACAAATAGATACAAAAAAAAATATCTCTAGATAAAGTGATTGATGATATTTCTAACAGCATATCTTTGATGAACGTAATTAATATGGATATATCTAGACACGGGTAAAATAAATGAATAATATCATCATGCAGTTTATTCTTTATAAACAGAACATAAATTATCAAAAGTTTTACATATGAAAGCTAGTTTTTTCTTGGTCGAAAAAATATTATGTGTGATTTTGAAATCAATATTGATATGTTTGAGGTCTTTGTACATGACAAAAACATTTCTGATACTGTGAGCCAAGTAATATTGTTCCAGTTTTTTTACCCGTGGCTTCACATTTACTTTTTAAGTAAAATATTTGGTTTTAAAATCATCCATTTTAAATGTGTATTCAGAAATATAATCATCAGGATTTGAGTGAGCATTTGTTATGTCTTTCCAGCTGAGTAGTATTGCTCCTTAGATTTATTTATGGATTATATTTCTGACACACCTATAAAATAGAGTGATGAGTTATGAAACCTGGGCCATGTTTCACAAAAACTTAAGCTAATATCACTAAAATAGATTTTAACTAAAATCAAAATGAAATGTTAAATTTTATGCGTTTCACGAAGATTGATTGTAACTTAAAATGCGATTTTAATAGATTTTAGTTAAAATCCCTTGCGCCCGCGCAGTGCACATTTCCGCTGCGGGTGAAAGCAAATACGCTTCGAAACTGAAAACTGTTGGCAGGTTGAATTAACGGTTGCAATATCAATGGGCAGAGTTTCATACGTTGAAGCAATTTTTGCACACGGTCAGACATTCGTAGAGAGGTGAAATAAATGAGTGTACTGCGTAATATGTGATTCGAAAAGTATCGGTATGGGCAGTATGGGCAGAGTTTCATACGTTGAAGCAATTTTTGCACACGGTCAGACATTCGTAGAGAGGTGAAATAAATGAGTGTACTGCGTAATATGTGATTCGAAAAGTATCGGTGGGTTGGCCTTGAACTTGGCATTTGATTCATGACATGGGAATTTGATATACTCACAGGCCTCAATGGAAATAATGTGTATCGATAAACTTAATCGCATGGAATTGTAGTTTTATGGAGAATTGTCACAAATATATTATATTTGTGACTCAAACGGCTAATTTAGGTTGTAATTTTTCGTCGCATTTTAAAAAATTTTCAACTTTGAAATTAATACACCAAATAGCCAATGTTCCGATGCCTAGATTTGACATGTCATTCTCATAGACCCACCCTTTCAATGATACTTTGAAAATGATACTTACTGAAATTAAATGATTTTTTCCCCAAGATGAAATAGCTTTGGCTCCTAAAATGCCAATTATTTTTTATTTTTTTTTAACGTAAGACTTCATTAAGAAATAATAATAAATTTATATTAAAATTTAATTTCAAATAGGCCTAGGCCTATAACATTTTTCAATAAACACATTTGAGATTATTGATTTATCTCTTTAGTATTTACATATCATGTTTGTTAATGTCTTGATAGGGTGACAATCTAATCAAAATATAGATCTATATTTCGTTTCGTTTTTTATACTTTCGATGGCCTACACTCATGTAGATCTAACAAGTTATAGTGGGAGTTCACGTTCTATGACGTCAGGTATCAAGCACGGGACATTTGACCCGATAACGTCAGTCATTCGATTAATCAATTAGCGACCGCTATGCTTTTTAAAACCTACTTTTGTTTTGTTTTGATTTCTATCCGCTGGTAATATTTACCCACAGTTCCACGCATGAAAAGGTCAAACGGTCGATTCGACAGACCATTTGATTGGCTGACCCCTCATTTCAGGCAGAACACGACTTAAATAACAAGTCTCCCAGATCCAAGAGTAGTAAAGACAAGTAAAAACGAAATTTTGAACTATAAAAAACGAAACAAAATTGGATCTGTGTTTTAATCAGATTGGATAGGGTGACGGCTATCGTAAGTTAAAATTGATTTTAGTTAAAATTGTCCTTAAAATGGGTTTGTGAAACGCCACTATTTTAAGTTAAGATTAGATTTTAACTTAAAATATTATTTTAGTGGATTTTAACTAAAATGCTTAAAATCGTTTTGTGAAACTCATCTATCTTAAGTTAGGATGAAATTTTAGTTTAAGACGATTTTAAGGAGATTTAAGTTTTTGTGAAACAGGGCCCTGGTTTTGTGTAATATCTATAATTACATTAATTCCACACACCTTAAGTAACTCAAGAGTAAACAATTAATTGTACTTTGATTAATTAGGGGATTGTTGCATTATAATTAGAATTGAAATGATATCAAGGAGTGGTCTTGGTTTAGTGCACCCAAGACAAAAGTAATAATTGATAAAATGATGGAAAATATTGAATGGATTCTTTAGAATAGTACACATATAATCAGGGCTAATACGTTTTTAACTGGCTATATGTTTTATGATAATATAATGTATTATGGCCTTTCATGTATAATTATAATCAGGGCAATTTGCCGAGCCATTTCAAGCACAAAGCATAGACTTTAAGTTTAATAATCAGTAAATCTATGTCCCCTTTATGTTAACCATCTTAAAACGACAATTTCATATTTTTTTAGTTATATTTTTAAAATATATTAAAATAAAGCCCTAAAATAGATTGTATCTATAAACAGTCCTACCTTGTTAAAGAATAATCCTATTAATCCTATAATTCACTAGTACTATTGCCAGTTGAGAAATTGGCAAAAATATCATTTTCAACTTCAAATTCAAACGTTTAAAGATCGCCATTGCATGGAGGGAGATGGCAAAAACAAGGGAGGTGATTCAAGTTATTGTGTTATTATTTTCTGTGTCGAGGATTTCTATGCCTGTGAAATATTGCCCATGATCGTATAATAGTGAGTTGACAACCTTTTGATCAAAAGACATAGAAAAAAGTATGTTCTGTCTTGAATTTATCCCGAGATTATTTGGCACTCGTTGTTCCTAAATTATACCCATATACCGATTATACCCATATATAGATGAACACCAACACCTGGTTCGAATACGGCTTGCGTTTTGGATAACGGTCTATTCATATTGATTAAAATACATCAATACCTGATACAAAACAGCATGACATTGTAATGAACACTGTGTCGCACACTTTCTTCTACAGCCCCAGCACTTCTAGTCTAGACGATTAATGCATACCAATGTATAAACCCGTTCTGTATCGGGTCTGTAACAGAACTACTACCGGTGTGATTATAGCTTCAAATATTTTAAAGGATACCTGTGGATGAGGGTCGCCGATTTACGAAATAAAAGACTTAATAGGAATGAAAGTCTTTTCGGCGTGACAAGCTTAAAAGACATTTCACGCAATGTAACCTCGAGGAAAACAAGAGATCTAAGTAACTGTTGTATATGTGACACAATCAACTTTTCTTCATTATGCCCGCATTTCTGAAAACAATAAATTTGTTTTTCTCAATGATTATAGACAGAGCAGAATACTCGATATACATGTAGATCATTTTGTAAAGAACTACGCCCATGACGTAGTCTAGGTTGAATAACATTTTCACGTCTATTATCTGGGGGGCCTCAGCTATTGAAGTTAATTCCCAATCCCGAAGTGTTGCTGGGAAGTAAGATGTTTTTGTTTCTGTAGTACTGAAACACGGAATCGTAAATTCGATGAACGTCCTACTTCCGTGCTTCTGCTGGACTAATGGATATGGGCATACGCCAAGGATTCTTTTACGTGCACGTCAGTGTGCACTTGAGACCTCGGCATTTCGTCACATCCAAATACAATACGTTGTTCTTTGCCAGGCCCTCGGTCCTGCATCTCTCTATCATCACAGGGATTGAACATGGGACCTTCAAGATAACGGACCAACGTCTTACTGAGTGAGTCACTGCGTCTCCATACTGCGACGATGTTTGTCCGTATGTTTCTCTGGGTTTTGAATCTTCAAAAGGTAGTCAGTTGCTGCTGTGTACGCCTGTCTGGCAGAAGACTTCAGCGCATGGTTCACGAAGACAAGTTTTGGTTAAATGAGTAACTCTTTATCCTTTCTAACTTTCCAGTATTAGTTACGATACAACAAAGCATAACTCAACATTAGCATGATAATATAAGATACACGTTAACCCAATGGCGGCTTAAAGGGGATGACAGGTTCACGACTTACTAGTCAGTTGATCTTAAAGTGGTTAATTTAAGAAACATTAATTATATTAGCGATTGGCAGATTATCACGCCATTATAATACCGCATTTCTTAACAATTTCTTTTTTAAAACTGGATTCAATGTCTTGGTAAGGGGGGGGGACGCTTCGACCTCTAGCTGGCCGGTCACCTCTGGCTTGCGGCTGTGGTTTCGATTCCCGGTGTGAGCGCATGTGGCATGGAGATAGGGGCTCCTTCTCAACCTCGTGGGTTTCCTCCGGACACTCCGGTTTCCTAGCACAGCAAAGACCCTGCGCGTGCGCTAAGATAATAAAAATGAAGAATTAGACTTGTCTGCGATATCACCTTTGGTGGAAGCGGACGTTAAACGCTAAGAACAACAACATGTCTTGGTAGAAGATAACGTTTGACTGAAGACCGCCAACGCCAAAGAATAACAATTTCTTCTATATATTATCTGCTGTGAAAAATCAGGTGCCTGATATTCTATGTCCTTTCTTAGCGCGAAAAACAAACAAACCAGAAAAACAAATAAATGTGCGTTGTTGTAAATACTGCATGGTTTTTGATTCCAGGGTTATAGTTCTCGAAAAATTAAAAAGTTCAATGAATATGCGATAAAGTGAATACACCCCATACCATAAGAGCGCCCCGCCCAACAAGCAAAAAGGTCGATAAAAATCACGATAGTATCACAGATTTACTTTGTCGTTCTTAAAGGGGGAAAATCGATGAGAGTTATCGTCGCGTCTTCCACCACTAACAAAATGTCAACATATATATTAACGAAACTAAACAGATTGATAAAAACCTGCTAAAATATTTACGAAACTAAACAGATTGATTACACCCCCTTTAAAGTAGCTAACTCAATATCATCCAAAATCTTGAACATTGAAAACACGAATTATTTGTCAATTTAAATCAACATTGATGTTGTGATCTTACCGGAAAGAGATGGATTTTTGAATTTCGCGTCATAGCCAGGTTTCGAGTTTCACGTTTTTCTTTGTGTTGGCGAATTGCCCATGCTTCACTATTCATTGATTGTGAACCTAGTTTTGATGTCAAGTATGGTACTTGATGTAAACAACAGAAGGGGTACAGGTAATTATGCATGGGGTGTTTTATTATTTATCTTCTTTACAAATCACCATCTATACACATATTTACATATATCTAAAACGTTTGAATGTACACAGCTTTCGAATAAGGATTTGAAATACTTCCTGTAAAACGAAATAAACCTTTCTTTATCAATAACAACCTATGTAATACCAAATACCAGGGAATAGTCACATTCCACAAATGCAAACTCCAATGTACAATTACAACAGAATATAAATATAATGTAAGTAGCGATGTCAGCTTTATGCGCCAGATGGGGTAAAGGCAATAACACTGGTTGCATGATGTCGTAGGAACAAAATGCAATGGAGTCCGTCTGACGTCCACCCTCATGTCCCATCCGGGCTAATAAAGACGGGCGTACAAAGCACATAAGTTTTAAATGCTATTACTCGTTGCCTATGACTTATTATTTTCCAGGATTACAGAATGTTTGTCATGATGTCCCACACGTCGTATCGTCTGTGGCATGTACTTTTGGTAACAGTTCTTTTACTTTTTGTGCCCTTAGTCAAGATGCAGTTGACAGCAAGACGCATCTATATTTGGTGTTACTTAAAGAAGGCAGACGTGGAGTTTAATTCTAGAATAGAGCATGTCTGGCTAAGAATTTTACTATTGATACTCGTAATCTTCAAACTAAATGTCCTTCAAACTTTTTTAAATGAAGCAAACAGTGGATCCCCAGAAAACTAAAAGGGTGTTCCTGAAGGTAATCAAGAACTTATCTACAAAGGTGTTTCAAGTATAGAGAATAACCTTTACGAAATAAACCAGACTACATGGCTCAAGGAAAGGGATGACCATGAAAACAACCAACTTAAGTCAAAATGTGTTTCTTTTACAGTCGATAACTATTACAAAACTACCCTATTTCAAAGGACTCCATGGGATGCTTCATGTCATCAAACTATAACCGCTTATCCCTTCCTTCCCCAATACCAAGCGGATTTCGACTCAAATTGTATGAGATATGAAGGCATACGATTAGCAACATATAATCATACAGCCTTCTGTTTTAAAATATCATGCCTGGAGTTAGATAAAGAAGGTTTCTACATCTCAGGAAGGAACGGCGAAGCCATTTGTTTTGAATGCGGTATGATGAAGTCTTCATGGGTTAAAGGCGTTCGTCCAAAACAGATTCACCAAATTGAATCTCCATCCTGTCTTTTTTATACCCCGTTTTCTAGAAATGTCAAAATTTTTAATCAAGAGAAACCGACAAATTTTGCGCAGGTTAAAATGCCAGATGGTTCCGGGAACGAAACACACGACGATCCACATAAGAATGAAATGACAGCAAAACTAGCTTCAGCTTATAAAACTGGTGAAAACATGCAGGGGGATACGATATTAAAGCATGAATCTAGTAACGAAGCAGCTGGAAACATGAAATGGGAACATTCAAATCACCTAACAGTTTTATTGATAATTCCCTACCAGCAGAAATAGAATATGGTTACGGTATATTAATCAGAGAGCAATCTAGAAATCCCCAATATGCATCACTGATTAGTCGTATATCAACCTTCACCAGCGCATGGAAAAATACTGGATTCCAATCGCCAATAAAGATGGCTGAAGCTGGATTTTTTTACACGGGTAAGTTAACAGGTATGGTTTGCAATTAATGCAGAACGTAGAGGTATATGAGTTATTTCCCTTTATCTATACTTTTTGTTCTTCAATTCTGACTAGAACATTATCACATGGCTTATTACTTCAAAAACGATACAAATTTTTATTTTTTAAAAACAAATGTCATGAACGGAAATGAATCCGCGTGTTATCTCTACTATTTCAAAATAATGAAGATTCGTTGTTTTGTATTAGAAAACACACATTTATTTATTAGGCAATGCAGATGCAGTGAAGTGTTGGTTTTGTGGTATTGCTCTGAAAACGTGGGAGCCCACTGATGATCCCTGGATGGAACACATTCGTAGGTCAAACCACTGTGGTTTTATTAAGTCCCAGAAAGGAGCGGCTTTTGTTATTGGGGTACTCAATAATATGGGACAACAGGTAATCCATCCTTAATATATTCTCGTTCTCTAGCAGGACCATATGGTCTATTAGGTAAGTTCAGTAGCTTCTCAATGTCACAGTAAATCACAAACAATGAACATGGCATTGCTTCTCTATTAAATAATTTAGTTTAATTGCCAGAGCGATTGACGTACAGGAGTATCTACGCCACCTTTCAATCAACACTCCCAAATTTCACAGGGTGTCCGTTGCTGTGAGTCGAAATAATAATATCACATTGAATTATATCGTTAGTTCGTTTAAATGTTTCTGGAAAGGAATAAGGATCCTTTAATAGTTTTGGTGGTAAGGGGTTGAATGAGCACTAGTCAAACTATTCTTTGCTTTAAATGTTATAAAATTCCTTTTATTTTAGACAACAATGTCAAGTCAAAGAAACAACACAGGTATGCATCTTTAGGTTATTCATTACAAAACTTCGACACAAAATGATCGGCCATGTGAATTTCCTAAAGAAATGAGAAGTGGTGTCATCTATTTCCGGCAGTGTATGGATAACTGGCATCACATAGGAGGCAGACCACCATTAAATTTGTAGTTCGTCTATTTATAGCAGTTCTCTCTCTGTCTCCTTTCTTCCCTTTTGCATGCCCATTTTTGTTGAATTTTTGGTCTAGAATGGATGAAGAGGGTTTGAATTAATATTTTCTGCCAGGTTTTGGTAAATATTCATGGTTTTGAGGCGAAAGGATAACGGCGTTATGAAGTTGGCGACGGTGATATGTACGGCAACAAGATACATGTTTTAAGTATGTTTCTTCAAGTTCGTGTATCTCAAAATTTTGGTGGTCAACCTCATACAAATTTTAGTGCAAAGACATGGTGAAAAGCATTTCGCCCAACGAAAATTTGGTGAAAAGTTGGAGGTGGGCAAAGAGTCCAGAATTAACATTGAAGTCAATGGGGAAATTAATGGTGGTCTGCCTCCATTTACGACATCCCCACACTATCTGAGACAAGTTATAGATAGGTTCCAGAAATTTAACCTGCATTGTTGGCATCGATGCATTAGTCATGGGGAGAAAAGGGGATAAGTTCTTATAATTTCCAACATATGCTTAGTTAGCTTCTGTACCCTTGATACATAGCCGTACATATATTTGTATTGGGCACCAAAACAACTATCTAATTTGATTCCTGTTTGAGTTGAAATTGTTGATTTATTTGTTTTATATTTAGATGTAACAGAATCAGTAGCAGTGGCAATGAATGTTGGTTTTAGTACCAGTCAAATAGATGAGGCGGTGTCTATAGTAGGAACAGATGCACCAAGTAAATATATTTATTTACGAGCAACATAACTGAAACGAACTTACAATAATTACTATCTGGATTGCTTTACATTTTCACATGAAGAATCTGGGTAGATAGAAAATAATATCATCATTAGAACTGGGCGCCCCAATAAGTCTTCTTATATCGAAGATTTTTATGTATTTGTTTTGCCAATTTCAAATCCAAAATTATATCATATTATAATGAATACTTTATGAGATAATGTCTTTAATGCCAGCATTACATCTTTCAAATGGAATACGAAATGAAGTCTTTTACATTACAATGGAGTAAGTAGGATTATGGACTGAGGAGGGAGCTGTGTGCTTGGTGTGTGTGTAGCTACGTGTGGTGGTCGTGTCAGTGTGTGTGTGTGGGTGGGGGGGGGGGGGGTAAGACGCTCGCTCTAACCCTGAATTTGGCGGAGAAAGTTCATAGGGATTTTCCGACATGTTTTCCTCTTGTCAGTGTTTCTGGACTTAAGGACTGACAACGACAACTGTGTAGTCATTCGAATGGGACGAAAATCTAAGGTCTCGTGTACAAATTGAAGTGTACGTAAACTAAAAGATCCCTTGGCAGTTGGAATTCTATGAGTAGGTCATAGTGCCACTACCCGGGTAAAACAAATCCCTCATATAGCACACTGCATGGCGCACACCCGTCTTCATTAGCCCAGTCGGAGAAGAACAGTAGGACGTTATACCCCATTTCATCTTGGGGGTGCAAACACAGGCTGATTTTATGGAGGTAAATACCCATGCATTAGTGGGTGGGTGTTTTTTATTTGACGGACCAAAATGCTCGTGGGTATGTGTACCAAATAAAATATCGCAGTTTTTCAACACCTGCATATACGTATCGAAAATAATTGCCAGCTATAAATCAAATGTGTGCTCGTTTATTTATGTTCAGATTTGGTCAAGAGACGTAAAATCGAATGCAAATTCTTTAAAGGGTTAAATTGCCACCTTTGAAAATTGTTAAATTACCACTCCATGGTCCGAGTTCACAAAGCCTTCTCGGACTCAAGTAAAGGATTTGTTCATCTTATTTTAACTATAATATAGCCAATTGTAAAAGATTTGTTGTTTTAATGTATCAAATACATCAATAAGAAACAATATGCAACGTTTTGTCAGGGGCGGATCCAGAGGGGGGGGGGGGGGTCACCCCCCCCCCCCTGCTCAGCTACATAAAGAATAATGCCTTGCATCAATGAAATTACATCACAAAGTCATCCTACATCAGTATAAATATGATTTCTCTGTTTAAAAAGCTCAATTTGTATGTATGCCTATGTAATTTAGAGACGATGGTGGCAGATTTTCGTGACAGAAACCTGGCAAACCCACTCCTGCAAAAATTCCTGGATCCGCCCCTGTTTGTGGTCCTGGATCACAGACATTTCTCATAAACAGTGAAAAGTTTGGTGATGCGTAATTTTTTATTACCAGTGGCAGTTGGTGCTCTTTCGCCTGACGCCCGAAATTCAAAGAAAATATCCATCTGAACGCTACATTCCCTCAGATAGGTTTCATATACATTCTACTCTCAGAAAAGGGACCAGCCTCAGATTCCCAGTGCGTTCCGGGCAGGGCAAAGAGGATTACGAAAGGTTTCTAATGTCTGTCAAAGATGGTTGTATTCAACACGTGACGTTACATCACGCGGGCGTCAATCGTTGGCTCAATGGCGCTGGCAATATTTACAAAGACGTAATTAGTTCGGACGGAATGGAGCCTTTTACTCATTTTAATACCCAATTACACAACATAGGAAATATTTTTACCTACAGATACTTCAAACGTTTTATGTATTTTTTCTAATACGTGAAAAAAAGATGTTTTAGAATTTGATTTGCCGACTCATTAAGTCGCATCGACGTCATCTATATCAGTGATTGTAGCAGGTTTACGAATATTCACTTTTGTTCCCGTAGATACGAAGTGCGGGAGATATCAAGAAGACAAACCAGCGAACACTGTAAGCAATAAACAACGTTTATGATCAAGTTAGTCAACGGATCAGATCCAGGGGACAGTGCGTACGGGGCCTTAAAACATAAAATTGTCTGTGCTCAAATTGGTGAGAGGAGATAATCAACTGAATTACAATATGTGGGCCACTGTGGCTCAGTTACGGCGATTTCTTGGCTTGTCATGAACGGAGCCATGGGTAACCCACTAGAAACGTCAACGCTGATAAATTAATAAATGCCTGACGTCATAGGGTCAAAAGCCGCTAGTACGACCCCTGACACAACCTTCTAGTACATCTTCATCTTTTCGGATCTTCATTTCCCTCATATTACACTGTATGTCGTATAGTCCATCTTCCTTGTGGCATAGTTTGTGTCGAGTGGGCGTTAAACCCCATCTCTCTCTCTCTCTCTCTCTCTCTCTCTCTCTCTCTCTCTCTCCCTCCCTCTCTCTCTCTCGTGGTTTAGGTCATGGAAATAGTAACAACATTGATATACTACTAGTCTGCATCCTTATGGCCGTTGCCGAGTTATCCCCCTTTAGTCTTCAAGGTTCTCATTTCCTACCAGAATTAACTTTTAAAGGGTCGTGCATAACATAATTGAGATTAAAGTTTACTGAGCCCACCAATTTAGTTCCATTTAAAAGTGGGGAATTAGACTAAAACAAAAATTAAGTGTTATACGCTTATCCAATCGAAAAAGATTAATCCTGTCTGGATAACCAAGAAATCAAGCATGGCCGCCTCCTGTGTCAGAACTGCAATTTTCCAAGCATTTTTGCTTCGGCATTCAAAACGAGCACTACCATTGTACGTATATTAGCCGAAGATAATTTGTTTTAGATTCATTTGAATTTATAATCGATTGAGTTTAGCGAAACGAATACTGTCTATAAAATGTCAACACGTAAAACTGTGGACTAGAAGTAGATGTCAAAAAACTTATTTTGTTTCCTAATCCTATAAATATACTTTTATTTATAAACCCAGAACCCTCTTATCGCAATTTCAATCATCGAGCACTTCCTACTGTATACAAGCTTGTATAGAGAGGGAGGAAACAAAATAAGTTGTATACAGTAGGAAGTGCTCGATGATTGAAATTGCGATAAGAGGGTTCTGGGTTTATAAATAAAAGTATATTTATAGGGGTCCGTCAAATAATTCAATGCTGGCGAATGACCGAGGGTGAGGGAAAATGCGGTTGGCATTATATTAACAGCACCAGTTAGTGGGGCTAGCTTTAAAACTATCAACAGACACTCTACCACAGTCATTCACTGAATGATTCTGTTGATTCCACCATAAATAATAACGATATCATCTAAGATTCCATCACTCTTATTTTCTGTGTGGCAGTGTTTACAGAAACAGCGACTGTTTTTTAAGTGATACTGATAGTCACTAGCAATATTTGTACACGTGTTGTACTCAGAGAATTTCTTTGTGGGGATAATACATTATTTGTTCAAGTTGGAGTGAGGTATTGCTGTGAAGGACTGGCCAGAACCAGCCCCTAGAACACCTTAAAAGTAATTGGAGGTCCCCTGTCTTTCTTGGAGAGATGCAAGCCTGGAAATAAGGCACCTGTCACTGACAATGTCAGGCACAGATTCAGGCTTTGTCAGGCACAAAACCTCTGGTATCTGTCATTTTGTTTGGCACTGATTTGTCTTTTTTGAATTGAAATGGGGTTAAAATCCATGAAAAAAACTTGTATGTCGCAAGTTTCTAATCCAAAAAGTACAACAAAAGACTCCCACATTTAGATATATTACAAGAAATGAAATGGGGTTTAATGTCCTACTGTTCTGTGGCAAACTGGGCTAATGAAGACGGGTATACACCGTGTAGTGTGTTATGGGTGAAATATTGCCAAGATATTATTAATACATGTCCGACATTAGGTTGAAAATGTCAGGTACTATTTCATTAGTGCCTGACATTTTGTCAGGTACATATAAAACTGTTATTTCCAGGCCTGGAGAGATGGCAGAGTTCTAATTTATAGATTTCCTGAATATACATCCAGTGTCTCTAGATTTGTAGTAGTTCATAATGAAGCTGGCTGCTCTACTATGAATGTGCTCCAACTTCTCAATCTCGAAATGATTGCACCATATACCAATGTTGGCTGAACTAAGGAGATGTACACGGTTTTACGTGTGACTCTCGGAGGAAGTCTCCTGGTCAATCTCTCCTAGACGATACAGATCTGAAATGATCGCACCATATACCAATGTTTACCGAAGTAGGAGATGGACATAGTTTTACGTGTTATTCTCTGAGGAAGTTGTCTGGTATATAATTCTCAATATTTTACTTAACTAGGTTGCCACATGTTAGAACCCTCCGATATGACGTTAATCACCAAGAACCAACCATCGATAAATCAAAACTATTTGGTACAATTGAAGAGGATGATATTAGAAGATTTAAACCAATTAAAGCAGCTACCAATGATCAAAGTACTTCAGTCTTCTATAGCGCCACATTAGAGTAAGTTAATTTTTTTTTGTGAATATAGTGTTTAGTTGTTTTGATGGGGCAAAAAATAAAACCCTCATATGGTCTTGTGTACAATAAAAGAATCCTTAACAGTTGGATTTGAAGATAAAAGTAGGCTGCAGCTCCTGTCCTAATAGGATCAAAAAACTGCATGGCACATGTTTATCTCCATTAACCCAATGGAGCGACAGTGAATAAGATGCTAGCTTGCTAGCCAGGAGGTGGCGGGTTCGCTCCCGATGTGGGCTGAGAAAGATTTTTGGTGAGGTTTCCCTCTTGTCAGGGTTGGAGGCCAGATATCACTTCCAATATCATCAAATCACACTCTGTAAAAACTAGCTCATGGCTACACCTAGCTACAATAACCTGTATTTTATCAGTTTTCCAGTAATCCCTAATAAGCTACAGTTCCCAGGGGTGCTCAATTGTCAGTCCAGAACGCCCTGAATTGACAGGTGGTGTGAGTAGAATCCTGTCGTAATTAAACACAACAAATGGTTGTTTGAGATATTTTGTTATTTGGTCGCCTATTGCCACTATGTTTGAAACTGAACAATCAATAGAGTACCCCCTATATCTCATTCATTCAAGGGAGATAACATTCAAGCACTGGTCCACTTGACATGGACCGATCCAAACAGTCTTTTAGTAATCAGAATAAATATTTAATTTTACAGAAAGTTTATAAATATGGTGATGAAAGACGGTAAAAAACTTGTAGCTAGAAAGATTGTAAATGAGGTCAGTTTGTTTTTAATTAATCCAAGGGAGCTGGGTGGCTGTATGGCTTTTACACATGCACTTCAAATCATAAGGTCTGCTCGATGCCCCTGCTTGAGGCCCTTGCTTGATGTGACAATTAGTAGAGCTGATATTCCCTGCTTGTATGTGACAAATATTACAGCTATCTGTCCAACGTCATGGTTTTCTCCTGATCCCCCAGTTTCTTCACACTGATAAAGACGAATTATTGGAATGAAATTGAACCATATGTTAGACCTGAAATGAACTAGTTTGTGTTGAGTGGTGGTTGACACTCTCTCTTTCTTTTTAATTAATTCTCTAGTGGACTTTTCTCCTGTCCATAAATTTATTTGCAAGAATTTATGCCTTGGTTCCAATATCAGAATGATATTATTTTCACAAAATTGTGAAATTTATCAATTCCTCCAATAAAGATCAGAGATTTTAATGTCCTGCTTTTTTGCTCCAACTCGGCCACTTTCAATACTTAATATCTGTCATTGAGTGACATGGTTTTTAATCGGCCTAGTTTGTGTTGGTAGTCCTTAAACCCTATTCCTCTCCCTATCTCTACCTGTCAGGAAGTCAGAGGCCCAGCGTGTGTGTTTTAATTTATTTTGTGAGGAAGTCAGACACCACGTGTGTATGTTGTTTTAATTTCCAGATGTTAGAGAATATAAAAATGACACAGGTAGAAAAGTTCAACAGGTGTGAAAATGAGAAAGAAAAAATGGAGATAGAATGTAACCCTGAAGTTATCTTTAATCAAGGTTTAGAAAATATAAAACCTGTCCTAATGTTGACACCTATCATTAAAGGAGGAGTGTCTTACAAGGTTAGTTGGAATTTGGCTTCTCGATGCGTTTTCCTGTCTACATTAGCCCTGTCGTTGTGGGTGCCCCCCTCCCACTGTCAGTTCAGTGGTGCAATGTAAAAGATCCATTAATTATAATATAATATAGAGTCTAGGCAAGATTTCCCTCATAGCACACTGTATGGTGTATGCCCGTCTTCATAATCCCAGTCAGAGCAGAACAGTAGGATGTTAAACCCTCATTTTATTTCTATTTGTGCAGGGGAGCAGGGGGGTGGGGGACAAATCATTATCACATGTTGTCATTGAGTCAAGCAGCATGATTTTGAATATCTGCTTGTACGTGACAAGGAATAGGGTTGCCTGTAAAACCTTGTGGCTTTCTCCGGTGTTCTGCTAAATACCTGCACGCGTGGGTTTGGGTTCGTTCCCGGTTTTGCTTGAGAAAGTTCCTCTGGATTTTCTGGAGCGGTTTCCCGCGTTAGTGGCGCAGGATGAAGGGCCTGGCTAGGAACAGTGTCTAGTCATTTGTATGGGATGAAAAACCAGGGTCACCTGTAGACATTGGCGAGCAGGTAACAGAACCCATGACAGTTTGAAATCTAAGCATGACTGTTCACAAAATTTCCCTTATAGCACACATAAGGTAGCACTTTAAACCTGGCGGGACGATTTACCCAATACTACCCAATACTACCCAATACTACCCAAGTACCACCTCAATATCACCACATACTACCCAATACTACAACATAATACTGCAAAATGTGTATATCAATTGAATTTTTTCAACAATAATTAGTTATACCGTGGGAATTGTACTTCAAGTGCGATTACCGATGTCTGGCTGTTCCATTTGCCTCCCTATATCACCTAAAACAAGCAAAAACTGACCCAATACTATCAAATACTTATCACATACTACCCACTATCATCAAATAACAGCCTTATATTGTCAAATAGCAAACCATTAGTTTAATTAGTGCGACGAATATTCGATAATTCGCAGAGAATGGAAATGAATATGCAGTTATCTCCCTTTACAATCGATAAATAGATTTTAGTTTGCTATGCAAATTATTCATCTTCTTTTGTGTTGCAGATTATTTCCAAGTCGACGAAACTAAAATAAGAAAAACAAGTATTTTGTTGTGTATATTTTTATCATTGTGTGTAATTAACTACTGTATTATTACATATGATGGCTAGCAGTCTATAAATAACTATTTCAACCCCTCTATATGTATCGCCATGAGGTATGTCCTTTAACAAATAACAAACGAAAAAAAACAACTGCTCATGTTTACATTTATTTTTTCATGTCAGTTAACAAGTTATTGCAAATTTACTGTCATTTGAAAATAAACGTAATTTGTTTATTACAAATGTATAATGCTCTAGTTGTATAAACACCACCTTACTTAACAATTAAGCAACGGGAGTTAAGATTGTTGATTGTGTAATCAAGTTCTGCTTTATTTATTTTATCTCTCGATTAAACTGCTACCAAATAATACACTTGACGATTCAAAGTCAATAAAGATAATAAAATTAACTGCCAAACCACTCGTTACCCCGTTGGGTAGCACATTCGTTTTGGTTTGGCAGTTTATTTTACGAATTGTTTATATTTAATAAATACTGTTTATAAAAGGTAGCCAAACGACTCGTAATTTCAATTCTTATTATATACTATGTAATAAATCTTTGTTGATTTTATAAACTTATGTTAACATTTTTTTCCCATTTTACATGTATGTATATGTATTGATTAAATGATGCCTTATGTTAATAGTTTTCCGTGTTTAAATGTATGTATATGTATTTATTAAATTATGCCTTATATAAATGTAATATTACATAATATGACCCCTTGATAATGGAGTAAAAACAATAACTGAAGCGGGGACATCTGTGATAACTGTCTGTCATTGCCACCGCCTGACGTTACCCAGGGGTTGAAATGTTATTTATAGACTGCTAGCCATCTTCATATAATACAATAGTTAATTACACATAATATTAAAATATACACAACAAAATACTTGTTATTCTTATTTTAATTTCGTCGACATGGAAATCATCTGCAACACAAAAGAAGATGAATAATCTGCATAGCAATCTAAAATCTATTTATTGGTTGTAAAGGGAGATAACTGCATATTCATTTCAATTCTCTGCAAATTATCGAATATTCGTCGCTGTAATTAAACTAATGTTTTGCTATTTGACAACATAAGACTGCTATTTGATAATAGTGGGTAGTATGTGATAAGTATTTGATAGTATTGATTCAGTTTTTATTTGTTTTAGGTGATAAAGGGAGGCAAATGAAACAGCCAGACATCGGTAATCGCATTTGAAGTACAATTCCCACGGTATGACTAATTATTTTTGAAAAAATTCAATTGATATACACATTTTGCAGTATAATATTGTAGTATTGGGTAGTGTGTATTGATATTGAAGTGGTACTGGGGTAGTATTGGGTAGAATTGGGTAGTATTGGGTAAATCGTCCCACCCCTTTAAACCTCTGTTATATTTCATATTTCCAGGTACCCGTTGCTTGCCCCGTACATCGTCAGAAGTTCCTAGCCATGAAATGGTTGGTGGAAAGTTGTCGAGATAGAGAACGTAAAATTCCCATGGGGAGAAAATTAGCGTATGAAATATTTGATGCTTATAAAAATGAGGTTAGTTGAAATAGAAGACTTTAAAAACTACTGGTCCAGAAATGATTAAAATTGGTGAATCCTATTCTGCCTATCTAAATGAAAATTTGTTAATAATTGGCCGGGGATATTACAGTGTTAATTAAAAGTCTGTTTTTGTTGTTTTCAGGGAAAGTGTGTGAGACGGAAACAAGAATTATTGCGACAGTGTGAGGAGAATAGAGCTTTCGCACATTTTAGATATTGATAGACATTTACACAGGACTTGATACACATTTACACAGACAGGACTTGATAGACATTTTGTTTTAAATGATCCGCGAGTTCAACCAAAATCTGATTAAATGACTTGAAGTAAACAGACTAGTGTACTAATCAGGTGATGTGGATCCTCCAGAGAAAGAGTTTTTATCATTAATTAAAGGAATGAAGAGAATAAGGTTTAATAAAGATCTATATTTCGTTTTGTTTTTATACTAATCTGACCGGTTGGTCGTAAACAGACTTGTGTACCAATCTGTTGAAGTCGATCTTCTACAGGAAATAAAATGAAATGAAATGGGGTTTAACATCCTACTCTGTTGCACCTAGCCTGGGCTACAGTGTGCTATGAGGGACATTTTGCCTGGGCAGCGGTGCTATGGCTTACTCTTATATCGAATTCTAACTGCCAAGGGATCTTTTGTGTGCACTCCAATCTGTACACGAGACCTCGGTTCTTCGTACCATCCGAACGACTAGGCAGTTGTCCTTGTCAGGCTCCCCTTCTGCATCACTGACAATGGGAAATCACCCAGACTTCTACAGAAAGAGTTTCATCATCAAACAAATGAATTAATAAAATGAGGTCCGTGGTTCCTGCAACAACTCGGATCAATCTGTTTCACAGAGAATTACTTACGAATTATCTCTGTAATAGATGACTGCCCACAACACGTGCGTTGACTGCACGTGGCGGTAGTCATTGGCTCAACCGCTCGTGCAATGTTTACTTAACACCTAACTGCTTCGGGCAAAATGATGCATTTTACTCATTTTAATACCGATTTATACTGAATAGGAAATATTTTTTAACTACAAATACTTCAAACGTCTTTATTTATTTTTCTTTTAGCTCAAAAAAATGTTTGAGAATTTAATTTGTGGAGTAAAAAAGTTAATATGCCGTACTCATTATTTCTCGTCGATGTCATGCTTATCAGTGATTGTAGCGGCCAAGCGAATATTCACTGCGGGATCAGTTTGAACTGGGATATGTGATACAGATAAAATCAATCTGATTTAAATACAGATCCACTCGGCTAATCTCGACAGATTCCGTAAACTTTAGATTGTCCGAAATCTTCCGAGGTTTGCCGAGTGGTGGAAGGTCGCGATACAAGTGTCATACGAGTGGCTTTTCACCCGATGATGTCAGACATTGATTTATAAATGGGGGAAATGGTATAGAATGAAGAACCTTAAACAAAATTTAGGAACAAGCCACGTCTGGTTGGATATAGAAATTGTTGCTGATTAAAAGTATTAAGTTTCATTTGGAAAAGTATATTTCCGAGGCCAAAATAAAGCAATACAGGTGTTTACGGTTATCTTATAGGAACCTTCCTTTGTAGTCATGTCCCTGGCCCCGAGTTCCCAAAGCATTCTCAGACTTAAGTTGGGAATTTACTCAACTTTAAATCACTGTTTATAAGAAATATTTTTAATCCAGAAATACAGAAGTTCGCGCATAGTTTCTTGATAAATTAAAACAACAATAGTTTTATAAAAGGATATATTTTATTTAAAATATGGTGAACAAGTTTAAGTAAATTCGCAACTTAAGTCTGAGAATGCTTTGTGAACTTGGGGCCAGATTGTGGCTAACTGAATAAGATGCTAGCTTTCTACGCTGGAGGTCACGGGTTCACTCACGATGCTGGTCGAAAAAGTTGATCAGGATTTTCCGACGTGGTTTCCCCGTTGTCAGTGATTGTAACACTACCGATAACAGAATATCAGCATAATTGATAAGACGTTTATTAAAAATATGAAATAGACATCAATCGGGATGAGCTCCCGGGCTTACACGGTCTATAATAGCAGAAAACGCATTTGTGGTGGTTAAATTTTCAAAATTTCACCGGGAAGGTGAGACCCCCATACACCCCGACGATTGATTGGTGATTAAATCCCACACCCCCACTCGCATGTTGAGTAATTTCTTATACCAAGCCTATCCTGCTGTAAACCTAATTGAGAAGTACTTTTTACGATCCTCAAAGTTTTTGGGTATAGGTTCAACGCAACGAGAGTATGCATTCACTTGATACAATCACTCGGTTCATTTGACACCTCCCTCTTTGTTTGGATACGCTGGCGACGAACAGTATCTGGCCAGCTCTATTTATCTCCGCGACCAGTGTCTAAAATGCTACTTGACTGCATTCCCGGCAGACTATTTCACAAAATACAGAGGCGAAAATATTCATTCACTTTGAGTCAATCTTACTCCGCCCGGACGACACTTTCTTTTCTGGTCGGATAAACTAGTGATTTGGCGACAGGCGGTATATGTTAAGCTCTATTTATCTCGACGATCTATGCCTGAAATACTGCCAGACTGCATTATTGGCGACTTCGGTTAGGTTCGCAAGTCCTTTAGGTACTCCCTTATGAGTGGGATTCGTCGACGTTCGCAAGTCCGTTCGTGTGACACTTTACCTCAACGATCAATGCCTGAAATAATGCCAGGCTTCATTTCCGGCAGCCTGTTTTTCAAAATTTTCTGGGGGAGCCCCGCTCACCCTAAATTGAAGCTTGTGCCTTTGTCCCCTTAACCTTGGACTTTGCCCCGTCTTTGCCCCTCCAACCACCGACGGCTGGCGCCACCACTGGCCTTTGCCTGTTCCCTGATCCATTTTCATGAATTTCTGCAATAAAATTTTGTTTACACAAAAAACCCCCCCAAAAAACCCGGCTTTATTAGACCACTTTGACGTTGCTTTGTTCACGGGCTGAAATAGCCGGAAAACGTGTTTGCAGCCGTCAAATATGTGTAGC
Source organism: Patella depressa (assembly GCA_948474765.1). Lineage (NCBI taxonomy): Eukaryota > Metazoa > Mollusca > Gastropoda > Patellidae > Patella > Patella depressa. The sequence continues at coordinate 66,769,193 of OX419718.1, read as the reverse complement.
TTGTAAAGAACATATTGAATTAATTAGATGTTTAATAAGATCGTGCCATACCAGAAGTTTATAGAGAGTTGAAACGTCGATATAATAATGTAACATGTGTTATCAAAACCAACAGAGGTCATAAAGTTCTACAAGTATGTACATGTACCTCAATTATCGTTTAATTTGGTGAAAGGTATAGATCACTTTGTCACATGGTGCAGTACGGAGGGCCTGACAAGGGAAGTTGTCTAATTGTTCGGATGGGACGGAAAACCCGGTGTCCCGTGTGTATATTGATGTTCACATAGAAGCTATTTAGCAGTTGTAATTCGATATAAGAGTCGCTGTCCGAACATAATTTCCCTCATTGCACACCGTATGGTATAAAAAGCCAAAAATCTACTCTGTATACACACGGATGGTTTGGATTGGGTTCGGATTTAAACAGGATTTCGTCGATTGATTTAATCACAATGGCGTCGTGGGCGGAGATTCTTTGTGACGTTGACGTCATAATACTTCCGGGAATTAGGGAGGGTTGTCAGCTCTTTATCTAAATCTTACATAATACATATTTAAACTATAATTAGAGAGAGAGAGAGAGAGAGAGAGTGTTTCACGTTCACTCGACACAAACTAGGTCATTTCAGGACTAACATATGGTTTAATTTTACTTCAATAATTCGCTTGCGCGTAGGGGTCTTTAGAAGTGGGAGGAAACCGGAGTACCCGGAGAAAACCCACGTGATTAGACAGGCGATCCCTAATCCTTGCCACGTACAACCAGGGATTCGAAACAACGCCATTTAACTCAATGGCATCCCGTATGATACAGCGCACGCACGCTAACCATTCGCCCCCCCCCCCCCATAATTAAAGGGCCTATCCCGATTTGAGCAGTTTCAAAAATGAAAGTACGAGTACGTATGAAATTTAAGCGTCAAAATATAGAGGAATGATGTATTTACCTTGTCTCAAAATTTCAGCTCAAATATTGAATCGTTTGGAAGTGAACTGCTTATGCGGACACGTAACCTTTTTAAATCTTACCTGTTTTTTCCACACACCGCATAATCCAGCTTGGGGCACCTGTCTCCATTTCCAGGTGAAGACTGACCGGTTTAAGATGAAAATGTATCATGTATATTGAGTTAGTATAGTAGCTCGGCCCTAAGGTAAAGGATTTTAACACAAAATTTAGCAGTTTTATTCTCCGAAGTATTATTGGGATAGGCCCTTTAACCTACAATTGATATGAAATAAATAATACAACCCCATGATAAAACATAAAGGTTTTCAACCAACCCTATTTTTTGCTACCAATTAGCACAGGTAATTTGTTTTTTTTTTGTTTTTTTTTGTCTTTACAGCAGTCCCCTCTCACCAAGGGACGAATGAAGGGTACTTAGTTTTCTAAGAATTAACTCAGCGGGTGAGTGGCGTTAATTAATTTCTAATTAATAGTAACCAAGAACTACCTTATTTGGTTGGCTATGACGTCGTGAAACTCAAAATATTACCCTTAATTCCGACAACCTCCCCCCTCCCACATCAATAACAATATTATATCTATATCGACCCATCTGCACTTTAGAGAACTTATGTTGCCTATTGTAAGACGTGACAACAATATTATTGTATTAAATAACGTACACAACAGGTTTTTTGCTCATTAGCGCCGAGTTCGTATGTAGATGTAATTTTGTATCAAATCCCCCAAAACAAACATTTGAAAAAATGGCACGTTGTCGTTGCATTTACGATCGATCTTGTGACATTTATTTGTCGGTAGTTTTAATTATACAATCTGCTTCACAGAGGATTGCGAAGGTCTTCTAATATCTCTGTAAAAGACGTCTGTTTCAACACGTGACGTCCCCCATCAATCGGCGTCAATTATTGGTTCAATGGCGCGTGCATTGTTTACATAAGATGTTACTAGTTCGAGCGGAATGGTGAATTTTACTCATTTTAATACCCATTTACACTAAACAGGGAACGGTTTTTACCTACAAATACTTCAAACGTCTTTATTTATTATTCTTATACATAATAAAAATGCTTTTAAATTTAAATTGTTGAAGTAAAAAAGTTAATATTTGGGACTTATAATCGATGTCATTCATATCAGTGATTGTAGGGCCCTAGCGAATATTCACTGCTGATCAGTGTGATGTTGTCGGTGGATTTCAAGTTAAGTCTAATCCGATTAAAACACAGATCCTATTTCGTTTCGTAGTTCAAGTTTTGTTTTATGTGTCTTTACTGCACTAGGACCTGTAAGGGTTATTGTGTATAATCTGCGTTCTGAATAGCGAGGGGGATTAGTTAATAAATGTCTGACGTCATAGGTCAAAAGCCGTCCGTATGACCCCAGACGCGACCTCAAGTACAACTGGTTAGATCTTCATGTAGTGTCACTCGGCAAACCTCAGCCGACTCCCCAGTGGTCTAGAGTGCCGCGCTTCGACCTCTAGCTGGCCGGTCACCTCTGGCTTGCGGCTGTGGTTTTGAGCCCTGGTGTGAGCGTATGTGGCATGGAGATAGGGGCGCCTTCTCAACCTCGTGGGTTTCCTCCGGGCACTCCGGTTTCCTCCCACTGCTAAAGACCCCTACGCGCAAGCGAATTATTCAAATAAAATTAAACCATATGTTAGACGCGAAATGACCTAGTTTGTGTTGAGTAGACGTTAAAACCCATTTCTCTCTCTCTCTGTACCCAGCACCTAGCCTCGACTGTATAACCAAGTCCGCCATTTGACTCAATTTGAACTACATGCACGTTACGAATGGCTTTGCTAATGACGACGCCTTTTGGAGAATGTTTTATCATATAAAGATTTCAAACTCTGACGCTGTTTTTCTTTCAAGTTTATCCGATTTTCTTTAGACAAGGAGACGTTTGCACTGAAAATTCTACACACTCTTCGAACGATTCAATTATGAGAGCTTATTTCTAAAAGCGGCAAGTTTTCCTAATAAGTAAACCGGTGCCGTATCGCAATTGTATAGGCGTTGGTACATATCACTTACCGTCATACAGCCGGAAAATGCTGAGATTTGCCGAGTACGTGAAATTAATGTATGCCATTGAAAGTATAGAAAAAACGAAATATAGTTCTGTTTTTAATCAGGTTGAGTTTAGACTTTCTCCAGAGTTTTTTTTCCCGATTTCTCACATTCATGTGGATGTGCATATTCCTGAAGCAATGGCCCGAGAAATCCCTCTCTGACCATTGCTGGAATAGCCTCTGTTTCTTGAACTTATGCGGGGGGGGGGGGGGGGTGTGTCTATTCTTTCCGTTCAATGAAAGCTATCACTTAAGTACAGCAACATGAGGGTCCTTCGTTTAATCTGGGTCTTCCCTAAAACTTTTGACAGTGATTTAAGGTATTCAAAACGGTGAAAGTATGTTCGTTTCCAAACAGTATTGTTTACATTTCATTCGACTTGATAGCCTCGTTTGTCACGCAATTAGTTTTACTGCAGTATTCTGCTATGTACGGGTTAATTAGGCATAATAAAATCGTGAGTCATGACGCAACGTTATGTAAACATATTTGGTCCAATATTGGCAGCTAGTGATTGGTTGGTAGACGGACTACTGACAAATCAAAATTTAAAACAACAATATCCACTCATAATAGCAGTGTGTAGTTGGATTACCTCTAATCGAACGCAACACTGCGCGGAGTATGGTGGATGTGGGAATTTCTTTATCACAGGGGCGTACAATGGGAGGGGGGGGGGCGCGTGAGATTATTTAGTTCAGGTAGGTACTGTGGCCTATTCTTAAAAAGAATTCCAACTGCCAAAGGATCCTTTACGTGCGCGACAATGCGTACATCGGACCTTGGGTTTTCGTCATATCCGAGCGACTATACAGCTGTCCTTATCAGTCCCTGGTTAGCGTGCGCGTGCGTTGTATCATACGACCTGGCAATGGGTCAACTGGCGTGGTTTCGAATCCCCGGTTCTATGTGGCAGGGAGTAGGGTCGCCTGTTCAACTCCGGGTACTCCAGTTACCTCTCACAGCTAAAGACCCCTACGCACAAGCGAATTATTACCCACTTCGTCCCGTGGTTCCCGATTTATTTAAGACAGGCCCCGAGCTCACAAAACATTCTCAACTTTTTATCACTGTTTACGAGAATCATCTTTGATCCAGAAACACATAATTTCTTATCGATGTATTTGATAAACTGAAACAGCAAAAGTTTTATAAAGGGCTATATTTACGATAAAATAAGGCGAACAATTTTGAGTAAATTCTTAACTTAAGCCTGAAAATTACATCGTGAACCCGGCTCATTATCAAAATAACACAGAATACATCTTTAATGGTATATCTCTAACCATGGTAATTAGACAATACATTTGTAACGAATACAAAAACATATTCGTGAAAGATCAACACTGTAAAATAATCTCATTTTAAAAGCATTTAGTTCAGGAAAATAATAGCTATTGACGAATAATTTACAAATTAATGGAAGAGAAAGAATGACGTTAAGAGAATAAACAAGGCCGCTGTTCAAGAAAACATTAGTTCTATCTTTTTAAAATAGCTGTTTAACTTATAAAAATAATCTTCACTTCACAAACAATATTTACGTCAATATATCGATTTAAACATGGATTCGGATATTTCGTGATGGTAGTCGAAACAACAAGTATACTTCTAGACTATCAAGATGTATTTCATCGGCTTTCATTTAATGTATTTGAAATCTTTAATGTGATCAAATTACTTTACTTTGAGCCGAGATATCGGCGATACAATAACAATGTGGTGTCGATTGTCATTGCTACAACATTAAACAAGGCCTTGATTTCCAGTACTACCGTTATTTTACCAACCTCAAAATGTATGGCCCTATATTCTCCAAAATAATAACACCCCCCCCCTCCCAAAACAAACAATCGACAAAAAAACATAAAACATCCACGTCTGTTCTACGCTTCAGGAGAAGTCAATAATATATTAAAAACGACGTTTTCAAATGTTCAAACACCCCTCTCTCTCCCCCTCTCTCTCTCGGCACAAAATAGGTAAATTCGGGACTAACACATGCTTCAATTTTATTTCAATAATTCGCCAGCGCGTAGGGGTCTTTAGAAGTGGAAGGACACAGGGGAACCCGGAGAAAACCCACGAGATGGGACAGGCGGTCTTTCTTCTTGCCACGTACAACCGGGGATTCGAAACCACACCAGTTAACTCAATGGCAGAATTTATGATAAAGCGCGCACGTGCTAACTATTTGGCCACCGACCCTCCCCCTTAATCTATTTAAATCAACACTGATGTTGTTAGCTTACCGTGAAAAGATGAACTTTTGACAAAATCGTGTGCTAATTGACCTTGATGGAAACACTGGGACTTTCCAGTGGTTGAATTGCTCCCAAAAAAGGTGAAATCTATACCAAGGAATTATATATATTTATTTGTGCATGGAAGAAAGAATTGGCCGATAAATAAAATCTCCTACTGCAAGACTTCTTTGATATAAAAAAATATCAACACTCGTCGATGTTAAAGTAAAAACAACGAAACAGACCCTCATTTTTTACTTTATCGACTTGTGTTTATATTTTTGATATAAAACAAGACTCGCAGTAGATTGTCTATACATTCATAATACATTATTATACGCGCTGCGACCCATATGTGTCCATTTCTAGCGATGTAGCTCCTTTAAAACATTTCGTTAAAATATCAAAAATAAAAAAGCTTCAAACTTAACGTGTAATAATATTTGAATGCGATGTGTTTGATAGTTACCTAGTGTCTAAAAGTCGATAGATATATCTGATTTTAGGATGTAACATAATATGCCTTTTAGAAACGATTTGTTTCACTGATCACTAATATTTTTATCCTCGGATAATAACAGATTGTTGATAACTGCGCAGGACCATATTTTCAACATCATTTGACACGGATCAATGCTACACGTTTGGGATAACTATTGTGGACTGTGCAGAATCGCTGATCAAAACCTGACAAGCACATCTCGTTTTGAGATTCTCGGAGTGTAAGAAGATAAGTTCTAAGGTGCAAACTGATCTTAAATGTGATTTGAATCTAATCAATGATGAACAATGTCACACGGATCTCTTTTATTGAAGTGGTGTAGGACAAAGGACCTTGTCAGAGACAACGTAAAGTCGTTCGTAAGGGCCGAAAAACCGAGGTCCTGTTGACTTATTGGCGTGGACGTAGCAGAATCCTTCGCAGTGGGAATAAGAAATTACAAGTAAGCCGTATATAGCGCCGCTGTCGGGGAAAACAAATTATCTCATAGCACACTGCATGGCGTATGCCTGTTAGCCCAGTTCGAATTAGAAACGTTGAACCCAATTTCATTTCATTTATTTTTTTTCTTTTGAAAGAAATTGTGTTTTCAAAGTTCAAGTCAAATACATGGTTCACTGACTTAAAGATGTTGTGTCAGGTCCTCATGCTGTGGATGATTTCCAGGATCGAAGGAACTTTAGATTCCAGATATGTCAAGACCAGAGTTATCAAAGAATTAAAAGGCTGTAAAGAATTCATGGTGCCATCAGCTGATGTTTTATCATCTGATTTTATTGGTTGCGGTGTTGAGTGTACAGCGAATAAAGATTGTAGAAGATTTATGTTTGATACAGAAACCAAGCTATGTAGTTTGTTTGATTTCGGTGCCAATTGTCCAACAGGTGAACATGTTGATAATAAAGTCTGCTATAGACAGGTGAGTTATTTCAATGTCGAGTTAACAGCACCTTATAGGTTCCTGGGCAAAGCTGTTCACTTAGGCCAAGGCCTACGGAAAAGCAGTGCTCTGGGCCTAAACTGCCATTCCAAGGAATGATCACGTAAATATCCACTTGTAACACAACAACATATTTTTATAGTCACGTATGGGGTCCAGGCGCATGCTCGTGGGGCTCCTAGGCAACTGCAATCTCAATCGCAGAGATAACGCTATACCCTTCGTTTATAAACGGAGCGCAAAGTTACCTCTGGAATCGAGATCACTTCTGACGTCAAAGCCGTAGCGCACAAACATATCTGAATGGTGAAAACAGAAAATGCTGAAAATTTCAGTCAAATTGCTTCAGTTCAAGCCCAAAGAAAAACCTGCACTATAAACCTGTAGCTCGGGGGTTCAACCTAACTGAAAAGTGTGCTAATTGTCTCCTATATGGTATCAACGCGTGTATATCTGAAACAGTGCCGGCTAATCTATCTTAGTTGCGGACCGTCGGATTTTAGGCGTGTCTGTTAGGGGTAACCAACCGCACAAACTGTCTGGCAGTGGTCATTTATGATTCCTGTAATGTAACCTTATTGTGGTCTGGAAATTAGATAACATTTGTCAGGAATACTCCAATACTGCAAATGTCTGGTAATTTCATAGCTCTGTCAGGGGTACCCCATCACTAGAAATGTCTGTCAGAGTGTCTTTGTTATACCCGAAGAAGTGCGGTACAATGCACTAGTAGTCCCTTTAGGAACTGTCTCTGATTATCCGATCAGAGACAGTTCCTAAAGGAACTAGGTTCACTGCTGTGCGATTTTTTATGTGGTACACGTTGGAGCCAATCTAGACTTACAGACTTACATTCTAGTGATACCAGATACACATGCATTGATACCATATAGGAGAAAATTGGTTAACTTTTCAGCTACGTTAACCCCCTGGGCTTCTGCTCTCTCTTCGAGGAGATTTAGCTCTTGAATTGGAAATAATGTCCATGATCGTATGATAGTGAGTTGACAACCTTTTGAGCAAAAGACATGGAAATAATTATGTTTTGGGTTTCTTATGAAAATATGAAATTCCCGCCTTAAATAGGTTTTTGTCGTTGTAGGAATCTGTCTGCAATGAAGTTAGTTGTTCTAGATGTCCGCTTGGTTACTATGGCGATCGTTGTCAACATGTTGTTACAGGTAATAGTGTTTTAACGACAAGGGTTGTGTTTCTCGAAATCTTAACTAAAATAAAACCCAAATTTTAGTGGATACTTCAATTTTGATTTGCTAAGCTCTAAAATCAGTCTAATATTGTCCAATCAAATTACTAAAATTTGGATTTTTATGTTAGTCAAAATTTCGTGAAACACGCTCCAGACGCCAAATGATCTCATTTTATCTTGGGAACACTCAGGAGGTCACAGTTTTGATCTGTTGATGAAACTTAAATGTATGATTATAAACCAAGATCTCGGTTCCTTTCGATATTGGCAAATATTGGACAGTAAATTCCTGAATTATGGACCCTGGTTGTACTCAAAATCGCGTTTTTAATTTGTGTCTCCCTATCTCTTGCAAAATGTGGGCGTATCGGTAGCCTGAAGGCCGGAAGTTCGGTCCCTGCGTTGGCCGAGAAAGTTCATCCATATTTTGCGTGGCTCTTCCCTGTCATTGACGCAGGGCGGAAGACTGGTAAGGGCATCTGTCTACACACTGGCGTGCACAGTTTGAATTCGATATAAGAGAAGGTCGTACTACCGCTGTCCGTGCACAATTTCCCTTACAGCACACTGTATGGCGTATGTCCGTCTTCCATTAGCTCAGTTCGGAGCAGAACAGTAGGACGTAAAATTTCATGTTATTCATCCATTTTGGATTTTTCATTTGTTCCTGGTAAGTGTTGTTATTGCACCTCTGTAATATTGTGGGCTGTATTTAACCAACAATCACATTAAAATACAGATCTATATTTCGTTTCGGGGGGTTGGGATGGCCTAGTGGTCTAGAGTGCTGCGCTTCGACCTCTAGAAGACCGGTCACCTCTGGCTTGCGGCTGTGGTTTCGAGCTATGGTATGAGCGTATGTGGCATGGAGATAGGGGCGCCTTCTCAACCTCGTGGGTTTCCTCCGGGCATTCCGGTTTCGTCCCCCACTGCTAAAGACCTCTATGCGCAAGCGAATTATTGAAATAAAATGAAACCATATGTTAGTCCCAAAATGACATAGTTTGTGTCGAGTGGACGTTAAACCCAATGTCTCTCTCTATAAATATTTCGTTTCGTTTTTTTTATACTTTCGGTGGCCTACACTACATTAACATCTGACCGGTTGTAGCGGAAGGTGGCGTCAGAGGTCTTTTGACCCTATGACATCAGATATATGATTAACCAATCAGCATTGATGTTCTAGTGGATTACCCACAGTTCCGTGCAAAACACACCTAAAGCTCGTGGTAACAGACCGTATCATTGGCTAATTCCCCAAACCGCCCAGAACACGTCAATGATAACAACTCTTTCAGATCCTAGTGTAGTAAAGACAAGTAAAACGAAATTTTAAACTATAAATAATGAAACGAAATAGGATCTGTGTTTTATAGTAAGGGTCGTTTATGCCCCTCTTTAATATCGTGGATATTTATTTTCTATTCGACTCCTGTTTGATAAATAATCTAAAAACACTCTCTAAATTCGATAATAGGATGTTATTGGGGATGGAACATTTTAACAGGAACAATATCATTTCTAATCTTCCACAACAAAACTTTTACCACCTCCCTGTTTAAATATTTACTTTTATTTTTAATTTCCGTCCATTTAGAATGTGCAGAAGTAAATGGAACTTTGCTGGATAAAAAGCAACAAGTGCTAGCCTTCATTCGACCGTCTCAGATCGGACCAATAGTCCAAGTAAGATGCATTTTTAAATCCATGGGATGGTGGACTGCCATTCAGCATCGTCGCAAACGCTGTAATGAAGTGAACTTTAATAGAACATGGGACGAGTATGTTGAAGGATTCGGCGACACGCACGGGGAACATTGGCTTGGACTGAAACATGCCTATGATATAATTCAACTTAAAGGGGCGTGTCGACTCCAAATTTCGTTCTGGTTAAAGGACATTACATACTACGTAGTCCATTACATCGGTTTCAACTTGTCTGATGCCTCGAACGGGTATAATATTTCTCTGTCTGAAATACAAGAACGAGACAACGCGACCGATTACCTGACTGATGGTCAGTACAGTATAGACGGACGACCGTTTTCTACGTATGATCGAGACTACAGTGGTTATGGTTGCCCAGTACGTTTGAACGGTGGATGGTGGTATCCTAGAAACCCCAACTGCAGTCTGATAAACCCCAGCGGTAGATTATTAGAGGACGATACTGAAGCGAGTTTACGATGGGACGATAACCTGATAAACGCATCAAAGGCCTACATCTTTTCTTTAAACGTACAATGTTCATACTAACAAATTCCTTCTGATCTGATTGTACTGATTTTGATAAAAACACATAACTTGAATTGAGAATTTCGTTTATTTTTATGAAGTACAAGTGACATAATATAAGAAATTACACAATATGAATAACAATATTAAACATACATTATGCAAGAGCTAATTCTGCCAATTGCACGTCTTTTTTTAGGTCTGAAATGTTATCTAAATTATCAGTTCGATATTAATGAACTTATCGAAACCATAATGAACTGTTGATTGCATCGCTAACTTGCGATATTTACACCCATATAAGGTTAGAGGTAACAGAATAGTTCCTCGAATCTAAAAAGGATTTAATTAAAACCAAATTTGTATTCATTGTGCTATACATGTGTCATAGTGTATCTTTGTATATAGTTTATTATATGATTTATGTTAATGTAGTAATTAACCAATGTCCGAATTGATATTTCACTAATCTTTCAAGTCTTTTAACTGTTTGAGTTTAAACTAAGTGCATCGATATATATTACGTAATTATAGTTAACCCGTGTTCTTGCTATATCCATATCTTCTTCTGTATTTAAATATCTGTTTCCTATGTGCAATTTAACATCTTATCAAATATCATTATATAATTATTTTAATCCTAAGCTTGTATATATGTTCTGTATTCTACTGTAACTTTAGTCTGGTGACCGGCTCGCCCTAGCGATACCTATCTCGTTATTGTGACCGTTAGCCAGTTTTAGACACTCGTTATTAAAAGTACTATTTTAACTAATTATATGAGTTTTCGTAGTTTGTGTTGGAATAAGCTACAACCCCCAGAAAACAACACTTCGGCACATGTACAATATTGACCAGGAACCGGCCAATGCCGTCATCGCGATCATCTTTGGAATTGCGATATCTTTTCAAAAATCGAAATTCTTCAATTGATGCGCAAGGAAAAGGCACGCTAACTCCCATATCAATCGTACCGGAATTGATGGAGCCATAGGCTTTTGCGAAGAATTGAATCCCCCAGGAGGGACGAATACAAGGTCAGTGGGGTTTGGGAAACAATCATTTTCAATTTTTTTTTAGCTGATTGCGCGTGAACTCAAAAATGTATTCGAGATATGCCAAAGGAGAAGAGAAGGGGAGCGAATCTTAACCCTTGGCTAGCGAAGATGCTTAGAGCGACATTTGCACAAATCCGGTTGACTCCAATTAGGAAAGTCAACAAAATGTATCCGTGTTTTGGGTAGCCGAATGTTTTCACGCGCACGCTTTCGACCATAACGTCTGCCATCGATTGTCCACTTGTACGTGACAAGGAATAGGGTTGCCTGTCCGGTCACGTGGGTTCCACTTCGTCCCTCCGCCAAACTGCTAAGCGACGTCCGGACGGACAGGGGCGACGGCATATTACGTCCACGTGAAAATGTGGGCGTATAAAATTAAACCATATAATAGTCCCGAAATGACCTAGTCTATCTCTCCCTCGCTAAAACCCCTTACAAGCAAGCGACGTCCGGACGGACAGGGGCGGCGGCATATTACGTCCACGTAAAAATTTTAGTCCCGAAATGACCTAGTCTCTCTCTGTCTCTCTCTCTATTACTTAATGTCTCGCTCTCGACCTTTAAACAATATATAGCTTTAGTAGGCCTGGACACTAATGTGTTTATGGACGCCCCCCCCCTTCTCTCTCGTTGCAATGTACGTACTGGCTGTGGACTGCACGTAATAGAACACATCAACGAAATACAGGCGGGCACGCCACTATTGGTAGGGTGACCCACCATAAATAAATATCTCCAAATATCTCAACAATTACGTCACAATATTTATATATATAACAAGCCTTAAATCAGCTTCACACATGTATAGTCACTAAATAAACGGCCAATATGTACTTAATAAGATATGACCATTTAATCTATAAATAATAATTGACTGAAAACTGGCTCCGAGTGTAGTCCATAAGATCCAGACACTTTTGAGTAAAAGATAAGTTACGTGCCTTGGTTTTGAAATTAGTCTCGCTTAACCAGTCTACCGACCATTCTACGTCTGATTGACAGGTCGGGATAATCAAGACTACTTGTTTACGAAACATAACAGAAAGCTGGAACAAGAAATTGAATTTAGAAATACGCACATCAAACAGCTCAACACATGTTTTAAGAACCCTGTAAAAGTAAAATGAAACTACTGCTAGTAGCATGTTCTTGCTGGCGAAAGTTTTTCAGATATATTATTTGTACTAAACCAAAAGATTCCGCTTCTAACGGTACAATTAATGATAAAGCAATTTAAAAATGAAACGGACGTAATTTCTAACGCATCTGTAATAACCAAGAATCTAAATTTTACTGCTATTAAAAATCGTCAACAATCGATTTTTTACGGGTGTTATTGTTGATAGATTTATAGAGAATTCCACGTGTATGACTATTTATAGTCTCATATACTCCACCGCTGGCTATTCATGGTCTCGAGACTCAGTCAGAACATATATATATATATACATGTATATACATATGTACTTCAATCGCCCGAATAATCTGAATAAAACCAAACACAATTTTCTAAAACATCTTTATTTCTAATATAGGTATATATTATTAATATCTCAAGTCGCCCACAGAAGGCAGACAGCTGGATTATATGAATTAATTTATATCAGAATAAAGTAAAGTATATAATTTTTTACCCGGACGTTTTTTTTTATTTATTTCTATATGCATATACACAAATGGGCGCTAAAGGTGGAAAAGTTTAAAGAAACAGATTAACAATCCTATTTTGCTGTGGTGCGACCGGTGAAAAACTGAAGCCACTTGAAATCGGTTGTTGTTGTTCCTGGTGTTTAACGTCCGCTTCCACCGAAGGCGATATCGCAGACAAGTCTTTTCCATTTTCATTATCTTAGCGCACGCGCAGGGGTCTTTGCTGTGGGAGGAAGCCGGAGTAGGCCGGAGAAAACCCACGAGGTTGAGAAGGAGCCCCTATCTCCATGCCACATACGCTCACACCAGGGCTTGAAACCACAGCCGCAAGCAAGAGGTGACCGGCCAGCTAGAGGTCGAAGCGCGGCACTCTAGACCACTAGGCCATCCCCCCCCCCTACTTGAAATAGGACAAGAACAGCTCGCCGGTCAATTGGTCGGCCAATCCCAAGGCTTGGATGACAAGCGGTATTTATTCAGATTGGTCGAAAAACTCATCCGTCAAATGAGGCGTCAACGACGTCACATTCCTTTGTTTATGGATAATGCATCATCCCATATCTGTCATACATATAACAACGTTAATTTATGCAACCAAATGCAACATCTATTTTACAGCCATCAGACCAAGGAATATAATCAGAGCCTTTAAGGCACGTTATAGACATGAAATAAAAACATTAGCCAGGATTGAGGACGATACGATCGATGGTCGATAAGACTCGAGGAGTGCGTCCAGGACTCGGCATTACGGTATGCTTCCCAAATGAAAAGCAAGTATCTTCCAATGAATTTATGAATATAAAATAAATTGTAAATATGCGTTGTTATTGGTAGATATTTTAATGTAATCAAATTTTGAATGTACAAAAAAGTTTATCATTTTTAAAGGAAATAGCGTTCTGGGGATTCGAAGCTACATTATAATATTACGTGCGGTTTTCATAGTTACAATAATACTTCCGGTTTTGAAAAACTGAATATTCCGACACTCTGCATAACCCGACACATAATCGATCCCGTCCGATGTCGGAGTTGACCGATTCCACTGAGCGCATACCATTACATGCATCAGGGCCAGTTTCACGAAATTTTAACTAAAGATAAAATCCAAATTTTAGTAGATTCTTCAATTTTGATTGGCTAAGTACTAAAATCAATCATATATTATCCAATCAAATTACTAAAATTTGGATTGTATCTTAGTTAAAAATTTCGTGAAACAGGCCCCAGATATATTATCATACCACATTTGATCTTAGCCGTGGTCTAAAAATAAAAAAATAAATAAATGGACGACATCGATTAATACTAGGTAAACCTCGACTTTTCAAATTTCTACAACTTATAAACATATTATATTCACTCTTGTCGAAATACAAAATAAAATCTAAAATACGTCCACTAGCAGCTTCATGTTCCCCGTTCTAAAGGAGTCTTCGATTTTCGAATATTCAAATTTACCAAGGAACATAACTCTGCAATGTATTTACAGTTGCTTGCAACAGTAAGTGAGAACAGAGGAAGCGCGGATCCAGGCCGGGGTGGGGGGGGACAGTTTATATCCGCTCTTTAATAGATGATATAAACATGATTTTCGCATTGTCCCCGCCCAAGCAATCCAGGTTGCAACGTATTACCCTTTACTCCAATGTATGCCCCCCCCCCCCCCCGTCGACAAATTCCTGGATCCGAGCCTGACAAAAATAACGGCGAACAAATGACACGCAAACCACGCCAGAGGTAAAGGAAATTAAGCTAAGGAATAAACAAATTTACAGAAGACTTATCGTCGTGTAGCATGGATAGTATATTCAGGTGTTGCCATGCGCATTCCACAAAATCCATCGCTACCGGGTTTCTCGGTACCGGAAAACGACACAGAAAATCTCTGTACGATATTTGTGAAAAACAGAAATAGTTCCATTCTAGCTAGTGGTGCTCCTGGGCACATTCGTGGACCTGTTGAAAATGGCATTAATGTAGCAGGCGGTTTGGATACGTTTCCGGAGTCATCCAAGAACCGTTCTGGTTTAAATTTTAAGGGTTCATTCCAATATCTAGAATCCAGATGGCAGGCGTACAGATTTGCATAAACTAAAGTACCCTCTGGGATAAGATATCCTTTAACTATTGTATCTTTGTCCGTGGTGTGGGGAAGTGACATTGGTAGTGTGTTTCCTAGACGTTGTACTTCCAGAAGTGTCGCTTCGTTGTACGGCATTTTAGACTTATCGGACCAGTCCACCATACGACCACCACCGACCACGCTATCGATTTCCTCTTGGCATTTCTTTTGGACTTCCGGATGAAGGACCATAAAGAGAAATGCCCAGTCCAGAGTGGTGGCTGTCGTGTCGGAACCAGCAAAAAACAGATCCAAAATGATTCTTCTTGTATTGCTTTCACTAATGGTACTGGACTCGTTAGCACACATGTCGAAGTACACGTCGATCAAATCCCTTATATCCTTTTTATCAAAAACCTGCCTGCGCTTTTCTATGTGTTGAGCAATCAACTGTTCCACCGTCATAATGGCATTTCGTCCTTCCAACATTTTTGAGGCTATGAAAGGTACGAAACGAAGCATTGGAAAACGATGAACTGGTGTAAAAAATACCATATCGCTAAATCCGTCTTCAAGAACCTTAAGGATCTGATGGAATTCGGGATCCCCATAATCATACCGTTTACTGAACACTACTATACTAATAACGTTGGTTGTTGCTTTCATCATCAGTTCATGGACATTAATTGGCTTGCCTTCAGAAT